>CM064497.1:32641855-32715080 GCA_032716605.1 Paralithodes platypus
GTTCATTCATTAGGGATCTCACCTTTCATTTGTTCTCTTCCTTTCATATTTATATTCTAGCTCTAAATCTCCATTTTAATTTATATTTTTGCCACTTACAATCTATTCCCATCCTCAACGTATAAGGAGAGCAAAGTAACAAGTGTTTCGTAGAAAATTCATATACTGGAGAGGGTGAATGACGATCTGTACACATATTTCAAGCATTGCTTATCAAGTTGTGTAACAAAAAAGATTAAAACAGTGGTTCAGACTGTGTTATGAACATTCGAGAGAAAAGGGTTGGGAGTGTGTTGAAAGATGCATAAGAGCTATTGTTAGAAAACCCCTGTTCGCAATTATTAGTTTACAAAAGTGATATTTTACATTGCGACGAGTAATTAGGATAACTTTGAGGAAGGCAGATACGATGCGAAAAATGCTTTTAGTACTACCCATTTCAGAAAATCGGCATTATGTGTTGATCCTCCACTCCCACCACCACCTCTCCCTCGCTCACTCACTCTCACTCCTTCACACACACACACACACACACACACACACACACACACACACCCACACACACACACACACACACACACACACACACACACACACACACACACACAACACACACACACACACACACCATACACACACACACACACACACACACACACACACACACACACACACACACACACACACACACACACACACACACACACACACTCACTCACACACACACCAGAGCCAGCAGTACTCCACACAGGGGTGTACTAAGCCCTGGTACAGAGCAAGAAGCTGCCTCAGGAGAGAACAAACAACAGCATTTTATAGCATGTTTTCTTTCTTGTATCTTCTTACCAATACATCCTTCTTGTGCTTCTTTCTTTTATTCCCCTTTCCATAGAAATTAATAACATACAAATTCATTATATAATCTTTTTATGTTTCTCCTTTCTCTCTGCCATTAATGCAAACAAATAGTCACAATATATACTTTCACTTTTGTCTATATTTTTGCCTTGCATTTTCAGCAGTGTGCTTCTAGTTTTATATTCCTCCATTATGTATTAGCCTTTATTTTCTCTGTTTAAACATCACAGCTACATTAATACCTATTACCACCATTTACAGACTGTTCTCTTACCACTGTTCTTTCCTTCTTCACCTCTCACTTTGAAGCTGCTACCTTAGCTTCTTACTACGGCCATTTTCCTTCTTCTTTCTACAATGATGGCTCCTTAAAGTTTTAAATATTGCCTAACTTCCATGAATGTTTTCCTACCTTTCCCTCCTCATCTTGTGATATGCTTGCCAAAGCCTTCTCTCCATTTGCTTCCCTTCCATAACTTGCCTTTTACTCCTCACTAAATCAGTCCTTAGTTACCCAATGTTTTCTCATCCCTGCCTTCCTTTCGTCCTTATTTCTTACTATTCTCCTTTCCTCCCCTTCCTTCTCCTCCACCCATCCCATCTTCCCTCTATATGACCCACCTAAAATCGCTTTGTTTTGTTTTCGCTTTGTAATAATAATTTCCTTCCTCTCCCTCTTCATTTTCCATCAATCATTTAGTTTTCTGTATTTTGAGTCCACAAAATAAAATATCTTTCTTCCCTTCCTTATCCTTTAACCAATATTTTCAATTCCTAATTTGTTTTTCATATTTTCTCCCTACTTCCTTAACCCTTTCAAAATCCAGTACGTATTTGTTTTCTGTTTTCTGGCTATTATAAGACTATTTTATTAAGATTAGGAAAGGTATATGGAAGTCAGGGGGTTGAGATAGTCTTTACCCTTATAATTAACACAGATCCTGTCTAAATTGTATCAAATTGTGTAATGAAAGCCAGAATAAACTGCCAAAACGCGTCATAAACCTCAAGAGGTTAATAGCGTGTTTTTGAATCATTGTATATCCTTCTCAGATTTTCATTTTACGTTGTTAAATATATATATCCTCTCTGTCTATCAATGTTCTTGCTACCTTCAGATGAATTTGATCGGCATGGCTACTTTTCTGCACATTGTAGTAGCCTTAACTCATTGATTAAGCTAAGAAAAAGCGCTCGTGTTCAAGAAGATTACAAGACAAAATATTCAGTAACTCTTTCTCTCTCTTAAACTTAAGGTTGCAGTATTCTATTACAGATAATTCCAAAGAGTTCTTTAGATATGTAGATAGTAGGAACCGTTCAAAATTGTTATGCCGGGTTGTAATACAACTTAGCTTCGTTATTGTCTTTACTCAAATCCAACTATGGACTTTTAGACTCAATAAATGTTCAACAGGGACAAATCGAACACGTTCTTATTCACAATTATGTACTCAATCAGATTGTAATAAACACAATAAACACGCATAGATAGTTATAAACTCTTGTTTATTCAATGGCATGGAAAGAAGTTGATTGGGTTCGCTTAGCTATGTAGTAATAGTAAGAGAACTGGTGCATATAGTTACAGCACAATAAATATCTTAAATCATATATATATCTGGACCTAATAATGTGAACTTTAACTTCACTTAGCTATTATAAGTAATAGTAAGTAAATCACTGAATATATTTAGAACACAACAGGTCTCAGTATAACATACAAATGAACATAAAATAATGGATAGTATTTGTTACGATCCAGGTTCTCAAAGACACAGGGCTCTTCAACATTGGACTAGAAAATGGCAAAAAGCAACAACGGTAACACTAGATCCAACCCCTGCCTTAAACACTGGAAAACAAAACACCATTACCGCCCTGAGTCGTGCCTGGACAACGAGGTATCCTATGACTCGGTAACTGGTGCACACACACTAGGCTGACGCTCAATAAAACAGCCTATTCTCAAACAGTAAAAGATTACTCGATTAATGTACACAAAGAAAAGATAGTTAACGTGATTAATTAACGTTACGGTAGATACTCAAATAACTGGCACTCCTGTATTAAAGAAAGTGCAATGCTAGTCCTGCAACATCAACTGGGAACTTCTGAAATAAGTCTGATGCTGGGAAGATGTTCGTAAAGAATCTTGAACAATTATAATGCAGAATACGGATCACAATAAATGCTAGGACATATAGTAATAATAAGCAGGCGAATAATAAAGTGCGCAAAGGTAGTAAGGCTCGACAACTAAAGAAATGCTTCGTGACACAACGCAACAGCCTACTCGGGTTGTGCAACTCAACAACAACCTCGGCTCAAAAGTGCAGTGAATAATAATGTTGCATACATATAATAATGGGGCTTATCTCTAACCAGTGTCTGCTCAGTTAATAAAGTCTAGCTGGGGTATCAAGGCAGGGCAACAATGGGCGAGCATGCGGCTCGTAGCCTAACGTTGTCCAAGGGTGGTATAATGAAGATTACGTTATATAACGGGGATGCTCTCTTGATAAATCTAGGTCTCTAGTACCTAGCTCTATCCTGGCGATCCCTCAGAAGTCAACACAAAGAGGCAGCACTATGTTGTGAGGGATAGGCTATGGCCCTCTCACACCACAGCGCTGTGCTCGCAAAGTAAACCAACCCGAAGACAACTTAGGCTCCCACAGTACCTGTCGATGTCGTGCAGAGCTTAGCTAACACTGCACACATCGGAGACAACGACACAGTAACCTTACCCCCAGTCTAGCTTTAGATAACCAAGAATCACTCAACACCTTGCAAGGGAGACATATACCGGTCTACAACCTTCCCGAGAGAGGACACATACGGAAAAGTCCGTCTCTCTAAACCTCAATAAAGCATAATACCTCCTTAACCTAATACATGGAAATATCTGAGAGCTTCGCGTACAATACGACTGGTCGACGGTGAATGTCTATGCTGAAACCAGAAGGGATGTTGAGTTTAATAAAGATTAGAGAATGAGAAAGGAGAAGTCGAGAGAGAGAGATAGTATGCAAAGTAGCGAGTATGGGGGACAGAATTGCAAAGGATGTAGGCGATACGCGAGTCAGGCAAGCTCTGAGCTGGTAAAAAACACGAGGCCACGACGGGAAGGGACTAGTTGACCACCCGGCCGCCAACGCCGTCAGCGCCCAAGCGAGCCGCGTCATAGCTCACCTCGCTGCCGGGTGTACTCCCTCACACTCTCTCGCTCGCCTCCCACACAAGCAACATTTATATTATAGCGAATATAAAATATAAGGCGCGGTCACAGACCAAAACAAAGACCATTTCTAGACTGGCTGTGGCAACACGACACTAATGAAATAAAGCAGATCATTCTAGGACAACTGTAGCCTATCCCCCCATCCTGGCGAGCGCTAGCGAGCTGCAATGCCCCACGCAACCATTCTGCTAACGCCGGGAGGCGTCACACCCCCCCCCAAGATATGGGACACTCAACGATGAGCCCATATCTGAACAGGCAGAATGTCGCTAGAATCTGCCACTCCTAACCACTCTGCCACTCATGGAATGCAAGCTCAGTCTCCTCAAAAAAAAATACAAAATTTTTATATAAAAAAATCTTATCACCCTTCCCAAATATAATACATAAATTCATAACATTGTGCTCCCAGAGCGAGCTTTAAGAAGCACAGCCTACTGAGGGAAAATCATCTGCCCTCAGTACTCAGCTACAATATTATCTTAAAATTAATTATTAAAAAGAAAGTTTTTATTTAATTTTCATATTTTATTTTAATGTTATTTTTGGCAGCTACTATAGATGTAGCCTAATTTTCTTCTAATCAAAGCCAACAACTCCTGCCCTGCGACCCTACGCTGATGCTACACACGCGAGCCAACAAGCACCAGCGCAAAAATACACCGCGAGCCAAGACAGGAGGCTATACCAACATACTGTGGTAGCCTACCCCGGATCCTCCACCGCGACAAACAGTCCGCAATCACATTCTCACAACCAATATGGCGAATGTCTAAGTTGTACTCTTGCAACATGAGCGACCATCTGGTCAGCCTCATATTCCGGTTGTGGAATTGATTGAGGAATTTAAGCGGGTGGTGGTCGGTATACACTACCACGACTGGCCCATAGGCAGGAACATAGACCTCAAAGTGTCTGAGCGCTAACACGATTGCCAGCAGTTCCTTTTCAACAACCGAATAGTTTTTCTGTGCTGAATTAAATTTCTTTGAAAAGAAACTGACTGGATGCTCAAGACCTTCTGTCTGCAAAAGTACGGCACCAGCCCCTACTCCGCTGGCATCAGTCGCCAACTGAAATGGTCGTTCAAAGTCCGGGGCCCTGAGGATAGGGTGAGTGCATAAAAGGTGTTTAACTACTCGAAACGCCTGCTCACACTCAGGTGCCCAACGGAACTTTTTATCTTTGGCTAGTAGATCTGTCAAAGGAGCTAACACGGTAGAATAGCCTCTTATAAAGCGGCGGTAATACCCAATCATACCCAAAAATCTCATGATCTGCCGCTTGGTGGTCAGCCTGGGGAACAAGTCGATAGCCTGTATCTTCTGTTGGGGCGGGCTCACCTGCCCTAACCCAACCACAAACCCCAGATACTGCACCGTGGCTTGCACAAAGTCACACTTGCCCAGATTAACCACCAAGCCTGCTTTACTAAGTTGACTAAATAAGGCTTCTATGTGCTCACAGTGACTTTGGAAATCGTTGTCATAAATGATCACGTCATCGAGGTAGACAGTACAGTTTGGGATGTCTGCTACGATGTCGTTCATTAAGCTCTGGAAAGTGGCCGGTGCATTTTTCAGACCATATGGCATCACGTTGCAATGGTAAGTACTGCCATCCACCACAAACCCGCACACCTCTTTAGCCCGCTCAGACAGTGGTACTTGCCAGTAGCCTTTGACGAGGTCTACCTTGGTCAAGTACCTAGCTTTCCCGATCTTATCCACACTGTCATCCACCCGGGGAAGAGGATATGCATTGGTGGGGGTCAACCCGTTCAACCGCCTAAAGTCAATGCAGAACGGAACTTTTCCATCAGGTTTGGGCTGCAGAGTGACAGGAGAAGTCCACCGTACTGCCCCCTTCTCGATCAAGCCTCTCGCCAGCATATACTCCAGCTCATCCCTGAGCGCTGGGAGTTTAATGGGTGGCACCCGATAAGGTATCGACTTGAAGGGGGGGTGCTCTCCTACATTGACATCATGCACCGCTTGAGTAGTGAGGCCTGGGTGCTCGGCAAATACAGTGGGGTATGAATCGAACAGGCGCTGCACTGCCACCTGCTGTTCCTCCGGCAGGTGCGCCAGAGCATCATGCGCACATTGGCTCGAATTCCCCGCCCACTGATCAGCCGAGACATGATAATCCCAGTTATCATCCACCTGATCATTGCTGCCCCCCTCTCCTTCTCCACCATGACCGCAGCAGGTCAACACAGGGACAGCTAGTGACTCAGGTGGGCGCCTCACATACTCCTTCAACAAATTAATGTGGCATAGTTGGTTACGCTTCTTCCGGTCTGGAGTGGCAACGAGGTAATCTAGATCGGAGATCTTTGACACCACCCGATAAGGCCCAGCGTACTTGGCAGCCAGAGGATGACCTGACAAAGGCAACAGGACCAACACCTCTTGACCTACCTGAAACTCCCGGAGTTTCGCCTTAGTATCGTACCTGTCCTTCATACGGGCCTGCGATCGAACTCACCAAATTACGCCCGGCCAGCTCCAGACTTCTAAGCATTCTCTCTCTGCTCTCGAGGACGTATCTCAACATAGAACATGGCTTAGCGGTACCCTCCCAAATCTCCTTCACCATGTGGAGAGGGCCCCTCACCTGATGCCCGAAAACAAGCTCATTCGGACTGAAACCGAGACTCTCTCCAGGTACTTCTCTTGCCGCGAACAAAACATACGGCAGACCAAGGTCCCAATCCTTTCCGTTCTCTGCGCAGTAACATCGAAGCATGCTTTTCAGCGTGGCGTGCCACCTCTCCAACACCCCTTGACTCTCCGGGTGATACGCAGAAGAGACGACAGCGCTGATGCCATGCTGAATCATAGTTTGTTTGAACAGATTAGATGTAAAATTAGAACCTTGGTCCGATTGCACCTCTTGCGGGTAACCATACCACGAGCAATACAAGAGCAGGTTCCGGACAACAGTTTTCGCCGTGCCATTTCTCATTGGATATGCATCAGGATAACGAGTGGCCACATCCATGATAGTTAATAGAAATTTATTACCGGCACTAGTAGGGGGTAGGGGTCCGACCATATCAATGATGACCTTACTGAAGGGCGGTCCACTGACAGGAATGGGGTGCAACGGGGCTCTCGGAATTGTTTGGTTAGGTTTTCCAACCCTCTGGCACGTATGACACCTTGCTATCCAGGTTACAACCTTCCCCTTCAACCCCGGCCACCAAAACAATTTTTCTAAAGCCGCCACCGTTTTTCTCACCCCTAGATGTCCTGCCAGTGGTATGTCATGTGCCAACCTCAGTAGGCTATCCCTGCACTCCCGTGGCACCACCAACTGGTCCACTACTCCGGACCCCTCTTGCCAACTACGTTTAACCCTTAAAAAGCGGCACACCACTTAAGTCGAGTTAAATAAAGCTGGACTATGTGGCGGCGCTCGACATAACTCGAGTGGCAATTTCAGCACGTAATGTGGCTGAGAGAGAGAGACAAGTGGTGGCAGGAGACTAGCGAGCGTATGACGGCTCCAGACCACCGCGGCGAACCTACTGACACAAATCTCAGCTCCCTCCTCCCTCTCTCACTCGCTACATACTCAATTATGTACCGAAAGTACCGAATTACCTGCTTTTTGCACTCGCGTTGCACGGTTATTGCAAGAAACTATCCATCATACAAGGATCGTTATGTGTCATTCGAAAGCTCTGTTTATGCCCTTTCAGGGATAGATACTTGTTTTACGTTCTGGGTCTTATTTAGGCATGAAAATGATCACGTAAACAGCCCTATTTTGGCTAAAACACCCGCTCTACATAAATAAACCGCATAGGCCGCTCGTAAGGTGTTAAGGTCTTGAAAACGCCTATAGAGGATGCCTTCTAAATAAAAAAAAATCTCCTGGCTGTGCATCGCCGTCCTCGTCGAGCTCTACAGCTCCATTAGCACACGTTTGGAGCTCAGGGTCCTCTAGTTGCAACCGACGTATATCTGAGGGTGCCAAGCGATCTAACTGCTCCCGGAGCAATGCATGACCTTCCCCGATACTGGGCTGCTCCCTCTGTCTCTCTCGATGTACATAACGTTGCTGTCGTGGAGACTCGTCATGCCCAGCCTCGTCACTCTCGATGACAGGCCCAGGGCTACTCCAGAATTAAGTAATGGTGCTAATACTGAATCACCCAGGAGAGCCGCCGAGTCAAAACTCTTAAACCAACTCCAGCTTTAGCCTCCTCCTGTTGATCGTTCCTCCGCTGGTCTGAAGACGGAGGACTAGGCTGTGACACTTTAGCTGCCCGAGCTCGGGTGACAACACACGCCATGGGTTGTGTCTGGCACCGCTCGACCCACTCTTGCTCTTCCCTACTCACGTCGGCCGGCCTCTCGGCAACGACTAAGGGTAGAACCTCAGAAGCGGGCATTGCAAAGTCGTTGCCGAGAAGAAGGTCGACGCCCTCCCCTGGCAGTTCCTCCACAATCCCGACATCCAATTCACGTGCCACACCATCCACCTCCAACTCCAACCGCACCAGCGGGTATGACCGAGTTGCATTAATACCCTGCACCACTACCACCCGAGCCACGTTTATAGGGTAGCCAGTCAAGTTTTTCATCAGAGTCTGGGAAGCAGCTGTATCACGCAAGACCTCTACTCCATACTTGCGCCCCGCCCACATCACGCAACCCCGCCCTCTATGGTCTCAAAAAACATCCTGAGCAGGGTTCGAGCCTCCCAGGTGCTTCTGCATTGGCTGTGCCTCAGCCTCTGACGAACTGCCCCGGGCAAAGTCAGACGACTTCGGAGACACACCAATGTTGCAGGCCAAAGACACAGCTGCTGTAGGTGGTTTGCTAGGACAGACTCTTGCAAAGTGCCCCTTTTTATGACAATGATAACACTCCAACTCCCCTTTGGGCTTCCCTTGGTACTGGGAAGGGCCCGGCCCCTTCTTAAACGGGACGGTGCTTGTCTTGTGGTCAGTCTTGGTATCATGGCTCTTGTACTTGTTTGCATAAGGTATATCACTAACTCGGGGGGGTGGGGCGTCACGCCCCTTGTTACCTGCCTCACTACGCTGGGCAGACCCGCACCCACGAATTAGTGATAGCCGGAGGTCAGCCATCTCAGCTGCCTCCTGTAGAGTTTTTGGTTGCTTTTCTTTCAGGTTTAACGTCAGGTCGCCACCCGTGCATTTGAAAAACTGCTCTAAAAGCACCAACTGTTTAATGTCGTCAAACGTAGTAGCTTTCTCCGACCTCAGCCAATTCCCAAAAGCATCGGACAGCTCCCGGGCATGTTCCAAAAGGTGCTCTCCCGACCCTTGGTAACACCCCGGAACTTCAACCTGTACGTCTCTGGTTGTAGTTCGTATGCTCTCAGGACAGCCTCCTTGAGTTCCTCATAGATAATACAAGACTCTATAGGCAATGCATCATAAGCCTTGAGTCCCTTGCCCACAAGTCTAGAGGAAACAAGGGCTGCCCACTTCTACCCCGGCCACTGGTGTTCCTGGCACTTCTTCTCGAATCTCATGAAAAATTCGGTGACACCCGACTCATCAAATACAGGGACTAGCTTCAACAGGTGCGACAAAGACTGATCATGCCCACGATTCCCACCACCGAGACGTTGCCCTGTCGTTTCCACCCGAGTCTTCTCAAGATCGATATCTGCACGGTACCTGGTAGACTCAGCCTCCGACTTGGATTTAATTCTCGCGAGTTCGAGATCAGTCTATTGTTTAGCCTTAGCGAGTTCGAGATCCGTCTGTTGTTTAGCCTTAGCGAGTTCGAGATCCGTCTGTTGTTTAGCCTTAGCGAGTTCGAGATCAGCCTGTCGCTTAGCCATCTCAAACTGCCGCTGCTGGTTAGCCATCTCAAGCTGGAAGAGCATTTCTGTAGTGAAACCTTGAGGAGGAGGTGCAACTATTGGAGGCCCACCCAGTGATCCTAAACCACGCTGCCAGCGGCTATCGGCCTGCGGGAACGTACTAAACTCCGGCATCCTAGAGGTCCCGATGGGAGTAGAGTGGAGGGGGGGCTCGAGCAGAAGTCCCCGAGCACCCTCTCCATCCTGGACCTCACTAGCCGCCCCCAGTACGCAAGCCCTCAAATCGTTCTTCTTGATGCCATGAGCCACCTTAAGCCCCATGAGGGGAGCCAAACACTGTAGACCATACTTGCTAATTCCCTCTAGTCGATCAGCTGTTATAGGCACCTCCAAAAACTTCTTTGCGGCCTCCTCACTAGTTACTAACCCCCCTGGCATCTGCCCATCAGAGCCTGCATCATTCCCTGAACTCTCAGTATGATCTGATTCGTCTCCCATTGTGTCCACCAAAAATTATCACGTTTATAAAAAAAAAAGAAGAAGTACCCAAGCTCCTATGTAGCACTATTCACTTGCCAAAAATGTCCGAAGACTCTCAAGCGCTATACTACTTTGCCAAAAAAAATCTAACGTGCCCACTATATTCCTCAATAAAACAAATGACCACAACAATCCTGCAATTATCTCTTAGTTCACAAGATCCTGAGCTAGGTCGCCATTTGTTACGATCCAGGTTCTCAAAGACACAGGGCTCTTCAACATTGGACTAGATAATGGCAAAAAGCAACAACGGTAACACTAGATCCAACCCCTGCCTTAAACACTGGAAAACAAAACACCATTACCGCCCTGAGTCGTGCCTGGACAACGAGGTATCCTATGACTTGGTAACTGGTGCACACACACACTAGGCTGACGCTCAATAAAACAGCCTATTCTCAAACAGTAAAAGATTACTCGATTAATGTACACAAAGAAAAGATAGTTAACGTGATTAATTAACGTTACGGTAGATACTCAAATAACTGGCACTCCTGTATTAAAGAAAGTGCAATGCTAGTCCTGCAACATCAACTGGGAACTTCTGAAATAAGTCTGATGCTGGGAAGATGTTCGTAAAGAATCTTGAACAATTATAATGCAGAATACGGGTCACAATAAATGCTAGGACATATAGTAATAATAAGCAGGCGAATAATAAAGTGCGCAAAGGTAGTAAGGCTCGACAACTAAAGAAATGCTTCGTGACACAACGCAATAGCCTACTAGGGTTGTGCAACTCAACAACAACCTCGGCTCAAAAGTGCAGTGAATAATAATGTTGCATACATATAATAATGGGGCTTATCTCTAACCAGTGTCTGCTCAGTTAATAAAGTCTAGCTGGGGTATCAAGGCAGGGCAACAATGGGCGAGCATGTGGCTCGTAGCCTAACGTTGTCCAAGGGTGGTATAATGAAGATTACGTTATATGACGGGGCTGCTCTCTTGATAAATCTAGGTCTCTAGTACCTAGCTCTATCCTGGCGATCCCTCAGAAGTCAACACAAAGAGGCAGCACTATGTTGTGAGGGATAGGCTATGGCCCTCTCACACCACAGCGCTGTGCTCGCAAAGTAAACCAACCCGAAGACAACTTAGGCTCCCACAGTACCTGTCGATGTCGTGCAGAGCTTAGCTAACACTGCACACATCGGAGACAACGACACAGTAACCTTACCCCCCAGTCTAGCTTTAGATAACCAAGCAGAATCACTCAACACCTTGCAAGGGAGACATATACCGGTCTACAACCTTCCCGAGAGAGGACACATACGGAAAAGTCCGTCTCTCTAAACCTCAATAAAGCATAATACCTCCTTAACCTAATACATGGAAATATCTGAGAGCTTCGTGTACAATACGACTGGTCGACGGTGAACGTCTATGCTGAAACCAGAAGGGATGTTGAGTTTAATAAAGATTAGAGAATGAGAAAGGAGAAGTCGAGAGAGAGAGATAGTATGCAAAGTAGCGAGTATGGGGGACAGAATTGCAAAGGATGTAGGCGATACGCGTGTCAGGCAAGCTCTGAGCTGGTAAAAAACACGAGGCCGCGACGGGAAGGGACTAGTTGACCACCCGGCCGCCAACGCCGTCAGCGCCCAAGCGAGCCGCGTCATAGCTCACCTCGCTGCCGGGTGTACTCCCTCACACTCTCTCTCGCTCGCCTCCCACACAAGCAACATTTATATTATAGCGAATATAAAATATAAGGCGCGGTCACAGACCAAAACAAAGACCATTTCTAGACTGTCTGTGGCAACACGACACTAATGAAATAAAGCAGATCATTCTAGGACAACTGTAGCCTATCCCCCCATCCTGGCGAGCGCTAGCGAGCTGCAATGCCCCACGCAACCATTCTGCTAACGCCAGGAGGCGTCACATATTACTGTGGAAATATGCAATTATATATAGACATACATATACATAGAATAACTCCCTGATAATAATATTTATGAGAGTTGAGTATCTATCGCGAAGTATTCTGATAACTTATTAAAGGTTTGATGAAATCTCTAAATACGCATGAACATTCTGGCTTAAGCAATATGGAAAACCGCACAAAGATTTCTATAGTGATCGCTCGGTAGCGCGGGGCGAGATGCACACAGGTAGGGTAAAGCTTACCGCGCGCAGATAAATATGACCGGGTAGGTAACACAGGTCATCTACTGGACTGAGGTGCAGAAAATAGTTAATGCAGTTAATGCAATGTATAAATGTATATCTTGAATATGGGAGGAATCCTTTAATTTAAAAAGGAGAAGGGAGCTGAATTATTTTTACAATTGATTATGTAGTTAGTTTGTTGTGAGAAAATTTATATTATGAACATATAATTTATTAACTTTGTATATGTAATAATAATCTCACGGGTCGAGGAATTCAGATTTAATTATTTAGATCTACTGACTCGGAATTAAATGTTGAATACAACCTGACCTGAATCAAATTATATTTTGACTAAAGGAGGTTAAAGAACGCATAAATAAAATAGCGTGTACTAATAGTTATAATAATACTAATAGTATAAAATTGGCGTACACGACGAAGTTGCACTTAGATAAAAATACCTGGTAAGGTATGAAGGAGATCTGAACTAGTTAACAGATTCCTATAACTAATAGTTATAATAATACTAATAGTATAATATGGCATACACGACAAAGTTTCATTTAGATAGAAATACCTGGTAAGGTATGAAGGAGATCTGAACTAGTTAACAGATTCCTATAAGGAATACAGAACGAACTAGCGTTGTATTAGAGATTGCGAAATACTTAGATAATAGATCTATACAGAGCTAGAATTCCTAGACGAGATGGATCGAAATTATCTATTTCATAATAGAATAAGTAAATAAGTTATTCACGAAAAAACAAATTAACGCACAGGACCACAAAGCGTAAATTGGATATTTGAAGTAATTAGACTCAAATTAAGATTCTAATCAGTAATAATTCTTATAAATGAACTAGAGTCTTCGTTCAAGTAAATATGAAATTGAGAGTAGGTTCTAGGTAAAAGTTGGATTTGAATAGGGAATAGATATACGTTATATACTTCAACTTCGACTTGTTACATACATAATAGAATGGACATATACAAGGAAAATCTGCGAGTATTCGACTTGGATATCAGTTAACACGAGTATGTAACGTACAGTATGTGTAATTTTTTTTTTTTTTTTTTTTTCCAATATTCCAACTACTCCCTCTCGGGCATAGGCTGATAGCCTTTACACTCTACCGCTGAACACGGTGAGGCCAGTGAGGTCCTGCTCCAGCCTAGGGAGTTAGACATGCGAAGCTTCACGGCTCGGAGCAACTCCATATCTGAAACTGCTCCGCCTCTGCGCTTCACCGTCTCTTCTTCCAGGCTCGGACCCTCATTCTTAGAATGCCACCTATTGAGCAATTAACTCACTAGGCATTGCCCCCCTGTAGCATATTTTTGAATATGGGAATATTCATACAATGCTATTTAATCAGGGAACAATGAGGGTATTTTTATTGGATTTCGGTGTGCTGTGGTAATGCACTGATACTAGGTACAGCACAAACTCCATCCCAGTAATATCTTCCCAATGACATATTGGGATTCGAACCCGGGTCCATTGGATTACCAGTCCAGTGGCAAGACCACTCCGCCATACCTTCCCTAATACGATTAATAAGGTGTTAGACACTAGTTAAAACTAGATCTTGGGCACAGATCTAACTCAATTAATATGGCTTCTGAAGGATTAATACATAACACAATAAATATCGATCTTGGGCACAGATCTACATAAAAATTAACATTGGAATACTCGCATATTTTTACCTTACCTTCACATCAATAATCACAACGTAAGACACTCAGAGACACTTAGGGTAGGTTTTGGGAGGGTAGTAGTTGAGTACAAGTCTGGCCGACGTGGATCGTAGATTCGGCTGGCTGGACGTCAACGGGAACTGCCTCTCACGAACAGGAATCCAAGGTCCTGGCATCAGAGGGAAACAGTAGGTCCGGCTGTAGTCTCGAGGGGGGAGGGGGAGGCAGCTTCTACTTTAATTATATACCATGTGCTTTTCAGCCATGATGGTATTATTGCCATAGAAGTGCTTTCCCTAACCTTCAATTTCAGTGAGACTATGTCCGGGTTATTTCTTATGTTTAACTTATAGTTACTCAACTTTAGAAGGACATAGTGAATGGGTGTGATGTAATTTGCGAAGGTAATACTTAGTCTAAAAATACATGGTGGTTATAGGTTTGTACATAATCAATATAAGTATTATATTTAATACCCTCGTGGTGGTTACGAGGTCTAGGTCAGAGGTCATGGCAACTTTAGTGATTCTACAATAATCAGGGTTTATTCCTGGTTAAGTTAATATCTCTGTGAGTTTCTAGGTTCTCCGGATTATTTTTAGTTCTCCGGAACGGTACTGCCAGGGAGGTCCTAGTATCCCCACTTGTTTCTATAACATTCCGGTCTTTGATGTATAACTTGCATAAACAGTTGTTCGTTATACTGCAAGTCTGGCTGCTGGTCGAATGAAGGCTTGGTGATAGGTCAAGGTGGTTCGAAAGCTTGCTGGTGATTGGTCCAGTTCTCCCGTCCGTCATCTGGGAGACTGACCTAAATTCCTGGTTCTTAGAGAACGGGAATGACCTGAGGTCAGGGGGCACTCATCTGTTCCGTTTTCCTTTAGAGTATGGGAAACTTGTGTATGTTCCCATTTCCCTTGTTGGCTGTTTCTCCTGTCCTTTCTATTTCCTTGTATGGTAGCAATCCTACATGCCTTTCTCAACCCGTTACTTCAAAAATTAACATTGGAATCTTTCTATATATTTACATTTAGTTTTATCTATATTTGTAGCTCCCTTCTGTATCTGTCAATTTGTAATATTAATCATCAATTGGTCAACCTTTTCTCTAATGTATATTTAATTTTCTCTTGCTCTCTTCCTGTCTCCTGCTGTACCTTCTCTCCTCTTCTCTCTTGTCTTGTCTCTTCCCTCCTAAACGCTTCACAAATGTCCTTATCATCCTCTTTCTCGTCAAATATTGTTTCAGCTCGCACTTTTCTTTTCCTATTTTCCATTCCATACCCATACTCTCCCGTGTATTTGTGAGCTTCCAAACATATCAATAATCTTAAGTAAAGATCTTACGAATCAAACAAATGGCACTGAGCTCGGAAACTATATGATCAATGAAACTGATATTCTGCTCTCAATCAACAATTTCAAAGTGAATAAATGCTCAGGTCCAGACAAAATATCCCCAATAATCCTAAGAGAAGCAACAAACGAATTATTAAACTCACTCTCAACTCTGTTCAACAAATCATTTAATGTTGGAAAAGTTTCAAACGAATGGAAATATCTAATGTGACGCCCATATTAAAAAAAGGAAATAAGTCATCTCCAGGCAATCATCGACCAAATTGAGGCAAACAACAATACGCCAGATCCTGTGTTTTCGAGTTGCAAAGTAGGTGTAAGCGACCAAGAGTCGACATCGGTCTTCTCCTTCATCAGGCATCCATTTCCATACTAATTACATCTCTAAAATATGTTGGTGTTCTCTATAATCATGTGTTGTGCATATTATAATATGTACCTGTATCCAATACCCATATAATTTGGTAGTTAAATAAATGTCCATATAAAGCCAATATGGAGTTTCAACATTCTCAAAAGACTGAATTGTTGTAAATCAGCCACCTATCTCTTCCCGACGATAATAGCCCCATTAACACTATTAATCTATGTTGGCCACAGTTATCAATGACTTACATTAATAATATGGAACTGCATTCAATGGTATGGTAGGCTACAAATGTCAACATACTGCATATTCTTTTTGGTTGGAAGGCTAAACAGTCAGAGGTAAATAAAGCCAGTGTCAACATTTAAAGGGCCCGAAGACGGGAAAACAGCGCCAATCTGCTCTAGCGGCCACTTGTGTCATTATATTGGTAGGGTCTATTAGTTTAACATTAGTAATTTGCAAATTAATGAAAACTATTATAAGGAACAGAACAGTAAAATATTTGGAAGAATATAGCAAAATAATATTCAAAGCATGGTTTTAGAAATAAACGTTCATGCTTGACAAACTTACTCGATTTCTTCAATGAAGTTTACAAATCAAATGATGAGGATAGAGCAGTTGATATAATATATCTTGATTTTCAGAAAGCTTTTGATACCGTAACCCATAAGCGACTAATTGATAAAATAAATGCTCATGGCATAACAGGAAAAACTCAGAAATTACTCGAAAATTGGCCCTCAAATCATAAACAGCGAGTTGTAATAAATGGCTAAGAGTCCGATTGGTGTAAGGTAAACAGTGGCATTTCCCAGGGTTCGATATTGGGTCCTATTCTTTTAATATTTTACATAAACGACATAGACGAAGGAATAGAATGCAAAATTTGCTGACAATACAAAAAAATAACTAATAAAGTAACCTCAACCGTGCATTGGTAAAAACTGCAAGGTGACCTAGACACATTAGTTAACTGGGCAGAAAAATGGCAAATGAAGTTCAACTTAGAGAAATGCAAAGCATTACACATCGGTAGTAACAAAGCTGAAAAAGACTACTCAATGAACAACATTCAACTATCAATTACAGATAAAGATTAGAATCTGGGAGTTATAATACCAAGTAACCTGGAGACAAGTAAACAGTGTACAGAGGTAATAAAACCTGCAAATATATTGGTGGGTTTCATTGGCAGAGCATTTTAATTCAAATCTGAAAAAATTATACTTACTCTATTCAACTCATTTGTGAGTCTGCAGCTTGAATACTGCGTGCAATTTTGGTCACCGTACTACAGTAAGGACATAAATAAACTTGAAAAAGTGCAACACAGTCACTAAAATTATACCTAGATTGCGTAATAAACCGTACGAAGAGCGTTTAAAAGAACTAATTTTGTTTAGCCTAACAAAGCGCAGACTGAGAGATGACCTAAAATTGGTGTTAAAAATATTCAAGGGATTCAGCAACCTAAATGTAAGCGAATTTTTCACGATTAATCAAGCTAACTACACGAGAACAATGGTTATAAGATTATAGGCAAGCGTTTTCATTCTCTTGAGGCGAAGCATTTCTTATTCAACCATGTTGTGAATATTTGGAACAGACTACGGTGCCTTCGAACATTGTGAACTGTAATACTGTCGAAATATTCAAGAACCATCTGGATAAACATTTGGTAAATAACCCCCAATTAACACAGTTTCCTTCAGAGTAAAGTGTAATGAAGTGATAAGGCATACCACAATGTATATTGATATTCATACACCTGTTCCATTTCAGAATTGTAGTAATAGTTACCTTTGATTACAAATCACTTGTATTTTCTCCATGTTCTATCCGAAATTCCGTGTCAATTTTTCCATACTACATGGTATTTTTCAACTGTTTTCATGCCAGCATTAGCTGAAGAGAGTGGTGGGTGGGGAGGAGCCTTCTTCTTTACTATCCTTTTCTCTACCTCGTAGTCAGTAGATTAGTAGTTTAGATATCCAAACTGCTCCGTAAGGACCAATAGGTCTGTTGCAGTTTGTTCTCCTATGTATTCGTTCCCCTCCTTCTCTTCTCCTTCCCCTCCTTCTCTCTTCTCCTTCCTTCCCCTCCTTCTCTCCTTCTCTCCTCCTTCCCCTTCCCCTCCTTCTCTTATCCTTACTTCGCCTCCTTCTCTTCTCCTTCCCCTCCTTCTCTTCTCCATCCCTTCTTCTCTTCCCCTTCTTATCCCTCCCTCCTTCTTCTCTTCTTCCCTCCTTCTCTTCTCCTTCCCCTCCTTCTCTTCTCCATCCCACCTTCTCTCCTCTATCCCCTTCTTATCTTCTCCTTCCCCTCCTTCTCTTCTCCATCCCCTCCTTCTCTTTTCCATCCCCTCCTTCTCTTCTCCTTCCTTCTCCTAATCCCCCTCCTTCGCTTCTCCTTCCTTTCCCCCCTTATCTTTTCCTTCCCTTCCTTATCTTCTCCTTCCCCTCCTTCTCTCCTTCTATTCTTCTTCCCCTCCTTTTCTTCTCTTTCCCCTCCTTCTTCTTCTCTTCTTCTCCTCTCTTCCACCTTCCTTCCTCCTTCTCTTCTCCTCCCCCTCCTTCTCTTCTCCTTCCCCTCCTTTTCTTCCTTCCCTCCTTCTTCTCTCCCTCCTTCCTCTCCTTCTCTCCTCCTTCCTCTCCTTCTATCCTCCTTCCTCTCCTTCTATCCTCCTTTTCTTCTCTTTCCACTCCTTCTCTTCTCCTTCCTTAACCTCCTTCTCTAATCCTTCCTTCGCCTCCTTCTCTCTCCTCCTTTCCCTCCTTTTCTTATCTTTCCCCAACTTCTCTTCTCATTCCTTCCCCTCTTTCTCTCCTCCTTCCCCTCCTTCTCTTCTTCCCTCCCCTCCTTCTCTTCTCCTTCCCCTCTTTCTATTCTCCTTCTCTCCTCCTTGCCTTCCTTCTCTTCGCCTTCCTTCTCTCCTCCTTCCCCTCCATCTCTTCTCCTTCCTTCGCCTCTTTCTCTCCACATTCCCCTCCTTCTCTTCTCCTTCCTTCCCCTCCTTTTCTTCTTACTTCGCCTCCTTCTCTCTTCTCTTTCCCCTCCCTCTCTCCTCCTTCCCTCCCTCTTTCCTTCCCTCCCTCCATCACTTGGCCGAAGGAGTCTCTTACTGTAAATTATTCAAGGCTTGTGGGTGTGTCGGGGGGGAAGATGGAGGGAGAAGAAGAGGGAGGGAGGGAAGGTAGATAGATGGATGACTAAATAGATACAAAAGGTGGATAGAGAAGAACGGTAGATAGATGGATGGGTAGATAGATACAAAGGTAGATAGATGGATGGGTAGATAGATGCAAAGTAGATAGATGAATGGCTAGATAGATGTAAAAGGTGCATAGAGAAAAACGGTAGATAGATACAAAGGTGGATAGAGAAGAAAGGTAGACAGATAAAACGGTAGATGGATGGATGGGTAGATAGATAAGAAAGGTAGATAGATGTATGCGTAGACAGATAAAACAGTAAATAGATGGGTAGATAGATATAAAGGTAGATATATGGGTATAGATATATGGGTAGATAGATACAAAAGTAGATATATGGGTAGATTAATACAAAGGTAGATATATGGGTAGATAGATACAAAAGTAGATATATGGGTAAATTAATACGAAGGTAGATACAGTACTGTATATGGGTAGATATATACAAAGGTAGATATATGGGTAGATAGATACAAAGGTATATATATGGGTAGACTAATACAAAGATTGATATATGGGTAGATAGATACAAAGGTAGATAAATTTGTAGATTGATACAAAGGTAGATAGATAAAAAGGTAGACGGATGGGTACCGGTAAATAAATAAAAAGTGGAGAGAGAAGATAGGTAGACAGATATAGAGGTAGATAGAGATAAGAGTAGATGTATATGGATAGATATGAAGCTGAATAGCGTTAATATAAAGAAAGGCAGGTACAGTAGCCCACATAAGTTCTGTTTTCCGTCGTGATCGTATGTATGATAGTAAAATAGCATGAATTAATTGTAAGTATGGTTTCGTTTAATTATCAGTTGACTAGTCAGATGAGTTAAGGGGAGATGCGTCGTTTATCTGGTCCCCTTTCTCCTTTGTGTTAAGCCCCATTTGTTTTGAGAAAATAATACGTTCGGCCCATTAGTTTGGCGATTTTAACACCTTTCGCCCCATCTCGTTGCCAATTTTAAGACCTTACGTGCCATTTAGGTCTCGTTTTTTCCTGGCGAGCGAAAGCGAGCCTGACATTTTAAGAGGACTCGGCTTACCAAAAAAAAAAAAAAAAAAATGTCTTGAAGGGGGGTCTAGGGGGTGTTTTTCTAAGCTTGATGGAGGTCTAACAAGAAACTAAGAAATATAGGAATACATGAATTAATAAACCAAAAAAATGGCCCATCTCCCCTTACCCACACTGCATAGGAAACTACACTCGTAATTCGATCATGTGCATTAATATTTCCATGTATGTGATCACAGAGAGGAACAGAACTTATGGGGGCACCTGTACCTACCTTTCTATATATTAACATTATTCACCTTTGTATCTATCCAAATACATCCAGTTTTATCTCTATCCACCCTTGCATCTATCTATCTATCTTTCTTCTCTATCCACCTTTGTATCTATCCACCTTTTTTCTCTATCCACCTTTGTATCTATCTACCTTTCTTCTCTATCCACCTTTGTATCTATCTACCTTTCTGCTCTATCCACCTTTGTATCTATCTACCTTTCTTCTCTATCCACCTTTGTATCTATCTACCTTTCTTCTCTATCCACCTTTGTATCTATCTACCTTTCTTCTCTATCCACCTTTGTATCTATCCACCTTTTTTCTCTATCCACCTTTGTATCTATCTACCTTTCTTCTCTATCCACCTTTGTATCTATCTACCTTTCTGCTCTATCCACCTTTGTATCTATCTACCTTTCTTCTCTATCCACCTTTGTATCTATTCTACTTTTCTTCTCTATCCACCTTTGTATCTATCTACCTTTCTTCTCTATCCACCTTTGTATCTATCTACCTTTCTTCTCTATCCACCTTTGTATCTATCTACCTTTCTTCTCTATCCACCTTTGTATCTATCTACCTTTCTTCTCTATCCACCTTTGTATCAATCTACCTTTCTTCTCTATCCACCTTTGTATCTATCCACCTTTCTTCTCTATCCACCTTTGTATCCATCCACCTCTCTTCTCTATCCACCTTTGTATCTATCCACCTTTCTTCTCTATCCACCTTTGTATCTATCCACCTTTCTTCTCTATCCACCTTTGTATCCATCCACCTCTCTTCTCTATCCACCTTTGTATCTATCTACCTTTCTTCTCTATCCACCTTTGTACCTATTTACCTTTCTTCTCTATCCACCTTTGTATCTATCTACCTTTCTTCTCTATTCACCTTTGTATCTATCTACCTTTCTTCTCTATCCACCTTTGTATCTATCTACTTTTCTTCTCTATCAACCTTTGTATCTATCTACCTTTCTTCTCTATCCACCTTTGTATCTATCTACCTTTCTTCTCTATCCACCTTTGTATCTATCTACCTTTCTTCTCTATCCACCTTTGTATCTATCTACCTTTCTTCTCTATCCACCTTTGTATCTATCTACCTTTCTTCTCTATCCACCTTTGTATCTATCTACCTTTCTTCTCTATCCACCTGTGTAACTATCTACCTTTCTTCTCTATCCGCCTTTGTATCTATCTAACTTTCTTTTCTATCCAACTGTGTATCTATCCACCTGTGCATATATCTACCTTTCTTATATATCCACTTTTTGTATCTATCTAGTTTTGTATCTATCTAAGTTTCTCCTCTATCCACCTTTGTATCTATCTACCTTTGTATCTATCTACCTTTGTATCTATCTACCTGTGTATCTATCTACCTTTGTATCTATCTACTTTTAAGAACATAAGAACATAAGAAAATGGGAGTCTGCAGAAAGCCGATTGGCCTAAGCAAGGCAGATCCCTGTCCCACACAACCCCAATTCAATTACAAAGCCCAATTATAGGCTCAACACTCCAATACCCTGAGGATCATCTTACCAAAACGGTTAGAGATTAACGCAGGATTATGGGGGTCTGCAGAGCGCTGATTGGCCCAACCCGGCTGATCCCCCTTCACACCCAACCCTTCTCGTCCATATGCTTATCCAATTTTATCTTAAAGCTCCCTACAGTTTTAGATCCCACTATAGCACTTGGTAGTCCATTCCACCCATCTACAACTCTGTTACCAAACCAATATTTGCCTATATCTTTTCTGAAACGAAATTTATCTAATTTGAAACCATTTGTACGAGTTCTTTCGCTATCACTGAGCTTTAGTACATTTGTCATGTCCCCTTTGTTAATCCCACTAACCCACTTGAACACCTCTATCATATCCCCTCTAACTCTGCGTCTCTCTAACGAATGTAAACCTAATTTCTTCAACCTTTCTTCATACGGAAGATTTCTAATATTATGGATCATTTTTGTCATTCTACGCTGTACTCTCTCCAATGAATCTATGTCCATTCTGTAATAAGGACACCAAAATTGGACAGCATAATCCATATGGGTCTCACTAATGACAAGTAAAGTTTTAAGATAACATCAGCAGTTCTGTTACTCACACTCCTAGAGATGAACCCGAGAATCCTGTTTGCCTTATTACGAACGCCTATACACTGTTTTCTAGGCTTCAAATCATTGCTAACAAACACACCTAGATCTTTCTCGCAGTCTGAATTTTCTAATTCTAAATTAGCTAGTTTATATTTAACATTTGTTTGCATCTTCCCTATCTTTAATACCTTGCATTTGTCAATGTTAAACTTCATCTGCCAATTTACTGACCATTCATGTAAGGTATCTAGATCCCTTTGGAGGCACTCTATATCGCTATCTGAATCAATTGATCTCCCCATTTTAGTATCGTCAGCGAATTTACTTATCCTACTAGTTATACCTAAATCTAGGTCATTTATGTATATAAGAAACAACAGGGGACCTAATACCGATCCCTGGGGGACACCACTTTTGACTGCTCCCCACTCTGACTTGGTACCATTTATGCTGACTCTCTGTTTCCTACCAATTAGCCATGACCTAATCCATCCCAACAACGCCCCACCTATTCCATGTGCCTCAACCTTTCTCATCAATCTCTCATGAGGGACTCTGTCGAAAGCTTTACTGAAATCTAAATATATAATATCGTATGCCTTGTCATTATCTACTGTTTCATATACCTCTGAGAAAAAACTAAGCAAATTAGTAAGGCAAGAACGTCCCTGAGTGAATCCATGCTGAGAAGAATTTATTAAGTTAAATGTTTCTAAGTGGTTTCTCATTTTCCTAGCAATAATTGACTCTAGTAGCTTTCCTATGATTGAAGTGAGACTAATGGGACGGTAATTGGATGCTATTGATTTATCACCTTTTTTGAAAATCGGAACTACATTTGCAAGCTTCCAAGCTTCTGGAACTATACCTGTTTCTAATGAATTGTTAAAAAGAAATGTTAATGGGTAACTTAACTCATCTCTGCATTCTTTTAATACTCTGGCATATACCTCATCGGGACCAGGCGATTTCTGAGGTTTCAGTCTGTCAATTTCCTTAAGCACATAATTTCTACTTATAGTAACCGTACTTAACCTATTTTCTATACTATCGCTATATACCTTACGGACTTCTGGAATCTGTGCCAAATTTTCATTAGTGAAAACGGATAGAAACTGACTATTTAATGTACTGCACATTTCTAAATCATTTTCTGTCATTTCTCCTATCGAAGTTTTAAGGGGGCCTATTTTATCTCTAACTTTAGATTTATATAGCTGGTAAAAAGCCTTAGGGTTATTTTTGAGTCATTGGCTATCCTGATTTCATAATTTCTTTTGTCTGTCCTTATACATTTTTTAACCTCTCTTGATAGATTCTGATAGTAAGCAAGTAGGTGAATTTCGCCTTTCTTTATTTTTCGATATATTCCTCTCTTTTTTCCTAGAAGGTCTAATAGTCTATTATTCATCCATTTGGGTTGGTTCTGTGTTGATCTAAATTTTCTTTTTGGGATATATTTATTTTGCGCATTGTGGAGTGAAGAAATAAAATTATTATATGTAGCTGTCAAATTGTCCTGAGTTAAGACAGGTATCTGAGAGAGAGTATGTTCATTAGCGCACCTGGGTCCACTTAATAGTTTAACCATAGGATCGACTCTTAAGGCTCGTCTTAATCCACCATAATTGGCTTTTCTGAAATCTGGGATAAGTGTCGTATTCTCTTTAGCCTTTCCTGTCCATTGTATGATAAAATAAATTGATTTATGATCACTATTTCCTAGTTGGTCTCCTATCTCTACATTATTTATCATTTGTTCATTATTACTGAGAACTAAATCGAGGATATTATTACCTCTAGTAGGCGAGTCTATGAATTGAAATAAAAAACTATCCTGTACCGCCTCAATAAACTCTTTTGAATCTGAGTCGCCGATTTGATGCTGCCAATCAATATTCGGAAAATTAAAATCCCCCATAATACACACATTGCTAAACCTTGATGCTATTTTCACTTCCTGCCATAAAGCTGTACCTTCTTTTCTACTCATATTTGGTGGTCTATAAATAACTCCAATAATTATGGTCTCACTACCTTCGCTAACCTCAACCCAAACACTTTCGTTATCAGTATTTAGTCTAATACCTGATTTAATACAGCTTTTTAAAGAACTCCTGACAAACACTGCTATTCCACCGCCCCTCCTACTTGTTCGGTCGCGTTTAAACAAACTATATCCTGGTATATGGAATTCTGCTAAAAAATGTCTTGATTCTGTATTAATCCATGTTTCAGTCAGTGCTATAATGTCTATATTTTCGTTGCTAACAAGTGCTCTAAGTTCATCCATTTTGTTACATAAACTCCTACAGTTTGTATAATATAATCGCAATGAATTTATTTTACTGGTATCGGATTTACCTTTATTTCTAACTGAATTCCCATCTTCTGTTACACCTTCAATATTTCTACTAGCAGTACAATTAAAATCCTGTGACTGATATTTTCTATTCCTATCTGATGTACCAGTACGGCAATTTACCCTATCTAGACAATTATTCTTACTCATATTCTCAGGCTTTATTTTCAGCGAATTTATCCACCTTTGTATCTATCCACCTTTGTATCTATCCACCTTTGTATCTATCTACGTTTGTATCTTTTGTTTTCTATATCTTTTTTTTCTATGTGAATGAGGGAGACAAAAGGCATAACTGCCTGCAGCGAGTGCCTCTCCCAGATTTCAAAGAGTGACAGGGCCGAAATCAAGGGACGTTCGAGCTAAAATGCCTGGACACACGGAGTTTGAAGCAATTTAAGTCATAGGAAGAGGGAAAGACTGATTCTGGGAGAGAGTTCCAGAGTTCAGCAGTTGAATAGAAGAAAGTCTGAGAATAGCGTTTCACTCTTGGGTTGGAGAGTTGCACAGAGTAGGGGTGGGATTGTGTTGCAAGGCGGGTACTAAGTACCCTACGTAGAGGAGGTGGTATACACTGGGAAAGCTCCGAGGAACACTGATTATTGTAGTAGCGATAGAATAGAATCTATCTACCTTTCTTCTCTATCCACCTTCGTATCTATCTACGCATTCATCCATCTACCTTTTTACCTATCTACATACTTCTCTATCCACCTCTGTATATATCTACCCATCCATCTATCTACCTTTGTATCTATCCACCTATATTCTCTATCCACCTTTGTATATATCTACCTTTCTTCTCTATCCACCTTTCTATCTATCCACCTTTGTATCTATCTACCTATCTTCTCTATCCACTTTTGTATCTATCCACCTTTCTTCTCTATCCACCTTTGTATCTATCCACATTTGTATCTATCTACCCATCCATCTATCTATTACCAGTCACACCAAGAGGAAGGATGGAAGCCTCTATATGCCTCACCCTGGTGGCTTAGTCCGGCGTGGCAAGGTTAAGGCTTCATTAATTGGTCCATGTATTAATTTACTGATTACTTGGCTCTGTCTCGAGTCGGCCACCCTCAATAAAAAAAATAAAAATAATAATAATAATGGGGTATGTGCCAGAGTATAAAGATAGATAGATAGACAGATATATAGATAGAAAGATAAATAGACTTATTTGTGTTTTAGTTTTCTCCCTAGACCTCCATCAAGCTTATAAAAAAAACATCCCCAAGCTCCACCTTCTAGATAAGTTTGTACATTTTTCGGTAGAAAACATGTCCCGGCCAAAAGACGGTTCTTCCTAAATTCCGGGCTCGCTATCGTTCATCAGGAAAAAATCGACACCTAAATGGCACGAAAGTGACGAAAGGTCTGAGGATTGGCAAAAAATGGGGCAAAAAGTCTTAAGATCGCCAAAATAATGGGCCGAACGTCTTAAAATCTGAAAACTAATGGGGCTAAACATGAGGGAGAAGGGGAACCAGACAAACCCCAAATCCTCCCTTAAGAGTGAGGTGAGAGGCCCATAATATTAACTGTTACAATACTGTTAGTGTGGTTGGGGGGGGGGGGGGGGGAGTCATTCATGGCGCCTGTAATCAGTTAACCCCTTCTCCCTCATGTTTGGCCCCGTTATTTTGGCGACTTTAAGACCTTTATGGGCCACTTAAGGTGTAGATTTATTTCTGGCAAGCGAAATCGAGCTTGTAATTATAATAAAACACTGGCAAAATAAACACACCAAAACAGGGGCGACGTAATATACAGGCAAGAGAACATAAGGGAGTCCACCTCGCATTTTTTCTCTTTCTCTCTCTCTCTCTCTCTTTGGCTTGTATCCATTCGGCCCCATTCAGCCTACTGTTTTAAGACGTTTAGCCCAATTCAGGTGTCAATATTTTCCTGGCGAGCGGTAGCGAGCCAGCATATATATATATATTTGTTTTGACAGCAAGCTAAACTTGTACATTTTTCGATAGAAAAATTTCTCCGGCGAAGCCGGATTTCTCCATACAATGCTGGCTCGCTATCGCTCGCCAGGAATGGACGGGGATAAACGTCTTAAAACAGTTGGCTGAATGGATACAAGCCAGGGAAAGAGATAAAAGGAATGACATAAAAAAAGCCGGTGACCTCCCTTAATTTAGAAGGAACCGGCTTTTGGCCGGGACATTTTTCTACCGAAAAATTTATCTCGAAGGGGCGGGAGTCTTGGGGGTTATTTTGTAAAGCTTTATGGAGGTCTTGGGAGGAATCTAAATAATAAACAAGTATATAAATAAATTAACAAATAAATACAAATAAATACTGAAAACAAGAGGGATCAAAATATAGCCAAGCAGAAGTTGAATAGAACGAGAAATAGGAGGTGAGATATAATGGAAAATAGTCTTAGAGGAGGGAAATGGAAAGGAAAATGGAATAGGTAAAGGAAATGGAAGAGGAGGTGAAAATGTGGAAAGTGAAGAAAGTAAATGAGAGTGAAGACAAATGTAAGGTAAAGAAAATGGAACAGGACGTGAAGAAAATAGAAGAGATGGTGAAGTAAATGGAAGAGGAGGTAAAGAGGATGGAAGGAAGTTCAGACAATGGAAGAGGAGGTGAAGATAATGGAAGAGGAGGTGAAGATAATGGAAGAGAATGTGAAGAGAGCGAAAAAAAAATAAAGGTGAAGAAAATTAAAGGCAACGTGAAGAAAATGGAAGAAGGGGTGAAGTAAATGAAAGAGGAGGTAAAGAAAATGGAAGAGGAGGTGAAGTAAATTAAAGAGGAAGTAAAGAAAATGGAAGATGAGAAATTAAATGAAAGAGGAAGTAAAGAAAATGGAAGAGGAGGTGAAGTAAATGAAAGAGGAGGAAAATAATATGGAAGATGACATACAGAAAATAGAAGAGGAAAGAAGGATATGGAAGAGTAGGTAAAGAATAAATGGAAGAGGAGGTGAAGACAATAGAAGAAGGGTGAAGTAAATGAAAAAGGAGGTAAACAAAATGGAAGAGGAGGTGAAGAAAATAGAAGAGGGGTGAAGTATATGAAAGAGGAGGTAAACCATGGAAGAGGAGGTGAAGATAATGGAAGAGGTGAAGCAAAACGAAGAGAAAGTGAAGCAAAAGGAAGAGGAGGTAAAGAAAATGGAAGAGGAAATAAAGAAAAATGGAAGAGGTTGAAAATACTAAAAACAAAATGGAAGAGAGGGAAGAAGGGAATGAAACAAATATAAGATAAAGAGAGAAATTGAAGACCAATGCATACAAAGAAGGCAGTGGAGAGAAATATGGAAATGGAGGAGGAAAGGCAAATAAAAACAAGAGGAAGAAAGGGGGGGGGTAGAGAAGAAGTGGTAGGAAGGGAGAGGTGAAGAGAGAGAGAGACTGAGTGAGTGAGTGAGAAAGAGAGAGAGAGAGAGGAGGCGGGGGGGGGGATAAGTGTGATATAAATATAGGAGACAGTTTTAGGATGATTGGGGAACAAACTTTGGAAATGCAAATAAAATACTCGATTTGTTTCTCACCTGACAGGAAAATTAGTTCCTTAGCAGCTGTTTTCTTAATAATAAATGGGAAAATAAGATCCTGTGTTTTTTAATTATATTACTGTCAAGTGTTCATAATTAACCCGAGAAGCATGTAGCTATGGTATTTGAAACGTCCCGCCAGGCGAAGGTAATTTGGTTAATTAAAAACGAAAATCGTAATTTTACCATAAATATCGTTATTACTTATTCATATACGCCTATTTTATGTTTAATATGAAGATATTAACATGTAAGAGCAATAAAACAAGTGGGAATAGTATTTGGGTGGTGAAAAAGACGTATTATTGCCACCCGATCGATCGTATCAGGAGGGGAGAGCCGGCGCGGCGTATATCCATCCCTCCCAAGCTGTAAAGCGGCACTGTCGGGCTTTGACGGCTCTAAGTAGAAGTCACTTTGTTGCTAGGTTCTATAGCCTCCTCGCCCATGTTATAGGAGACGGCGCGAGGTCAATTTGCGCCGAAAATTACCCAATAAAAGAATAAGAGGAAAAATAGGTGATAATTAAGGGTGGGGAGGAAAGGAGGGGAGGGGGGGACACATGTGGAAGAGTGATAGGATTTGGAGGATTTTGGGAGGGGAATTATCTCACTTAATTAAATATTGCTTTGTTTTGAGTGCCAGTGGGGTGTTTTGAAAGTAATTTTTTATGCCTAACCTCTTAACCCTCTCCGACATATGACGCGATTTTGAGCCGATTAGGGATACTTTAAAGCCTTTGTTACCATCAGGGGTATTTAGAAACCTTTAGTTTAGTTTACCTCTGCAGTTGTCTTTGAGTTAGCTGTGGGCAGAAAACTAATTTTGGAGAGGTAATTATAAGAGAGAACTCTATTTCTTATTGCTAATCTGGCAACATCTGCGTCATATGAGTCTGAAGGGGTTAAGAGTCCCGTCACCTTCGCTCAGTAAAACCTCTTAAGAGTCTAGGCGCCTTTCCCGGGTTAACAACCTATTTGGCTATACAAAATAATCTGACACACTCTGTGTATGGATACATACTTGAAGATAAAGCGTATGGTACTATAATTCAATATTGGATTTCCGTATTTCCAGCGTGAATGATAGTATTCCATCTCAAATAACGAATGAGCATTTATTTCATGACACAACACAAGGACATATTGTATGTTACCTCTTAGCAACTTTGCAAGTAATTTTCATTGAACAAGTACCAAAGAATAAAATTTGAATATTTCAATACACAAATACTGTAAATGTACAGTATAGCATATATGATAATGTATGGTCTTCTCATAAATCTAACCTGTGATTTTCCAAACAACATTATAATACAATAAATTCTTTAGATGTAACACCATTAACCCCTCTTTGGCGGGGACCGACTTAAGGCGGTCAAGAGAACCCAGACCTAAAGAGCGGGGACCGCCTTAAGTCGTATGCTCTGAGAGCGAGTCCGAGCGGTGGGAGGAGCGTAGGTTGGCTCTGACCGTTCGGCACGGCTCCCGCACCGCGACTGGCCCAACCTCCACACACATCCACACCCACTGCCTCCCTAGACAGGGAAATATGTAAGGAAATTACCGTATTTTAGGGATTTTTCCTTCGTGTTGCACGATCGTTGCAAGACAACCCGTGATCGTAGAAGGATGGTTCAGGTGACATTGGAAAGCTCAATTAACTCCCTTTCACGGATACATAATTGTATTACGCTCTGGCTCTTCTTTATGCATGAAAAAAAGCATGGAATGAAGCTCGTTTAGGGTAAATATGCCCGCTTGGCAGGTAGTAGAAGTTATTAACCTAGCCGCTCGTTGAGTGTTAATAACAAAAATACATTATGTTCTATGCCGTATATTCTTTCTCTGGCACAGCAAGAACGTCATACCATAATTTTTGGCTGAAATGGTTTTCTTGGAGCAGGTAAATCCATATGGCTCTCAATTCTGAGGATTCTTTTTGGAGTTTCGCTCTCAGTAGCAGGTGATGAGAGGCACATTTGACTTTTTTCCTAGGTATATACTGAAATGTGTTAAGGGGGGTCACCTGCTTTTTTAATCTTTCTCTCCCTTTCTCTCTTTCCCTGACTTGTATCCATTCGGCCCCATTCAGCCAACTATTTTAAGACGCTTATCCCCATCCAGGTGTCGATTTCTTCCTGGCGAGCGATAGCGAGCCAGCGTTGTATGGAGAAATCCGAGAAATTTTTCTATCGAAAAATTTACAAATTTAGCTTGTTGTCAAAACAAAAATATATATACGCTGGCTCGTTACCGCTCGCCAGGAAAATATTGACACCTAGAAAACAGATATAACACTCATAGAAAACATAAAGTGCAGAACATCAAAGCAAATGCTTTCTCTCAAGAACCTTACATACAATGAGAGACTAAAGAAATTAAGTTTACCAACACTCCCTTATCGGAGGCTAAGAAGGGACATGATAGAAGCCTAAAATCTTTTGTATGGAGAGTATGACCCTGATGATACGTCTTGGAGCACAATTATAAAACACTCAGGGGCACAACTTCAAAATCTAAAAAAAAAACACAAAAAAAAACGATGCAGTACGAAATTGAAGCGAAAGTTGTCAACGCCTAAACAGCCTGGTAAGAAATGTAGCCAACTCTCCAAATGTGAGGATCTTTGAAGGCAGAGTGGACCACCAATGGAGGAACCACGTCATGGTGTACCTTAACCCGTACAGCCCCAGCGACGCGTCTGACGCGTCGGCGATGTATGTAACGCACAGCCCCAGAGACGCGCCTGACGCGTCACCCTAATTGCGCCGACCGTAACCTCAGGTGTAGCCACTCAAGAGGGCTCAGATTTGTATGGGAACTGTGTACGTATCCCACGCAACCGTGCCGATGGTTGAAAACTCTCAAAGTCCACGTGCGTGCGCGTGAGCGCGCAATAACCTGTTTTTTTGGGGTAATTGCCTTCAATTTTTTACTCTTGTAAAATACGTTTTCGGGGGCTCTGTAGGACCATTATTTAAGCTTTTTGAGCGGTTTTTCGTGAATTTTCCTTCATTCCTAACCCATTCGCTATTGTTTCTGGAATAAAACCATTTTTTTAAAACCGGCCGGGTTCTGGTGAACAAACATTACAAAACTAGCCGGGGCTCCACGGGTTAAGGGGGGTCACCTGCCTTTTTTTATCTTTATCTCCTTTTCTGTCTTTCCCTGGCTTGTATCCATTCGGCCACATTCAACCAAGTGTTTAAAGACGTTTATCCCCATCCAGGTGTCGATTTCTTCCTGGCGAGCGATAGCGAGCCAGCATTGTATGGGGAAATCCGGCTTCGCCGGAGACATTTTTCTATCGAAAAATGTACATATTTAGCTTGTTGTCAAAACAAAAATATATATATGCTGGCTCGCTACCGCTCGCCAGGAAAATATTGACACCTGGATGGAGGTAAACGTCTTAAAACAGTAGGCTGAATGGGGCCGAATGGATACAAGCCAAAGAGAGAAGGAGAGAAAGAGAAAAAAAGCGAGGTGGGCTACCTTGAGGATCTGTTCCAGCAGGCACCCAGTCTCCACCCACAACATCCCCTAGCAACGATCTGAATATAATAATGATCCTACGTCCAGAAACCATCTGCCCTCTTGGCCATAATACAATTTGGTGGTTATGAATAATTAATAGATTTTTTTAATCTGCTGAATCCACGATATCCTATCTAAGATGAACACAACTATTCAGCAGTGAATAGGACAAATATCGCCTTCAAAACGATATTTTTCAAAGATGAAAAGAAAGATAAGGGAAAACAGTCACGTGAATATGCAAACAAACTGATAGAAGGAAAAAGGGAATGTGTTCTAAAGAAAGCTAAAACTAAAGAGAAAGGGGATATGGATAATTAAGTAGTCTAAAAGAGAAAGACACACAGAGAGAAAGAGCTGGAGATCCTGCATAAATGTGAATAGCTTAGGGAAGGATCATGGGGGATAACGGTGGAAAGATACATAGATACACTGGCCACACAGACCTTACGATCCAAACGAGGTGGTCAGGACTTAATTCGAGAGAGAGAGAGAGAGAGAGAGGTCTATTGTACAAAGCAACAGTCAAGGACACTTGCATTGTCTGCTCCTACACCTGTTCTCGTTCTCGCTCGCTCTCGCTCTCGCTCTCTCTCGCTCGCTCTCTCGCTCTCTCTCGCTCGCTCTCTCGCTCTCTCTCTCTCTCTCTCTCTCTCTCTCTCTCTCTCTCTCTCTCTCTCTCTCTCTCTCTCTCTCTCTCTCTCTATGTGTACATGTCACTCAGTATATATATACATATATATATATATATATATATATACATATATATATATATATATATATATATATATATCTTTTCTTGCTGCCTTTTCTATTCTTTGAAAATGTCCATTCATCCTTTACATGGGCTATTGCAACCCCAGTTGTTCCTCTTCCTTATTCACACCGAAAAGCCTCGCACTCCAATTTCAATTCTCACTTCCACTCTTATATTCTGTATTTCTTTTACCCATTTCTTCTCTCAGACCATTTTCTACGTCGGTCTCACCAACACAGAAAATCAGGTCAAATATTAAGGACAAGGCCAACATATAATGTACCGGTAGTCGAAACGAAGCAAGAACATCTAGAAGTATACAAAACAATTAAACTAACAAACGGTTCCTGGACAATTCAAGCAGTAGACCATTGAAACCAGTAGTAGATTTAAACCAGTGTTAATTAAACCAAGCATAGCTAAACTATACCCTGTTCCAAGTAAGTAGGCCAACACTCTTGAACATTGACCTCAAATTTTCAGATTTAGAGGAACTAGTGTTTACAGAAAATAATGATGTGATTGGCATAACAGAATCTTGGCTCAATACACAAGATAGAGACTTTTTAGCAGAGTATTCACTTCCCGGTTATGTAATGTTTGAGAACAGCCGAATAAATAAAAATGGAGGTGGCGTTTTATTTTATATCAAAGAAAGTCTTAACCCGACCCTCGTGTCAAAACCTCAAATTGTGAACGTCGACACATCTTTTGTGCTAATAAAGAATAATAAAGGTACAAAAATAATACTTGCGTTAATATACAGACCTCCAGCTCAATCAGTGCAAACTGACCGAGAAATTTACGAACAAATTGCAGATGTAAGTAACTCACAAGATACCGTAATTTTTGGCGACTTTAATTTACCTGTGACCAAGTGGGGCGATACTCTTACTTCACACTCCGGACATGACTTGTATACGAACTTGCAAGAGAGTTCGCTTTATCAATTTGTTCGAACGCCGACCCGTGGTAATAACGTTCTTGACATTGTACTTGCAACAAAAGAAGAATTGATAGGGAATTTGAATGTTGGTGATGAATTCAGTAACAGCGACCATCATACGATAACTTTCACTTTAAAGTTTACTAGTAACGAACCAAATAGTAGCATCGAAAAAGTCCCTAATTTCAAGAAAGCAAACTTCCATAAACTTAGAGCTATGTTTAAAGAAACTGACTGGAGCTTTTTAATTAACAATAACGACATAAATACATCTTGGAAGTTATTCGAAACCACTTACCTAAAAGCAGTGCAAGACTGCATACCATCGAAAATACGGCGTCCAGGCCATAATAATAAGCCCAAATGGTGGAATAAAGATATTTCAAACTGCCAGCTTGCTAAAAAATTTGCTAATGATAGATTAAAATCCTCACAAAATGACGAAGAACGGGTGAAATTTGTAGAGCTACGACGCAAAGCCAAAAAGTTAATTAAGCAAAGTAAAAAGACCTTAGAGTTACATATTGCGAATCAAAGTAAAACAAACCCGAAAGAATTCTATAGTTATATCAGAAAGAAAAAGTAGTTACTTCAACTGTTGGACCGTTAGTCGATGAAAAAGGAGAATACACCAAAGACGAAGTACAAATGAGTAATGCCCTCAATACCTTCTTTGCATCAGTTTTTACAACAGAAGACCTCAGTGATATCCCTACACCATCGCCGATTCAGATTGATAATTCAGATGTTCTAAGCAATATCACCGTTACAGAGAGAGAAGTATTGAATTGTTTAGATAAACTCAAGGTAAATAAAACGCCAGGACCTGATAAAATCTCGCCTAGAGTTCTAAAGGAAGCTAAGAATGAGCTCTCCAAACCACTGACATTACTATTCAATAAATCCTTGCAGTCTGGAACTATGCCTGATCAGTGGAAGCTAGCCAACGTAACACCGATATTCAAAAAAGGCAGCAAATCCCTACCCCGTAACTATCGTCCAATTAGCTTAACCTCAGTTGTATGTAAAATGCTAGAAACGGTCATACGAGACAGACTCGTAAATCACTTAGAGGAAAATAACATACTTAAAGATACTCAACACGGCTTTCGTAAAAAACGATCCTGTTTAACAAACCTCTTAGACTTCTTCCACGATATCCTCAACCTCTACGATGAGAGTAAAGCTGTAGATATTATATACCTTGATTTTCAAAAGGCCTTTGACAAAGTTCCCCACAAACGTTTACTGCTAAAACTAAAAGCGCATGGAATACAAGACGGTGTGTTGAAATGGATAGAAAATTGGCTCAGCAACAGAAAGCAAAGGGTAGTCATAAACGGTAAGGCATCTAAATGGACCAATGTAAGTAGCGGGGTACCCCAGGGATCGGTACTAGGACCAATTCTCTTTCTAATTTACATCAACGACATAGATGAGGGTCTCACCTGCACAATCTCAAAATTTGCTGACGATACAAAAATTGCAAATAGCGTACTCTCAAAAGAACAAGTTGACGATATGCAACACAATCTAGATAAATTGTCATGTTGGGCCCAAATTTGGCAAATGAGTTTCAATGCGGATAAATGTAAAGTACTACATGTCGGATACCTAAATGAGAAAGCAAACTATTCGATGAATGGCACTCAACTTAAGAATGTAAACAGAGAAACTGATCTGGGAGTAACAATATCGAGTAACCTAAAACCGAGTCAACAATGTTCAGAAGTTGTTAAGAAGGCAAACAAAATAATTGGCTTTATAGGCAGGTCATTTGAGCATAAATCCAAAGAAGTTATCCTAACCCTTTACAATTCCTTAGTCCGCCCTCTTCTGGAATACTGCGTTCAATCCTGGTGCCCTTATTACCAAAAAGATATAAACAAGCTAGAACGAGTTCAACGTAGAGTTACCAAAATGATACCTAGCCTAAAGAACAAACCATACGAAGAGCGTCTTAGAGAATTTAAATCTATTTCCTTTAACACAGCGCAGATTAAGAGGCGACTTAATTCAAGTGTTCAAAATCATCAAAGGCATCGACAATATGAACTGTAGTAAGTACTTCACTATCGACCAATCTAATTACACGCGGGGAAACGGTTGCAAAATTACTGGTAAATCTTTTAACTCGCACGAATCTAAGAATTTCTTCTTCAATCGAGTTGTCAACTTGTGGAATGGGCTTCCCCGAGACGTTATAGACTGCAGCACCGTTGATTCATTTAAATTCCGCCTAGACAAATATCTCGCATCAAACCCGCGACTGACTGCGTTTGTAAATGAATAACTTTATCCTCCCCTCAGTTACTAACCCATATGTCCCCTACTAACTTCCTAGTCCTGCCACGTTAGTGGCAGGGCAGTAGTTCCCTTTCCAATGTTCCCTTACCCACTCTAAACCACTGTTTGGACACTTGATCCTCAGTGTTTTGGAGGACAAGCAGCCTAGAAGGGTCACTAGATCTGTTGTTGCTTGATTTCCTTTGTACTCCTTTGTACTTTGTACTCTATAACTCACAAACAACTAGAGTTATCAAGCTGATGTTTCTACCATTTAGTAAGGGTCAACAAGACAATAGGTGTGGACAATTAAAGCCCACATGCTCTAGCCCTACTTGAGGTACAGAGGTTAGGGTTCACGAGATCTGGACTACCTATTTGGAACAGGGCATAGTATATGGTTCTAGCCTAACCTAACATAATCTTGCAGCATAAGTTGATTCTGTATTGCATGAGTTGTCCGGTCGCCCTAGCAAACGTAATGCTTAGAGGAAATGCTTGGAGGAAAATTGTAGTAAGATACGATAATGACCTGTGGAATTAACAGTCATAAATTTGGTGTAGAATTATAACATAAAACCTTTCATTCGGACTTTTCATTTACCCTTGCCTATTTGTTCTTGTTTCATTGCAATTGAAGGTTTGAAATTCCTATATAAAACATACTGAATATTATTAATATACATAAACAACTTTATTAATATGAATATATACCGGGTATATACAGTATATATATATATATATATATATATATATATATATATATATATATATATTATATATACCGGTATATACTGTATATATATATATATATATATATTATATATATATATATACTGTATATATATAATATATATATATATACGCTGGAAATATACTGTATATATATATATATATATATATATATATATATATATATAGAGAGAGAGAAAGAGAGAGAGAGAGAGAGAGAGAAAGAGAGAAATGTATGAGTATAAATATACTTATATATCATATTTTACAAAACCCCTGATTATGCTAAACGACATCATTACTGCCAAATTATTTTATCCTAGCAATATGAATTATATTGTACCGCAGAAAGATTGCTGTATAAATCTGCTTTCAATTTCCTAATAAATAAATGAAAATTAAATCACACTCACCAAATAGGAATATATATTGAATATTTCTATATCCATTGCTTTGATTTGAATAAGTAAATTCATTATTTATTTAACAAAAATTCTACTATAAGCAAATTAGAGGCAAAATTAGTGACCGGCATTTGTTTATTATATCTATACAAAACTACTAAAAACAGGTCCATTTTTGTTTTCTATGTGATTGAGGGAGGCAAAAGGCAGAACTGCCTATAGCGAGTGCCTCCCCCATAGTTGAAAGCTTGACAGGACCAAAATCAAGGGACGTTCGAGCCAAAATGCCTGGACACACTGACTTTGAAGCAATTTAAGTCATAGGAAGAGGGAAAGACTGATTTTGGGAGAGAGTTCCAGAGCTCAGCTGTTGAGTAGAAGAAAGTTTGAGAGTAACGTTTCACTCTTGGGTTGGAGAGTTGCACAGAGTAGGGGTGGGATTGAGTTGCAAGACGGGTACCACGTGCCCTACGTAAAGGAGGTGCTATACACTGGGAAAGCTCTGAGAAACACTGATTATTATAGTAGCGATAGAATAGCGAGAGAGATGCAACATTGCGGCGGAGAGAGAGAGATTGCAGAGAGTTGGTGAGTGGACGGGAGTTAATGATACGAAAGGCCTTCCTTTCAACTTTGTCTAGGAGAGCGGTGTGAGAGGAACCTCCCCACACATGTGAACAATACTCAATACAAGGACGCACTATGCCCCTGTACAGAGCAAGAAGCTGTGCAGGGGAAAAGAACCCCCTAAGGCGGTTGAGCACACCCAGCTTCTGGGAGGCTGCCTTAGCAAGACTGGTAATATGGTCCTCCCAACTGAGAGCAGAAGAAAAGGAGACACCAAGAATATTGTGAGAAGATGAAGGATTGATTTTTGTATTGTTGAGAATAAGGGATAGTCTGCTGGGAGTTCCTTACGGGTAGATAGATGGAGAAATTGGGTTTTGGAAGCATTAAAGGTAACAAGGTTTTCTCTGCCCCAATTGGAGATAGTATTTAGATCAGAATTTAAGAGTTCTATGGCTTCATTACGTTTGTCGTTGAGGGATTGCTAGCTGGGGCGTTCTGAAAACTAATGGAGTAGTGTAAGGTTGAGTCGTCTGCGTATGAATGGATGGGAATTGAGGTACAGTTGAGGAGATCATTTATAAAAATTAGAAAAAGAATAGGAGATAGGACAGAGCCCTGAGGAACACCGGAGTTTATAGGGTGAGGAAGTGAACAATGGCCGTCCACAACCGCGGCTATGGAATGGCCGGAAAGGAAATTAGAGACAAAGGCACAGATGGAGGGATAGAAACCGAAGGAGGGTAGTTTAGAAATTAAAGATTTGTGCCAGACTCTATCGAAGGCTTTTGATATGTCTAGTGCAATAGAAAATGCACCTAATAGCATCCAATAGTCATTAGATATATGTTCTGAGAGTGAGGGTCCGAGTGTGGGGGATGAGACTGTGAAGCAGAGAGGCGGAGCGGCTTCAGAGATTGAGTAGCTTCGAGCCGGGGTGCTTCGCATGTCTCACTCCCTAGACTGGAACAAGACCTCAAGGGCCTCACCGTGTTCAGCAGTGTAGTGTAAAGGCTCTCAGCCTATGCCCGAGAGGGAGTAGTTGGAATATAGAAAAAAACAAAAAAGTGGCTATGAACTCTTGTTGATTGAATAACGGTGGAAAGTTACTCTGAGGAAGTGAATTCCAGAGAGAAGTGGTTCGAAGTATAAATTAATTTTGAAATGCAGAGGTTCCGCACTGTGTAGAGTCCAGTCATGGGCTCGGACAGATGCTGTACGACCACAATGGCCGAGTGCAGTGAGTCACTGTACTTAAGTCGCTTGGTTTAGGTGACGAACATTTAAATCCTACTACCTGCAGTTGAAGGTTTAGTCAAATATGGTCCTGGCTGTGGAGGTTAGGTGTGAATGCACCGGCCTACGGGTTCCACATTATTCCTTGCCTACATCTTACCCCCAGAGGGGGTATGTGTGCGGGTTTGTGGCAGCCAAAGTCAACCTATTGACTACTTAGGATAAGTTAGGTTAAGGAATTGTGTATTTTCAGTCTCATTGGCTGCCGGCTCGAAACACACCGAATAGCATTATTATTCCTATTATTAGTAATACCACAAGGATAGATGCAAAGAGGTGGCATAATAGATGCAAGTCCATCTGAACATTTAAACAAAAATGTATCTATAAAACAATAAATTCGAAAACTTATTTGGGGTTTAATTTGTTATCGATGAATTATTGATAAGTCTTATAGCTCTAATTCGAATCTTATACAGCTCTCAAAGCCACCTCTCCACACCCACCCCACAAAGGCGAGTCATATTAAATTGATGAACGAATACGGCTTTTAAGTAATGGTCAGTTGATCTTCATTAAAAAATTCAAGAACTCTGTAATGAAGTCAGAGTTGTTTCTTTAGGCAATTATAGCAACATATCTGCCATGAGATGAACAGCTTAGGTTTGTATTAAGAGTTAAACCGAGGATCGTGATACTGGAGGAAATGGGAGCATCTATTTGACTGAATGTGATATTGGATTCATGTAAATTCTGTTGATTGGTGAACTGAATGTATTAGCTATGATTTGCTTAAAGAGAAACTAAATTATGTTATCCCCATTCAGTAATCATATTTAGTCCTTATTTAAATAATATAGTGTTATAAATGGGAATTGGCTTTATCGACTTTCGTGAAAACTGTTTCAACAGTAAATAATTGCTTAATGTTCATAGACATGAGTGGGATTATAAGTAATGGACAGGAAGTCATTAATGTGGATCAGTCCCAAAAGTCCACAATTTTCCATAAAATATATAGTCAGTACATTATGAATATCTATCATAAAATCATAGAAAGCTTATGTTATACATCCCATAGCTATACAACACACACACACACACACACACCATTCATCTCAGCTTTAGACAGAAAACATAAACCTATTCCTTTTCGCTTCTGTGTATTTGCCGGCAATACATTTTGTTGGCTTGAGGTTTATGATTATTGATTTCCAATCTGTTTCCAATTTTCCGCTTTATCAATACAAATGCATCGGAAATACATCAAATTTACCAAACACGTAGAGTGCTTTTACCTACTATAACTTCTTACCTATTTCGCTAAGAGGGCTGCTAGTTTTATGAGCTGCATGTTATCGCTTGAGGTTAACTCCTTGAGTATCTTTGATGTAAATTCGCGTTATATCATGGCTATCACTAGGCGATTTTATATAGATTAGGACAAATCTCCAGGTATGAAAGGGGTAACAAATATGTCAACTAGTCCTCTGACTCCCACAATTCCTTCCTAATCTAAACGAAATTATCTAATAATAGGCAGATTCAAATTAAGAAAATTAAAAGATGGACTATGAATATAGTTATTTAAGTTGATTAAAATCACCATACGAATGATTAAATAAATATTTCCATCAATGTATCTTTATATTTCCCTTTTCATCCCACACTTTTTCTTATTCCTTCGTGTTTTATGTTATCTTTTCTTCTTTAGCTCTGCCTTACACTCCCCTATTCCCCTTATCTTCCTCATTTATTCACTTCCTTCGTTCTTTTCTTTCTCATCCTCTTCCGTCTCCTAAATTTCGCTTTTGTTTTTTTACCTTTTTACATCTTTCTCCTCTTCCACAACTCCCTCTTCCTTATTTTATCGGTTTTCCTTCCTTCTTTTCCTTTTCGTCGTATGTAATTCTCTTTTCCTATTATCCTACTATCTTTTCCTATTCCACTACTTGCTCTTTCTCTTCTTGTTCCTCCTCCTTCTCCACCTTTTCTCCCATAGTTTCTGTTTACTTAATGTCCTTCCTTCTCCTGTTGTTCCTCTCCTCCTGTTTCCTAATTCTCGTCCTTCTCACTGTTTAATTCCCCTCCTGTGTCTTGGTTTCACATCTCAATTCATCTTAGTATTTATTTTCCTCTTTATCTCTTTCTCTTCTGTGTTGCCTTTCTTCTCCTCTGTATAACTTTTCCTGCTGCCCTTTCTTCTCCCCTTTAACTTTTTTTCTTTTTGCTGCCTATTCATCTTTCTCTTTATCTTCTTGCTGTTCTTTCTTCCCCTCTTTATCTCTTTCTCCTCTTGTTGCCTTTTATTCTCCCCTTTATCTCTTTCTCTTCTTGCTGTCCTTTCTTCTCCCCTTTATCTCTTTCTCTTCTTGCTGTCCTTTCTTCCCCTTATTATCTCTCTCACTTCTTTGCTGCCCTTTCTTCTCCCCTTTTATCTTTTTGCTGCCTATTCATCTTTCTCTTTATCTTAGTGCTGCCCTTTCTTCTCCCTTTTATCTCTTTCTCTTCGTGTTGCCCTTTCTTCCCCTCTTTATCTCTTTCTCTTCTTGATGTCCTTTCTTCTTTCTCTTTCTCTCTTTGCTGTCATTTCTTCCCCCCTTTTATTTCTTTATCTTCTTGCTGCCCTTTCTTCCCCTCTTTATCTCCTCCTCTTTTTGCTGCCTATTTATCTTTCTCTTTCTCTTCTTGCTGTCCTTTCTTCCCCTCTGTATCTCTTTCTCTTCTTGCTGCCCTTTCTTCCCCTTTTTAATTCCTGCTCTTCTTGTTGCCATTTCTTCTTTCGCTTTCTCTTTCTTGCTGTCCTCTTTTCTTTCTCTTTCTTGCTGCCCTTTCATCTCCCCTTTATCTCTTTCTCTTGTTGCTGTCCTTTCTTCTCCCCTATATCTCTTTCTCTTGTTGTTGCCCTTTCTTCTCCCCTTTATCTCCTTCTCTTCATGCTGCCCTTTCTTCTTTCTCTTTCTGTCTTGCAGTCCTTTCTTCTTTCTCTTTCTCTTTCTTGCTGTCCCTTCTTCTCCCTTTTATCTCTTTCTCTTCTTGTTGACCTTCTTCTCCCCTTTATCTCTTTCTCTTCTTGCTGTCCTGTCTTCCCCTCTGTATCTCTCTCACTTCTTTGCTGTCCTTTCTTCTCCTTTTTTATCTGTCTCTTTTTGATGCATGTATTCCTGTTACTCTTTCTCCTTCTTGCTGCCCTCTCTTCCCCTCTTTATATCTTTCTATTCTTGCTGCCGAGTCTTCTTCTTTATTTCTTCTTCTTCTTCTTGTTCTTCTTGTTCTTCTTCTTCTTCTTCTTCTGCTTTGATGATGTTGTTGTTGTGGCTGTTGTTGTTTTCTTCTTCGTCATATTTACCTCCGCCAACGAAGTTGGCTTGAGGTTATGTTTTCGCCTCTAGCTGTATGTTTGTTTGTCTGTAAACAAAATATCTAACAAAGCTATATACATATTTTCACGAAATTTGGTGGGCAGATGTACACATATTATTATTATTAGTATTAATTATTATTATTATTATTAGTAATAGTAGTAGTAGTAGTAGTAGAAGTAGTAGTAGTAGTAGTAGTAAAGTAGTAGTGGTAGTAGTAGTAACAATAAAGTAGAAGTGGTAGTGTAGTAGTAGTAGTAGTAAATATTAAGTAGTAGTTGTAGTAGTAGCAGTAGTAGTAATACTATTTCCCTCCTCGTACCTTGTGCCCCCTGTACACTAGGTGTTATAGTATGGCCTCACGTGACTACCGCTTGTCACTTGTTGCTCACCTGTCGTATGACCTCTGACCTTTACTACTATACTACTACTACCTCCCCCTAACCCCGCTTCTCTCTCTCTCTCTCTCTCTCTCTCTCTCTCTCTCTCTCTCTCTCTCTCTCTCTCTCTCTCTCTCTCTCTCTCTCGCTCTCCTCTCTCTCTCTCTCTCTCTCTCTCTCCTCTCTCTCTCTCTCTCTCTCTCTCTCTTCACTCTCTCTCTCTCCCCTCTCTCTCTCTCTCTCTCTCTCTCTCTCTCTCTCTCTCTCTCTCTCTCTCTCTCTCTCTCTCTCTCTCTCAGTTTCCTCGTCTTGTTGAGGGTATGTGTCCCTACGGATTAGAGCGATTTCTAGTATATCATTTTATAATATTAGCTTAGGTATATAATTTATGTATCTCACACACACACACACACACACACACACACACACACACACACACACACACACACACACACACACACACACACACACTATTGAATATCATATTGTTTCTTTTTAGTGGAAAAAAGTAGGGTTTTTATTACATGTCTATGTAAAAGCCATTTCATTTTTTTGTTTTTATTATTTCCGAGTGTCAACTTTAAGACAAGACTACGATGATAATGTTAAGTACCCAAGATAAATTGAATTTGTTAATTGACCAAAACAATTAAAACAGCTATCTGTTTCGAAAGGAAAAAACTGTAATATTGGCTTGGCCTAATGAAATAGTGTATAGAACTTTGTTTTTAAATTTCCACTTATTATTTTGCTGGGAACAAATTGTTATATAATGGTGACGTCATTCCAGATCCATCCATGACATGATCATGGTAATATTAACTAGATTATAATTGTTATTTTAATACATTAAATATACTGTAACACAACGTCAGCAATAAAGAGAATATATTCTGCATGCACTGTGGATTTTCGCAGAGTTAGTTAATCGGTGTGATTGGGTCTTTAATTAATGCTTACAGGTTATAAGTCAATAAGAGAATGAGAATGGAAGAGTTTCAGATATTATGGACGTATTAATGGAAAGTTACTGAAGCACCCAAGCATAAGCCTAATGTATTATGCTTGACCAGAACTGTGACCGTGCTGTGGTGCAAACTATTTGAACTGTCTTAACCCGTACAGCCCCAGCGACGCGCCTGACGCGTCGGCAATGTATGTAACGCACAGCCCGAGACGCGCCTGGCGCGTCACCCTAATTGCGCCGACCGTAACCTCAGGTGTAGCCACTCAAGAGGGCTCAGATATTGTATGGGAACTGTGTACGTATCCCATGCAACCGTGCCGATGGTTGAAAACTCTCAAAGTCCACGTGCGTGCACGTGAGCGCGCAATAACCTGTTTTTTGGGGGTAATTGCCTTCAATTTTTTACTCTTGTAAAATACGTTTTCGGGGGCTCTGTAGGACCATTCTTTAAGCTTTTTGAGCAGTTTTTTGTGGTTTTTCCTTCATTCCTAACCCATTCGTTATTGTTTCTGGAATAAAACCATTTTTTGAAAACCGGCCGGGTTCTGGTGAACAAACATTACAAAACTAGCTGGGGCTGGACGGGTTAAGGGAGCCCACCTCGCTTATTTTCTCTTTGTCTCCCTCTCTCTTTGGCTTGTATCCATTTGGCCCCATTCAGCCTATTGTTTTAAGAAGTTTATCCCCATCCAGGTGTCAATATTTTCCTGGCGAGCGATAGCGAGCCAGCATATATATATATATATTTTAGTTTTGAAAAGCAAGCTAAATTTGTACATTTTTCGATAGAAAAATGTCTCCGGCGAAGCCGGATTTCTCCATACAATGCTGGCTCGTTATCGCTCGCCAGGAAGAAATCTGCACCTGGATGGGGATAAAAGTCTTAAAACAGTTGGCTGAATGGGGCCGAATGGATACAAGCCAGGGAAAGAGAGAAAAGAAGAGAAAGATTAAAAAAAAAAAAAAAAAAAAAAACGGTGACCCCCCTTAAGGTGAGAGAGCTTTACTGCCATGTTGGTTGGCAGGCCAAGTAAAATATTAAAGTTAGTCTACTGGAATAGGTGTGACATCCCTTTAACAATTTATCCTAAAGCCCACCTGTTTGAGGATGGTTAGTAACTATTTGTATGTATCTGCCTCTCACTCCTCTTTAAGGGGGGTCAATGTTTTTTTGTTATCTATATCTCCTTTTCTCTCTTTCCCTGGCTTGTATCCATTCGGCCCCATTTAGCCAACTGTTTTATGATGTTTATCCCCATCCAGGTGTCGATTTCTTCCTGGCGAGCGATAGCAGGTCAGCATTGTATGGAGAAATCCGGCTTCGCCGAGGACATTTTTCTATCGAAAAATGTACAAATTTAGCTTGCTGTCAAAACAAAAATATATATATGCTGGCTCGCTACCGCTCACCAGGAAAATATTGACACCTGAATGGGGGTAAACGTCTTAAAACAGTAGGCTGAATGGGGCCGAATGGATACAAGCCAAAGAGAGAGGGTGAGACAGAGAAAAAAGGTAGGTGGCGTCCCTTAAAAGTAAATATATCAAGATGATGATGAGTGCTCCACGGTTGCCAGCTCGAAGGTGCACATGCCAATATTCATCAAGAAGTATCTGTCTCTTTAGTGAGATAGAAGAGATTTTCATGAAGGATGCAAAACATATTATGGAAATGCTAAAGGAAATGGATATTTCAAATACAATTTTCTAGAAAGAAATATCTGAAGAAAGAAAGGAGATGAAAATCACATCATTACAAAGGGTGACCGGTCAACTCAACCAGTAGACCATTTCAACCAGTAGCTCTCAACCAGTACCAAATCAACCAATACGGTTAGGTTAGGTTAGGTTAGGTTAGGTTAGTACTATATTTTGGCACGGGTTTGGTTGGTCTTGGTTGATTTGGCACTGGTTGAGAGCTACTGGTTGAAATGGTCTACTGGTTGAGATGACATGGAACCCATTACAAAGATACCTAAGCCTTCAAACACTGGTATAAACAACATCACAAGACTCCCAAGTGGATCCCAGGGAAAAGAAATACAAATAAAATAAAATAAAAACTATATTGATCCAGCCAAGCAGACAAGAGTATTGCATAAGTGTTACAAGTACTAAGAACGCAGCAACTGGGACCATGTTTCGTACTGCAGATAGCGCTAGTGACAGTCGTTATACTTGGAAAGAGGTGGGTCACAAAAATATAATAATCATCAAAGGAAATGAAGACGAGTTTAACACCTCAAATAGAATAAACTTTGTGAGAATTGTGAGCTAGTGATAGACAAGCAGAGGCAATTTTGATCGGAAACTCCCACGTAGTGATTATCTGCCATGGCCTGAGATATGTAAACTGCCCCCCAGGCGCAAGGACTTCCATAGTCACAAATAAAGTTACAAACGTCCGAGCCAAAACAAAAGGAAGGGTAATAACAGCACAAACAGTTGATATAATGTATTCCTTGCAGAATACATATATACTGTATATATATAAAAATAAAAAAATAAAGATAATGCTAAACATGCAATACTGGATGAGGTCATGACAATGGCTGATGAGCTCTGACTCAAGACAGATAGAAATATGTTATTTGGTAGTTTGACCAGGATCTTTGGAGGGGATTAATATACCAAAAAAACAAAGGACCTTGTTTAAATGCTAGGGTAGCAGATCTGTGTACCTAGAAAGGAGTATATACTATAATTTATGTGATGTGCAATTTCCACCTCTGTAATGCTGTGCACCTCGCCAACAGCGGTAGGTTTCAATTTGACCAGGACAATTTTTCCAGTTTACTAAGAGCAAGAAACAATGTGAAAACAGACCCCAAATTTGTTTTCTATCTTTGAATATATTATATACTAGAACTACTTGTAATGAGAATACCGCTCAAAGTTTGATAGTCTACCTACTTCACACAAAATTAAACATAATATAATATAATATTAATAATAAAACAAATAAAATAATAATAATAATAATAATAATAATAATAATAATAATAATAATAATAATATAACAAAACTATAATCTACAATTACTATTCTACACAATGGCCATAATTGTGTCAGCCCGTTCCTTTCGCTGATGATATCATTTGTCAATTCTGTCGGCGTAATATTACCAATTGACAACAAATACAGTGACATGAGCAAGATTAATTACTGATACATCATCCAACAATACCAAGAGTCGGACCTGGGTAATAGGCGCCACATTATCATTAATATATTGTTAAACTATTATGACTCTGAATTCTGAATGATACCCTCTCTAATACACACGCACACACGCACACGCACACACACACACACACACAGCTGACTCGAGAGGAAGCGGTCCACAGGCTCCAGCTGATTTCTACTTACATGGTTGCAGGCGGGAGTGAGCTATAATCTATCTCTTATTCATATGTAAAGGGGACTCCAGGGATAAGGATGGTGATAAAAAACAAGTAAACTTCGGCTGGCAAGTGGGAAATTAGTGACTAATACTAGAGGGTGTGAGTAAATCATCGGAAGAGACCGCACAATATTGTTTTTTCGGCGCGGGAAGTTCTCGGCTCAGTATGGTGGGTAAAAGTATAATATGTCATATGTAAGTGTATTACCCACACAAGAGGCAAGATATTTGGTTCCAGCTACAAGAGGAAATAGGTGGGGAAGATGGTTAATGAAGGTGACGAGGGGGCTGAGGAAGAGAGGGGTGATAAAGGCGGGAGTGACGAATCGGAGGGAGAGCCGGATTTTCCCGGTTTCATGAAAACATGGACGGCAGAGGACACTGGAAAATTTTGATACATGCTATTGAACAAAATCAAGAACTTGGAGGACCGAGTGACCGGCTTGGAGATAGTTAAGAAGGAAATTGTTACAGAGAATGGTGAGTTGAAGAACAGGTTGGAGTTAGTGGAGAGAGAAAAGGCAGTGATAATGACTAGGCTAGACACCAGTATCTCTGAAGGTAAAAATGCTTGGGGCATGACTAGAGACCAAGTGGTAAAAGATTTAGACAGTGTAAGGACGGGAAACAGTGACGAATTCAGGAAGATAATGGATGAACAGAAACAGCAAGATGTTAGGATAAAGGGCCAGGTAAAAAGTATGGTTAAGCAAGGCATCCACGAAAACTCTCAGGCCATCCAGGAAGAAAGTCGTAGGGCTAACTGCCTCATAATATCAGGGGTGGAAGAAAAGGAGGAACTAGACTGGACATAACGAAGAGAGAAGGATGAAGGTCGCATCAACAAGATTCTGGAATCTATTAAGGATGAGGAGGACACCTGGAAGGAGGAAATATCAGACATGTTAAGGCTGGGAAAATATACAAAGGAATACAATAGACTGGTAAAAATCGAATTTAAGTCAAGACGGACATGTGATGAAATCATGGCAGTAGCAGCTAGGCTAAAAGGGTTAGAGGGTAGGGACAAAATCTACATCAGGCGGGACATACCAGAAGAAGAGAGAAAGAAGGAGGCTGAACTAAGGAAAACCGCCAAAGAGGAAAATAGCAAGAGGACAGAACAAGAAAAGAATAAGTTTTTTTACGGAGTAAGAAAGGGGAAGATTATGAAACTTTCGGTAAAGAGAAACTAAAAGAAAAAGAGGGTAGGGAACAGACCGCCGCAGATAAGGCACTTGGAGCAGGTAATGGGGGACTAGAAAGTATAAGGATTCTAAATAGCAATGTCGATGGGCTAATCTCTAAGAAATTAGAACTAACAGACTTACTCAATACTAAGAAACCAGAAATAGTATGTCTCACTGAGACAAAACTAAGAGAGGAACTTGATATAAATCTGCTAGGATGGTCTGAATACAGGATTTGGAGGAGGGACAGAACATTTCGACATGGAGGTGGAGTGTGCATCCTTACTAGGAAAGATTTGATTGTGTCTGAGATAAAACTAGAAACTTCAACAGCAGAAGTTTTAGCACTAGAAATTGGTGGAAACGAAAAAATAGTGGTGATAGTAGGGTATGTACCTCCCAAGACGAAGACATGGAGTAAGGAGGAGCATAGCCTAATGCGTAAGGAAACAATTAGTGTGCTAGAAAATATCTTAGCTTCAAAGGATGAAATAGTCATGTGTGGGGACTTTAACTGCAAGGAAGTGAATTGGGAAGAACTTGAACCCAGAACAGGAGAGGAAAGTTGGGGCTATGAATTTTTAAGTATGGCCATGGAAAATTCTATATACCAACATGTAAAAGAGTCAACAAGAGTAAGGGGAAGTGATCAACCAGCTAGATTGGACCTTCTCTTCACAAGAAGGGAGGAGGTTCAAAGTATTCAGTACCTATGCCCACTAGGAAAAAGCGACCATGCAGTTCTCGACATAGACCTACTATTGAAGCATAATCTACCCAAGGAAAGGGAAAAGCACAAGGAAAATAACTGGATGTATTCCAGAACCGATTTCGCAAGACTACGGGATTTTTTCAAGTCACAAAATTGGGATCAGGTGTTATCTGCAAGTGAGGTAGACAAAAAACTCAAGGCATTCATGGAGATCTATGATACTGGTATAAAAACTTTTGTCCCAAAGTACATTAATAACAGAAAAAAAGGAAATCGCAGAGAATGGTTTAACCACGAATGTAGGCAAGCACAGGAAGCAAAAAACAAAGCCTGGAAAAAGATGAGAAACTGGGATTCGGAAGATAACAGGCAAAAGTATAAAGAGGAGAGAAACAAATACACAGAAATGAGGAGGAGGTCAGAGGCACACCATGAGAAAGGGATAGTGGAGAACTATGAAAAGAATCCAACAATGTTTTTAAAGTTTGTAAACGGCAAAAGGAAGATAAAAGCCACAATCGTAAAGATTAAAAGTGGAAACAGAATCATAGAAGAGGATACAGAAATTGCGGAAGAACTAAATAGAAATTTTGCATCAGTATTTACAAATGAAGGAGAATTCATTGCACCAGAAACCAATGAGATAGGTACAGAGGAAATGCCGGAAGTCACATTTAACAGAGTAGAGCTCATAGACATAATGAGTAAGGTGGATCCAAACAAAGCCGCCGGACCGGATGGAGTATCAGGCTGGATTATTAAAGAAAATGCCAAGGAACTGAGTACCGGTATACCATTATATGATATAATGACCAAATCATTGGACACAGGGATAGTACCTACAGAATGGAAAAGAGCAAACATTATTCCTATATTTAAGGGAGGAAGCAGAGATAAACCACTGAACTATAGACCTGTATCACTATTGAGCATCCTCATGAAGATTCTGGAAGGATTAATAAGGGACAAATGGGTGAACTACCTGGAATCCAAAAGATTAATTACTGACCGACAATTTTGATTCAGAGGTGGCAGATCATGTGTAAGCAACTTGTTGAGATTTTACTCTAGAGTAATAGACACAGTGGACCAGAGGGAAGGATGGGTAGACTGTGCCTACCTAGACTTTAAAAAGGCATTTGACAAAGTTCCACACAAGAGATTGCTGTGGAAATTAAAACATGAGGGAAAAGTAGGAGACAAACTGCTGAAATGGACAGATGAAATAGCGGAAGACAGATGAGAACAACAGTAAGGGGGAAATCGTCAAACTGGACTCAAATTACGAGTGGAGTACCACAAGGATCTGTCCTAGCCCCATTCATGTTTCTAATATTTGTAAATGACTTACCTGAGGGACTAACAAGCTACATGAGCATGTTTGCGGACGATGCTAAGCTGCTTAAAACGATCAGAACCCAGGAGGATTGCCTTGAACTCCAAGCAGATTTGCAAAAGATCCATGAATGGAGCATCAAATGGAATATGGAGTTCAATGCAGGGAAATGTAAGACTCTAGAAATGGGTAAAAGCAAGTACAGACCTAGAAAAGATTATAAACTAGGAAACGAAGTGATTCCCGGATGTCTTTCAATTATCTTAATGAAAACACCATGAAACAAATAATAACGGCAATAATAAGACCCAGGATGGAATATGCATCTGTAGTGTGGTCCCCTCACATGAAGAAACATATCCACAAAATTGAGAAGGTACAGAGAGCAGCTACGAGGATGATCCCAGGTTTGGAAAATTTGGAGTACCAAGAGAGGCTCGAGAGATTGAATCTACCTACACTGGAACAGAGAAGGAGACGAGGACAGCAATTTCAGATATACAAATGTGTTAGAGGTATTGACAAAATCGACCAAGAAAACTTCATAGAGAGGGATGGAGGTGAGAGAACAAGAGGTCACAGCTACAAACTGAAAGTGCCTAATAGTAAATCTGATCTGAAAAGTAAAAGATTTCCTACCAACTCAATTAGTGGGTGGAACAAATTGCCAACCGAAGTAGTGTATGCACCATCAGTGCATAGTTTCAAAGCACGGTATGACAAACACATCTTAGGAGGCGGGAATTAACGAGCATGCTCACTCCCGCAAATACAACTAGTGTAAGTACAACTAGTGTAAGTACACACACTCACTCACTCTCACCCCTCTCTCTCTCTATATATATATATATATATATATACCTTTCTCTCATTAGGCCAGGAAATAAGCTCCAAAAAAGTGCCGAGGTTGGACAGAAATGTTAACAAAGCAATTTCACCTGAAATGGGTTCTTTGGAGGTATCTCTAACCACACAAAAAAGTCCACTCGAATCCACCCATGGCAAATACTCGTTTTCACTGAAAATCCTAGATGCCCGCCGCCGCGGAAGGTAAAATATTGAAATAGGCATAACTTTGCTGAAAATCAACATAGAAACACAAATAAAGTGTCTAATCCTACTAATTTTGAGGTGCTCTTTCACTTGGAAATATTTTCAAGGTCATATAAGGTGGCATTCATGCTCAAACGTCAAAATCAACGTCATTTTTGGTATAATATTGAAGGAAAATGTGAAAATTATATGATCCTCTGAACATATCTGTGCTACTATTACACCAGTACGATTGAGAAATGTATATACGTGTATGCAACGCATTTAGTAATACTTTTTTCTTTTATTTCCAGATCTGAGATTGTGATGGCATCCCCCAAGACAGATGCGGTGTGTTTAATTTGTAGAGACACTATTTCATTTAAGAACGATGAATATTCCAGCGTTGGACGCAAAGGCCTCACTTCCATTAATAAATTCACCCATAGACACAATGAACTATATCCAACGAACCCCATCCCAATATATAAATTTGATGAAAATGGAAAGCAATATGTCCACACATCATGTCGCAAAAGTCACACAAACAGCAGACGATATGAGCAGATCGGTAGACGCCAACATGTCGATGAAACTGGTCCTACCTCACACAAACTGCGATGTGATACTAAAAAATTCTCATTTCACACTGACTGCTATCTCTGTGGGATGCATGTTGATCAGGAGAAGGCCAGAAAGTATCCCACCAATGTTGAATATGAATTCAGCCATGTTATGCTCCTCACTGTGTCAGAGACAATCTTGCAAAGATGTAATGAACGTTGCGAAACTCATCCAGACTCTTGGGCTGATGCAGTTGCACATCGACTTGCATGTATTAATGATTTACCAGCAGAGGAGGCCATTTACCACTGCAGATGTTTCCAATATTACATGTCTCCACGAAATCTTACACTTGACATGTTACCTACAAACAAGGATGGAGCACCACCTCGGAAACGAGGACGTCCTTCTGGTACCATCGATGAAATGAAGAGATCGTCTTTCATGCACGTTATTGAATATCTGGAAAACAATGATGATGAAACTGTCACTCTAGATGAACTCTATGAAATCATGGAAAGCCATGCAACCAGTGGAGAGGTTTATTCCAAAAAGTTTTTGCAAAGGCAACTCTATGCACATTATGGGAACAGAGTATCGATAACTTCAACGAAAAAGCAACCACTGATTGTCACACTCACATCTAATGTGAAGCAGTTGATTCAGGATGCATGCGCACTCAAAAATGAAGGACAACCCCGATGACATGGATTCGTTGATCAAAGTTGTCGGCACCTATATCAGGAATGAAATAAAGAATGCCGAAAAACACAACAATGTATATCCAGACGCCTCTGATATAAAATCGCTCGAACACAATCTCTCCACTTTGACCCCTGCCCTGTCTCTACTGTTACAGACAATCATCAAGAGCAAAAGAGCAGACCTTCTATGTGCATCTATTGGCCAAGCCATAATGAGCTCCACTTGTCCAAGAGCATTCCTCTGTCCTCTGCAAGTTGGTCTGTGTGTAACTTTGGACCAGAAATATGGACATCGTGACTTGATAGACTTACTCTTCAGCTTTGGTTTCTGCTCTTCATATTCAGAATCATCACTCTACAAGAAAAACGCTGCTCTCACCCAAGGAGTAGACATTAAAGATCTCACTGCTGATGCTTTGCTGCACTTCATTGCCGACAATGTTGATCACAATGCAAAGACATTGGATGGTGAAAATGTCATTCACATGATGGGTCAGATGGGAGCAATCACACCAGCTCGTTCAACTTCCAGACCAATTCCCAGGAACCAGGTGCCATTCGAGGACATAAAAAATGTTGGCAAACATTCAATCGTATTTCAAAGAGACCCAAAGTCAGCATTGAAGAGTATCAAGTATGAAACTATTCGCCCATATACCCAGGACATGCAGAGCCTCAAGTTAGACATAATGTGGCAGGTATCGATGCTTCTCTCTCAACCTCGGCCTTTGTGGCCTGGATACATGCAATCCCTTCATACGCAAATGGCCAACCCAGGGAAGAGTACACAACTCTTCTTACCAATGATTGACATGTCACCAAGTAGCCTAACATGTGTTCGGTCAACGCTGGAGTATATGAGCGACTTAGCTGAAAAGCAGAATTGTACTCCCATCATCACCTTCGATCAGCAATTATACTGGATAGCTCTGATGGTTATCGAGGATCAACCCACATCAAGTCGTTTGCGAAAAATTTTCCTGCTACTTGGCGGATTCCACACAGAGATGAGCATGCTTGGAGCCATTGGAGTTATCATGGCAGGTTCTGGTTTGAAGGAAATGCTGGCACAGGTCTATGCCGAGGGTTCAGTTGACAAGATGTTGAGTGGAAAGGCAGTGGCCCGTGCAGTGCGAGGTCATCTTCTCATTGACAGTGCTCTGAATATAATAACTACATCAGAAGCCCTTCACCTGCCTCTTCCGGATTTGAAAGGTACAGACTCCTCTACGTCGACACCCATGCTCGAGACAAGCAGCGAAAACCAGCCTTCAACCTCCAAACACCCCAGCAGCCCCAACGAACCGAGAAAGTCCCATGAATCTGACCACCCTGGAACCTCTCAAACATCAGATAGCTCGGTACAAACTGGAAACTTGCCCAATTCTAGCACCTCCAACCAAACCCCAAGAACCACAGAGTCAAAGGACTCTACTCAGGCAGGATCTTCTCAAACGTTTGATTCAACCAATCAGTCTGGTATTTCCCATCAGGCTGGTGACGATGTCCTGCCTGGAATCTCGCCACAGTCACGGGTTGGAGACCATCCTCAAGCTGATATGCTTTCTGATATCTCTCAGCTTGTCAAAGACGTTCAAGACGGAAGCATGACTCTGGATGATGCACTACAGAGCAATGCATTGAGCAACATCCACACTGCTCTTGAAGATTGGCGTGCATCACTGCAAAGCTATGGCACTGCAAGATTGTGGATACAATACCAAAATATGGTATCCATTCTTAGGTCCTTCATTCGTTCTGCTCGTATAGGTTGCTGGCCTCTGTATTTGCAGTCTCTGCGTGAAATGCACCCTTTTCTTGCTGCTGCCGGTCACAACAACTATACGAAGTCTTTGGCTTTGTTCATCCCAAGAATGATTGACCTGGAACAAACCCATCCAGATGTATATAGGGCATTTATGAATGGCCTCTTTCCAGTCAGAAGAAGTGACGGTGCGTGGTCAGGAATTTTCACAGACCTCTTCATAGAGCAAGTTCTGATGGCCAGCATCAAATCAACTGGCGGCTTAACCCAAGGGCGTGGATTCAGTGACAGCACTCGACTTCTCTTCCTGCTCTCAAGACCTGTGTGTGCCAATATAAGCCAGTCCATTTTCGCGATAGCTGGTTTATCTATGGATACACCTGATGGACATCGTGAATTAGCAGCAGCCAGGATACGTCGTGACATGAGTGATATACAGAAGATTCTCCAAGTGTTCCTTGAGCGTGGCGTATTCAACAAACCATCAAAGAAGATTGTAAGTCTATCAACTGGCTTGGTGGCAAATGATTCTGTGAATGCATATGAGGCTCAAAGTGTTGGAAAGAAGATCCTTGATTCCATGGTCGGACAATCTGTCGCAGAATACAAGTTTTCTCAGAAGAATCAAGTTAAGACCCTGGCATCAGCTACTCATGTGAAAACATCTTCTGGTGCCCAAATTGAGATGGATTCACAGCGTCTCTATCAGCGTCTTCTTCTTACAGGTTTCAATGGTGACATACCACTTCCAGATCTCTTCTGATATGAGATGTGCTCTTTCCCACCATCTCTCTTTGACAACCATGTGTGCATGAGGATGGGGGAAAAATCGGAAATCATTCACCATCTCCTCAAGCTTGTTCCAGAGAGCAGTAGTGCAACGTCCTGTGACATGAGTATGCAGTACATCATTGATGGTGGTAGCCTGCTTCATAAATTCTCATGGCCTAAAAATGCCAGCTACTCCGAGATCTGTGAAATGTACGTCCGACACATCAAGCAATCATACTGTCATGCTTTGGTTGTGTTTGATGGGTATCATGGATCTAGCACAAAGGATGAAGCACATCGTCGCAGGATGGGGAATGATATAGGTGCTACAGTGTTGGTTTCACCAGAAGTGCATGTAACCATGACCAAGAAGAGCTTTCTTGCCAATCCTTCCAACAAGCAAGCATTCATCAATCTACTTGCAGAGCAAATGACCAAAGCGGATATCGCCGTTGAACATGCAAAAGGTGATGCTGACTACAAGATATGTATGTCAGCATGTCTTCACGCCAAAGAGAAGCCAACAGCTGTTGTCGCAGAGGATTCTGATGTGTTCCAGCTGCTAACGCATCATGCCAATATTGCTGACAAAGACTTATACATGGTGACATCCAAACAAACAGTGTGTGTCACAACTTTGGCAAAGAAGCTTGACCCATTACTCTCTGGCGCCCTGCTCTTTCTGCACGCTTTCAGTGGGTGTGACACTACGTCTAGACCTAATGGGATTGGCAAAGTGTCAGTACTCAAGAAATATGCAGAACTAGAGCGGTGTAGTTCAATATTCATGTCTCCATCTTCATCTAAAGCAGAAATAGAAAGAGCTGGAGAAGATGCCTTGTTGATCATCTATGGCTGCACAACATCTCTGAGCCTTGACTCGGCAAGAGTGAACAAGTTTCAGCAGAAAGTGGGTACTGCCACGCAGTATGTGTCGCCAGAGAAGCTTCCGCCAACATCTGATGCAGCCATTTTCCATAGTCATTGCGCATACCATCAGGTTCAGGCATGGTGTGGTAATGATCTTCCTGCAGAAGAATGGGGCTGGACGACTTCTCCTTCTGGCTTATATCCCGTCAAAATGTCTCAGCCGTCGGCACCTGATCGACTACTTAAGATAATGCGATACAATTGTGGTGGAAAATGCAACACAAGAACATGTACATTCTGCAAAAATGGGCTCCATTGCACTCCAGCTTGTGGTCAATGCAAGGGCATTACCTGTTTGAACAGTCCACCTGTGGACATTGAAGAAAATGAGGTGGAAAACGATGATGATGAAACGGGACTATAAATAAATTAACGTGTTTGAAAGTCACTTTGGAATATACACATATACATATTTATATACATATATACATACACAATATACACAATACAATAATACATATGTAAAAGATTATAGCCGGTTGTTCAGACAATTAATTTTGCTCATTTTAGGGTAATTTTAGGCCAAAATTTTGATTTTTCGAGGATTTCAATATGAAAACATCTTCCAATCTCCTCCAAAGTAACTTTAAATGAAAGAGCACCTCAAAATTAGTAGGATTAGACACTTTATTTGTGTTTCTATGTTGATTTTCAGCAAAGTTATGCCTATTTCAATATTTTATCTTCCGCGGCGGCGGGCATCTAGGATTTTCAGTGAAAACGAGTATTTGCCATGGGTGGATTCGAGTGGACTTTTTTGTGTGGTTAGAGATACCTCCAAAGAACCCATTTCAGGTGAAATTGCTTTGTTAACATTTTTGTCCAACCTCGGCACTTTATTGCCTGGCCTACATTGCGCATCACCACATCAACACACTCCACCAAGTCGATCTCCCAATTCTGATCTCTATCTCTCTCTCTCTCACACTTCGGCATTACACATCCATCTCGCCATTCTTATTATTTTCAGTAAGCTCTAGTCTACATGTGTTTTCCTCTTTAACTGGCTCTTTGAACTTCTCCCACTTACTTCTTACTTTTGCACCAGAACTAGCCTCCGCTCCACCCCCAGCACTTACCACGACCACCAGGTAGCAGAATTGATCAACAGACTCCAGAGACACATCTAAACTTTTACATTCACATAGGTTAAGAAATTATAATAAAAAAATCATCATAACAAATGCTCGTTTTCTATTGCCATGACCGCCAGTTCTCAACATCAGCAGATTAATGGAGCCCACGTTAAGAACATTACAAATTCCTGAAATTTATAATCCTCATCAGCATCATCTGCATCAACATCTGAGGCCTATTATTACAGTGCAAAGAGAGCCAGTAAAATGACAACAGTGACTACCCCTTTGACTACATTCGGTTTTATTCAAGCTGATGGTAAATTGAATCCCTTATAACTGATTCCTTGATACTTGATGGAATAATACGCAATTACTATGTATCTGCATGATATATATACCAGGGTTTAATAATTAAGAACATATTTCGCTCAAAACCTTCCTAATAGCCGAGTAATCAAGATGGCAACATGACAATTTACCATCAGCTGGGAAAAAAACAGGGTACAACTGTAGACCACCAGCCATGCACCGCAACTTGTACCCTTCCCCCCAACCCCTCCACCCTCTTTTCTCTCCTGTTATCGTCTCTCCTTTTCTTAGCTTCTCCTCCCTCTCTTTTTTCCGTCGTCTCCTCCGCGGTTTTCACCTTATCTCTTATTTCCTATAGTTTCCTTATTCCAAACATTATCTCTTACTTCCTATAATTCCCTTTTCGCTCGCCTACCGTTCACCATTCTCCCACTCGTTCTTGTCCCCCTATTTTCTCCTCCCCCTCCGCATCCTCCCTCCTCCCTTTTTACTATTCTGCCACCAAAATAATGAACCGCCAAATAAGGAGTTTGTAGCCACTGCGTCAGGAAGGGGGGGGGGGGGGGATAGAGGGAAATGGGACGTGAGAAAGATACAAGTTGCAAGGAGTAGTTAATATCTCAAAGACATGGTGGTTCATTACAGGGAGATAATGAAGATAAAGAAAGCAATATTCACTGGTGCAATACACTCAACTCAATTTCTCCATCTATCTACCCGTCCGGATTTCCCAAAGGACTATCCCTTATTCTTCAACAACATACAAATATAACTCTTCATTTTCTCCTTACATTCTTGGTGTCTCTTTTTCTTCTGATCTCTCTTGGAAAGATCATATTACCACTCTAGCTAAAACAGCTTCCCAGAAGATGGGTGTGCTCAACTGCCGCCAGGTGTTTTTTACCCCTGCGCAGCTCCTTGATCTGTACAGGGGTATTGTGCATTCATGTGTTGAGTATTGTTCACACGTGTGGGGAGGATCCTCTCACACAGCAGTTCTAAACAAAGTAGAAAAAATTGCTTTCCGTCTCATTAACTCACGTCCGCTCACTAATTTTCTGTAGTATCTCTCTCTCCGCCGCAATGTTGCATCTCTCACTATTTTTTCGCTATTACAATAAACAGTGTTCCTCAGAGCTCTCTCAGTGTATACCACCCCCTCTTCGTAGAGCACGTAGCACCCATCTTGCAACACAATCCCACCCCTACTCTGTGCAACTCTCCAACCCAGGAGTGAAACGTTATTCTGTCTTACTTCTATTCAACAGCTGAGCTCTGAAACTCTCCCAGAATCAGTCTTTCCCTTTTCCTATGACTTAAATTGCTTCAAACACTGTGTGCCCAGGCATTTTGGCTCGAACGTCCCTTGATTTTGGCCCTGTCACTCTTTCAACTCTGGGGGAGGCACTCGCTACAGGCAGTTATGCCTTTTGTCTCCCTCACTCACATAGACACAAATAATAATTGCCAAACTAATGGGTCGAACGTCTTAAAATCTCAAAATTAATGGGGCAAAACACGAGGGACAAGAAGGTCCATAACCCTCCGCCTCCTCCCCCCCTTAAGAGTGGAGAGTCCCACAGTCGTCACCCGCAACACGACCCACACCCCCTCGGCTAGCCTTTCATATAACCACATGCAAGTTCCGGTACAACATTATAATGGCCCACACCACGACATTGTTATAATAAATAGGAGAAAGGTTTGATAGACGGAAAGATAGATAGACAAAGGATATAATACATACATACATATATATATATATATATATATATATATATATATATAAGCAAATAGGTATATGACTAGAGAGTTAAACAAGTCAATTAATATAGAATAGCAAAGGTAAGTGTATGACTATATTTGAGTTAAGTGGTTCCACCTACCTGTACACCAACTGTATCACCTCTGCTTAATTCACACACAAACACACAAACACACACGTACCTGCAACATAAAGTACACAAGGTTAATCACAAGGTTATTAGAACACAATAACATGATGACAAAGATAAACATGACAACTAGAAAACCTGGGACCTTTCCGTACACTGTTAATTAAGGGGAGGCTTTAAGTTTGCTTCATAGACCTCAGTCAAGCTTTAAAAAACGCCCCCAAGATCCCCCTTCGTGATAAGTGTGTACATTTTTCGGCAGAAAAATGTCCCAGCCGAAGGCCAGTTTCTCCTAAATTACAGGCTCGCTATCGATCTCGCTCACTAGGAAAAATTGACACCATAATGACAAGAAAGGTCTTCAAATTGACGTAAGTAGGACAAAAGATATTTGAAATGCCGAACTAATGGGCCGAACGTCTTAAAACTTCAAAAGTAATGGGGCTAAGCATGAGGGAAAAGGGTGTCTAGAAAGCAATTCCCTCATGTAAAAATCCCACCTCAAGTCTAAAAAACAGCCCTCACTTAGTATCATGACATCTTCATTAAATTCTAGTTAAATGTAAATGAGCAAGTCTTACAAAGGCTGAACTTAATTAAGAGTTCAAATATCATTCAAACTAAAAATAACATATAAGACAGAGATCATTAATACCCATATTAAACAGGTTAGACAACTCACAGTATCATAGCTATTATATTTATATTTAATTTGGGTAATATTGACCTTTCAATATTAGATATACTGTATATTTAAGTTTGGTTGACAGTTGAAGATATTATATTAAGCTTAGGTAAGACTAGCATACTCAGAGTAAGCCTTAGCTCATTCAGCATTATACGGTGTGTGTGTGTGTGTGTGTGTGTGTGTGTGTGTGTGTGTGTGTGTGTGTGTGTGTGCGCGCGCTCGCGTGTGTGTGCATGCATGTGTGTGTTAAACAACATTACTCAGGTTAAGCATGACCTCGGAGGCAAAATATTTGAATATACAATTAAATCATTCTTGAATATGTCACATCTTTCCTGAGCTATAAGGAATAGCAATTTTAGATTCCAAATAATGAAGAGATATAGAAGTAGTATATGAAAAGGCACACTTCATTAACAAGAACACTGCAGTAACAGCTACAAAATATATATTATTGATAGATAAATACTTCTCACAAAGTGTTTATAGCTTAAGGGGACAGTGGCTGCTTGTTTGGCCTATTCATTCATTTATTCATTTATTTTTTAGTTTCTTCGCTAGACATCCCTCAAACTTAGCAAAACATCCCCTACACCCCCTCAAGATAAATGTGTACATTTGTCGGTAGAAACATTCCCAACCGATAATAATTATAATTACAGACTCGCTATTGCTCGCCATGAACAAAGCGATACCTAAATGGCACGATAGGTTTTAAAAATTACAAGAAATGGGAAGAAAGGTCTTAAAATCGCCAAATTAATGGGCGTCTTACAATCTAAAAACCAATGAGGCTAAACATGAGGGAGAAGAGGACCAGAAAAACCAGCCCATCTCCCCTTAATTAAATCGTCTGAAGTCAGCTGAATCACAATAACGGAGATATATTAAATGTGTTGTTACGCTAAGGTCGCCTCCTTAACCCTTTGAGTACCAGCGACGTGTGTTATCTTTAATTCTAGCTATAGTTAGACGATATTATGCAGCTTAGGAAGGATCTGCGGTAGTTTAATGGGTTGATTGAGATAGTATGAAGCCTTATTATTGCTAGAGGTCCTTCCTAAGCTGAAAAAATTGCCTAACAGTTGCCGGAATATGATGAAAAGGACGTCACCGGTACAGTATGGGTTAACTATCGAAAACTATTAAAACAATTTACAATGAAGGTGACTTCACCCAAACGGGCCGGAGCGGGCGCGGTGACGTGCTCGAGTGGCCCTGTAACACCACCAACTTCACCCAAACACTATAACTGGCAACTTATAGTCGGCAATATTGTTCTGATAATATTTCACCCAAACACTATAACTGGCAACTTATAGTCGGCAATATTGTTCTGATAGTTTGTAAATTTCATTAATCGATTTTAGGAGTATAGTTGGTTGTTGGAAGGAACATAATAATATTTCACCCACACACTATAACTGGCAACTTATAGTCGGCAATATTGTTCTGTTAATATTTCCGTACTATTTTGAACTGGAAGCCCGTGATTTGGATTTCGATGTATGATCATGTTGTTGTGGATATCTTCAACAGGGTATTATACAGTACAACATTGTAAACTTCCGTTACTAGTTAGATCTAATATATATTGCACTCAGTGGGTACAACGAACAATTATCAGATGCGGAGCTGAGCACCAACAACAGTAAATCACGTAATTGGAACCGGTGGGCCTGTAATTAGTATTCAAAGTGACATGCATTACTAGTAAAATTACAATTACAAAGTGATGTATACTTCAGGGGAGATGAGCGTATTTAATTCCTCATGTATGTATCTTTGCATAATTTTGTTTTTTAGTTTCCTCCCTAGACCTTCATCAAGCTTTAAACAAAAAAACCACTACCCTTCTTCAAGATAAATTTGTACATTTTTCGATAGAAAAATGTCTCGGCCGAAGGCCGGTTTCTCGTAAATTACAGGCTCGCTATCGCTCGCCAGGAAAAAATCGACACCCAAATGACACGAAAAGTCTTAATATTGACAAAGAAATGGAGCGAAAAGTCTTAAAATCGCCAAACTAATCGGCCGGACGTCACACAATCTGAAAACTAATGGGGCAAAACCTAAGGAAGAAGAAGGACCATAAAAACGAGCCATCTCCCCTTAAGGTGCACTTGATAAATATAATAGGCTGGGATATTATTGTGTTCGCCGTATCAATATGTGTACTAGATATACTGTAGGTGTCTATGACTGTATACAAGGGGTTTGAACACTACACCATCAATATTACAGGGCGTAATATACAGGGAACATCTACATAACCTATGTAATATTATGTACCATTATGGATATACAAACATAAATATATATGTAGCAGAAACAAGAGGCTAAGGCGGGTGACCTGTCTTTTTTGTATCTTTCTTGGTTGTATCCATTCGGTCCCATTCAGCCTACTTATCCCTATCCAGGTGTCGATTGCCAGCATTTAATTGAGAAATCTGGCTTCACCGGAGATTTTTTTCTATCGAAAAATGTACAAATTTATCCAGCTGTCTAACTCATTATTGAAAATATGGTGGCTCGCTATAGCTCGCCAGGTAAAAATCGACACCTGGATAGGGATATGCGTCTTAAAACAGTAGTCTGCATGGGGCCGAATGGATACAACCCAGAGAGAGAGAAAAATAAACAGGTCACCCTGTGGGATGTAATTGTAACATTTGATTAATTACATAATAAAAACATAATATTGCGTCGCTATAACAACTTTCTGGACCTTCATTCTCCACTTCTTAAGCTCACAACAAATAGAGTACCTCCTTGTAAGACTCTCTGTCTGCCCGGTGGTGGAGGGGGATAGAGCTCCCTGTTTTTTGTGTTGACACTGGTTTAATGGTGCGTGTATGTGTGTTGTGTGGTTGGGGAGATATGGATCTGTGTACGAACAATTGTCGCCTATTTGTGTCCATGGTATGGGCTTGAATTAATTTATATTTTTAAAATGTCCCTATCTCATTAATGGTACATAATTGGACATTGGTTATTTAGATGTGTTTACTTCTTCTTTCTCTGTATATTATGCCCTGTAATTTTTTATGGTGTCGTTTTCAAACACCCTGTATACAGGGTGTCCCAGGAGGAAAGGTCATAACTTTGGGAAATGATAAAACAAGGTATTCTAAGCATACATTTTTTTTTTTTTACAAAAAGTCCAAATCTCAACCGTTAAAAAGATATTGAAGGTTTTATATAGTGACCTCCCCCACATCACTGTAATGGACTCTTCCATTTCAAATAGTTTCCAACTGGTCCAAAGTGAGCTAATATGTCTCTAATAATTTTGTAACTTACAGAATTATGTCTTTATAATAACATGGTAAAAATTATTGCAGTTAGATGGAGGTGTGGTAGGCATTAGGACAGCTACGCCACCCTTATGGGGAAATACATAGGAAAATGCCATTTTCAACATGCAATATCTAAATACTGGTTGAGATATGGAATATGTCTTATAGAACATTTTAGGCTTAGAATACCTGGTTTTATCATTTCCCAAAGTTATAACCTTTCCTCCTGGCCCTTGGGACACCCTGTATATATCTACGGTATGTATACTGGTATGAGAGAGAGAGTGAGAGTGAATGAGGGTGAGTTCAGTCTTATTAACGGGAAGTGTGAGGTCCAGACACGTAATTACGTAAGAACAAAGAGGCTTATTTATTTCCTTAATTTGCCACAAAGGCTGATTTCCCAGGTGGGTGCAGGTAAACACTAGCCTACAAATTATACTCTTGATGGCGCGCACACACACACACAATTAGTATACATGGAACCTTGCTGCCATTATTCTCTCTCTCTCTCTCTCTCTCTCTCTCTCTCTCTCTCTCTCTCTCTCTCTCTCTCTCTCTCTCTCTCTCTCTCTCTCTCTCTCTCTCTCTCCTCTCTCTCTCTCTCTCTCTCTCTCTCTCTCTCTCTCTCCTCTCTCTCTCTCTCTCTCTCTCTCTCTCTCTCTCTCTCGCTCTCTCTCTCCTCTCTCTCTCTCTCTCTCTCACACAGACACACCACACACACACAACACACACACACACACACACACACACACACACACACACACACACACACACACACACACACACACACACACACACACACACACACACACACACACACACACACACACACACACACACACACATTTCTCACTCACAAGGTCATGCTGGCAAAGAAGTGTGATATAAAGTGCCAGTCAACAATCAATCATTAGAAACTCTAGACGTCCCGGAAGTCTGGAAAACTGGCCAACCTTTCTGAAAGACAAAAATGAGTGTCCAGAGACTTTTCGTCCTATTACCCTGACATCTATTATAGAGACACTTTAAGGAGGGATGGGCGTATTTATTTGGTAATTTATGTATTTTATTACTATTGTTTTACTTTACTCCGTAGACCTACATCAAACTTATAAAAACACCCGTCCAAGACCCTCCTTCAAGATAAATTTGTAAATTTATCGATATAAAAAATTTGCGGCCGAAGGCCGGTTCCTCTTAAATTACAGGCTGGCTATCGCTCGCCAGGAAAACAAATCAACACATAAATGACACGAAAAATCTTAAAATTGCCAAAATAATGGGCCGAACGTCTTAAAATCTGGAAGAAGAGGGACCAGAAAAACGGCCCATCTCTCCCTAAGAAGAAATACTAGTAGACAAGATAGTCGACTCCCTGGAAATCCACAACATTTATTTAGGTGACACCAGCCATACCTTACTAATTTACTTAATTTTTATATGTATTATTAGATTCAAAATATAGTAAATATAAGACTGTTGTATTCGACCAATGCTGCTTCCATGCGTACAGTATTGTAAAGTATGTAATAAACTAAGGAACAAACACTTCAAAACACTTGTATACTTCCCAAATACCTTTAAAATTAAATAATATTAATAATAGGAATATGATCCGGATCACCTCCTAAATTGAATAACTTCCCCCTTGGTGCATAACCTACCCTATCTGCCCACCAAATTATGTAAACATTTCCGGATCGCCTCCTAAATTAAATTATTTCTTCCTCGGTGCATATCCTATCGGTTTCGTAATAATCGGTTCATAACTTTGTGAAATATCTTGTTTACAGACAAACAAACAAACAAGAGGCGAACACATAATCTCTGTCTAACTTCGTTTGCGGAGGTAAATACATTTACTGTATTGACTACTCTATTTATTGTCCTAGTCAGTCTCACTAAGTTAAACCAAACTTTAGAACTATCCAAATCAAAACATTTTGCGAGGCTTCCTGTTGAAAAAAACTGGATCAGGGTGGCTGATGAAACAAGAGACTACTCCAGTGTCGTGGCAATCAACATGCCTGTCTAGCTCCAGCCCCTTTAATAAAATACTGCACATATTTCACTTCAGTACCTCAATAAATATATCACGGGTATTCGGCTGTTTCTGTAATTTAAGCCTGCTACCGGTACCCTACCAATATCAAATAACATATGACAGCAATAGCTTTACAGGTGATTTACTATACAGCTTTCTGTATTATCATGATGTGAATGGTGTACCTTCTTACAGGTCATATGGTATACATCTCTCTCTCTCTCTCTCTCTCGCTCTCGCTCTCGCTCTCTCTCTCTCTCTCTCTCTCTCTCTCTCTCTCTATATATATATATATATATATATTATTAAATAACCCCTAGGAAAAATGCATGAAGTTGTGACTACAACACCAACAACAATAATAATAATAATAATAATAATAATAACAACAACAACAACAAAATCGGCCATTCATGACGCACAGTTATATATATCGAAAAACAAATGATTGATAACGGGAACGGCAAAGATTTTCAGCATTACTTAATTTGACATTAAAGTTGTCAGGGAACTGGAGATTCCAGCTGTGGTCCTGAATGAATTACACCGAGGAATGAGTTTGGTGCCGTGACCTGTGACCTGTGACCTTTGACCCGAGCCCCCGGAGATCATGTGAAGCTTTATCCTACATCCCGGGAGGACACAGTTAAGGCGGTATCACACGAGCGCTTTTTCACTCAACATTTATCCTCAACACTGATCTGGCAGCCTATGAGGTCAACATTTACAACATTTCGGTCACCTAAATTCATCTACCAACAGTCTAGTTTCCGATACCAATGCAAAATGGTCCAGAAATGTTGCCAGAAAAATGTTAATCATCAAATGTTGACTATAAAAGCTCTCGTGTGATACCAGCTTTACTTTTATGTGTCTGGTTGTGGGCTGGCCAGATTATTAAAGACTTGGTTGTGGCCTCACGGCTTTCATATGCTCAAATGTTATTAAAGGGATTGAATACTTCTGGCGATTTATAAATGTAGAAATAAAATCCAAGCTTCAGGGGATTTAAGGGGACAGTGGCTGTTCATTTGGTATATTTATTAATTTATTCATATATTTTCTTTTGTTTAGTTTCCTCCCTAGACCTCAATCAAGCTTTGAAAAAAACACCCCCTAGAGATAGATTTGTAAAATTTCGGTAGAAAATTTTCCTGGCCAAAGGCCGATTCCTCCTAAAATTACAGGCTCGCTATCGCTCGCCAGGAAAAAATCGACACCTAAATGGCACGAAGGGTCCTAATATTGACAAAAAAATGGGGTGAAAGGTCATAAACTCCGAAAACTAATGGAACCAACGTCTGAAAATCTCAAAACTGGTGGGGCTAAACATTAAGGAGAAGGGGGTCCAGAAAAACGGTCTGTCTCCCCTAATTAAGTAATCTGCTGTACTACAACGACTCTCACGCATTTTGTTGAAGCCTAGGAACATATAATTATATTTCTTGTATAACTTGGGGAATTTTAAGTTTAACCCATCCAGTACCAGGGGGAAGTCCTTTTCGTCACATTCTTAGAACTAGTCTACGATTTGATTCAGCTTAGGAAGGACCTCTAGCAATAATAAGGCTTCAAAGTATCTCAACCAACACTTTTAATTACCACAGATCCTTCTTAAGCTCCATAATATCGTCTAAATATAGCTAGAATACAATATCGTCTAAATATAGCTAGAATACAATATCGTCTAAATATAGCTAGAATACAATATCGTCTAAATATAGCTAGAATACAATATAACACGTCGCTGGTACTCAAAGGGTTAATGTTATTAGGATGTGTGTATACTCCGTTATTATAATTTAGGAAGATTCAATTGATCCATTATGATTTATAGATTAACTACTATGTCTGCTGTGCTTTTGGATCTTAAAAATGTATCTTGATTATATTGTATCCTGATAATATGAGTGATATGAAGTGGATTGGGATAATATGAGTGATATGAAGTGGATTGGGATAATATGAGTGATATGAAGTGGATTGGGATAATATGAGTGATATGAAGTGGATTGGGATAATATGAGTGATATGAAGTGGATTGGGATAATATGAGTGATATGAAGTGGATTGGGATAAAAATAATGCAGAATTCATGCACCATTGTCTTTAAGGGGAGATGGGCCGGTTTTCTGGTCCCCCTTCTTGCTCATGTATAGCCCCATTAGTTTTTTTAGATGTTAAGACTTTCGGCCCATTAGTTAGGCGATTTTAATACCTTTCGTGTCATTTAGGTGTCGATTTTTTTTCCTGGCCAGAATTAGCGAGCCTGTAATTTGTGAGGAACCGGCCTTTGGCCGGAACATTTTTATACCGAAAAATGTACAAATATATCTTGAAGGGGGATCCCGGTTTTATATTTTTTATTTGTTTTTGATGGAGGTTTATGGAGGAAACTAAGAATATAATTAATAATAAAAAACAAAAAACATAAAATCCAACCAAAAAAATAACCAACCCCTTTTATCAGACAGACGACAATGTTTATACCTTATTACTACTATGCAGCCAGAGGAATTGACTCAACTTCGGAAGACTCATATCATAGGCAATTGTTAAATTATTATTTCTTAAGGGGGGTGGCCTGCTTCTTCTGGTCCCCCTTCTTCCTCATGATGTTTAGCCCCATTAGTTTTCAGATTTGATAACGTTCGGCCCATATGTTAGGCGATTTTAAGACTTTCCGCCCCATTTCTTTGTCAATATTAAGACTTTTTGTGTCATTTAGTTGTCGATTTTTGCCTGGCGAGCGATAGCGAGACTGTAATTTAAGAGAAACCGGCCTTCGGCTGGGGCATTTTTCTGTCGAAAAATGTACAAATTTATCTTGAAGGAGCTGGGTCTAGATTTTTTTTTTTTTTTTTTTTTTTTTTTTTTTTTTTTTTAAAGCTTGATGAAGGTCTAGTGAAGAAACTAAATACATGATAAAAAAAAATACACAAATGAGGAAATAAATACGCTCATCCCCCCTTTAAGGAACCCTCTATCGTTGACTCGTCCTTCCAAAGTTCAATGATACCGTAGTTCACGGGTATTTGGGAGATATAATTCCATCAAACAATTGTATCTAGATTATTATATTACTTCAGCTATGCTCAGTCAAAGTCATTCAGATTAGGACGTATCTCTTGTAATAAAAAATATAAAAAAAATTGTGATTTACGTTTTTATTACAGAATGATGTCAAAGGTTAACCCGAGAAGTACGATAGAACTCACGGACGTATGTGTATAGCGAATGCGATAGGCCTCACGGAGGCAAGACCATAAAAAAGCCCTTCAAAAATGCCCCAGGGACTCTCAAAACAAAGGAGTATGTCATTAGGTGAGATAATTCCTATCTAGTACTTCATACCACTCATCCATATGTTTCTCACCACCACCCCCCTTCCCCTCCTTTTTCCCCCTCCCCCTCCTCAATTATCACCTATTTTTCCTCTTATTTTCATTATTTATTGGTTATTTTTCGCGCGAATTTATCTCCCGCGGTTACGTAGCACGAGTTACATAAGAGACCTTATATAACTCTGAGACTCCACCCGATCGCCTCAGTAGAGAGAAGAGACCTTGAAAGGGGAGGGTATATGTCTCGCCGCCTCCCGCCTGAAGATGCAACCGGGAGGCGAATATTTACGTTTTTCACTACCCAAATGCTTTCCCCACATATTTTGTCACTCTTCTACGTTCATATGTTCATCATATTAGTAAAATAAGTGCTCATGGAAATTTATATTATGCATTATGTGGTATATATAACAAATGTCAGAATATTGGGTAATTAATTCGCATATAACTACGTTCATCACAGGCCATACGCGTGCTTACCGGGTTAATAGCGGTAGTGTTTAAAAAATTTATTACTAAAGGTAGTTCGTAATCTAAATAAGGTTGACTGGATTTTGCTATAATACAATAAAATACTGGTATAAAAATATCAGCTAAAGCATATACTAATTATTTACTCGATACCATTTACAAGAAGGCTTTATATATATATATATTTTTTTTTTTTTTTTTTTTTTTTTTTTTTAGACGAAAAGGTCTTGCATGACTAACTAAGCCACAACCCTACAAACAGTCATGCTATTACTGAGAAAAGTGATTCTAGATCTCGGAGAAAGAGTGAATATCTACCAAATTACGGTACCATTGTTCCGTGACCAGTGTTTCCGGGAATTACAAACGAACACCGGCAATTGACAAACTCATAAAGCTGGAATTACACGAGGGCATATTTTGGCAACTTTTCATCGGCAACTAAATTCTTGCAAAGTGGTTTACACTATTTTGCACTACTATGGCCTAGCAGGCAACAGATAGACAATTTAGGTGACAAAATTCTTATGAAGAATTTTTAAAAAGTTGCAGGATCAGATATGCAGAAAGTAGTTGAGAGAGGCAACCCCTCGTATGAATCCTAATTAATAGTGTACACTATAAGATTATTATTATTATTATTTTTTAAACATCGTCCTTAACACCAATAACACCCCAAATGAAATTAAGGAAACAATGTGATTCTCTCAGGTTTCGAACCCAGGATATCACATACAGAATTCACACGCTATAACCATTACACAATCAAGACAGTTATGACCACGACTGATATCCATTTATCGAATACTGGATATTAATCTAATCATGTACTGCACCCAGCTGCACTATGAACAGCCTAATGCTTAAGCGAGAGGAAAGAACATTTTATGGGGCACAGATCAAATAGGAGTGCGTAAATTACCCCTAACGAAAACCGTATTATATATTGCTGTTCTTTGATGTATTGTATATATAACTATAGGTAGCGCCAACGAACTTGACAAAAATCTCGACCCCTGACCTCTTCGTAACTCAAAAGGGACTAGAGTGAAATGGCTGTAAATATCCACACCTATTACCTGGTGGACTCTTCCCAAATAAGAGGTATTTCAGCCCGATTGCTTTCATTAATTTTGAGTTATAAGAAGATAAGGGGTCAAGAGTATTGTCAAGTTCGTTGGTGCTACCTATCTACGGTTGATTATGTATAAGACCGTTGCCATGAAAGTATTATGTAGGATGTTGTGTGCCTGTACTGAGGCCGTAAACAAACTGTAATACCGGTACTATTAACCCCTTGAGGATAATTACGCATGTCAACAGTATATTTAATTTATCAGCGTACGATCTTGTGCAGTATAGGAGAGTCGACCTCTAGGAATCTAAGGGGTCAAAACTAAATCAATTATGCCTCTGACTCCCATAAACTCCTAAGCTGAATGTTTGCTCCCTAGACTTCCATCAAGCTCAAAAAACACTCCCAAGGACCCTACTTCAAGATACATCTGTAAATTTTCGATAGAAAAAATTTCCGGCCGAAGGCCGGTTTTCTTAAATTACAGGCGCTTTATCATTCGCCATACTAATGGGCCGAACGTCTTAAAAATCTGAAAACTAATGTAGTACTGCAGATAGGTGAAATATTTGGAAGAATTGTGGGTTTGGTGAAACAAGCATGAAATTTGGTAGACAATTAAAAAAGGTGCTTGAGAAGATATTTGGCTATAGGGCCATTCCAGATTCATTCCATGAGCGGAGTGCCTGCCATTTTACAAAATGGCTGCCAAAATAACTTCTCGAATGTTGTATCCGCCATAGCAATGGTGCTCTGTGTACTCTTTTATGTTTTTCCTCTACTTTTTTTTTCTCTCTAGTTTTTTCTACTCTAGTGGCATATGTAATTGTTTTGGGTACAATAGATGTGGTATTAGTCACAAGATAATTAGAATAAAATAAATTTTTAATATTATTTGGAGCCAGAAGGCTCACATGATGGCTTGTGAATTATGGCCTTGGATTCATGAATGCAGGTTTTTGTTAGACTGTGATGTTCATTTAATATAGACTCCAGCTAATTTAATAACTTTCACATATTTTGACCATATTCTTCTGCTTTCAGGTGTGACAATGGCCAAAGTTTACAAGGTGGTGGATCCCCTACAGCCCGGGACATCAACACAGGGTCTAGAAACTGACTGGAGCAAGTGCCTTCTTTGTCAGGAAGACACGTAAGAGGTGCTTCACTGTCCAGCCGAGTCTACACGTGCCACACAGGGAGCAGGGTACAAGACAATTGCTGAGCTTCTTGTAGGTTTTGACAGGATTGGCTGTTTGCCCACATCAATCAATCTTTCAAGGCTTGATGATGGGAATGGCATTGAAGAAACACTAGAGCGGCACAAGGCCAAGTGGCACGACTCATGTAGGCTCCTCTACAACAGAACAAAACTACAGCGTGCAGAGAAGCGTAAGAAACCCCCAGAAGATGCTGCTGATGACTCTGCTGATAGCTCAAAGAAGTTCACCCGCAAGAGTGCTGGTGAGAAAAGTGCTTCCGCCGAAACATGCTTCTTCTGTGACAAACCTGCACCAGATGGGGAGTCTTTGACTCGAAAAGCATCAACATTTGGGCTTGATATCAATGTCAGGAAGGCTGCAATGAAATTGCAGGACAAATCCCTACTGGCCAAACTGAGTGCAGGAGACTTGATTGCAGAAGAAGCCCAGTACCATCTGCCATGCTTGCTCTCTTTGTACAACAGAGCTAGAGAAACAAAAACATATGAAGAGTCTGGTGTGGACAAAATGAATCATGGCCTTGTATTTGCTGAGCTGGTATCTTATATTGAAGATACTCGCATGGACAGTCTAGTTGCACTCATCTTCAAACTCAGCGACCTGGTCGATCTGTACACAACAAGGCTAGAACAACTTGGAACTGATGTTGCAGGACGCGTCCACTCCACTGACCTCAAAAAGAGAGTACTGGCCTACTTTCATGTGACCTACATGTGACCAGCCACTCTACACTCTGGCAAAGCAGATCCAATGGAGCTGGCCTACAAGTTATGGCGAGGATCGATTCGTAGTGATGTTTGGTGGCCTACACATCGAGATGGCGTCCCTCAAGGTCCTTGGAGATCTTCTGGAGGGCAGCGGCTGGACAGGAGCACTCGTTCAGGCCGGGGTTGCTACCAGTGGAACAGCAGATTCGTTTCTGAAAGCATCCCACTTGACACGCACAAGACGGGCTCACCAAGTCACAGCCAGTAGCCTGTATCTACTTCAGCAGAGTGCCTACAGGGAGTACATCCAGACCTTGGAAGATGCAAGTGAAGTGGTGCCATTTGAAGACTGGTGTGATGCAAGGTCCGATGCATGTCCTCAATTCCAATTCTGGTACTTCATCCTGCAGCTGGAGCTGGCTGTGATGGTATACGTGAGAGCGATACGTGAGGCCGACTTCCTGCTCTACATAGAGGCCCTGTCTAAGAGCGTCCCTTGGTTCTTCGCCCTGGACCATACAAACTACTCGAGATGGGTGCCGATCCACCTACGAGACATGGTGTCACTGAAGCAGCTCCATCCCGATGTCTATGCTGAGTTTCTGAAGGGGAATTTTGTCGTCAAGAAGTCAAAGCGTGCATTCTCTGCTGTTGCTATTGACCAGGCCCATGAGCAGAACAATGCTTCCGTGAAGGGAAACGGCGGTGCTGTGGGCCTGACGGAGAACCCTGCAGCTCTTCGTCACTGGATGGTATCTGGTCCCGAGATGGCTCGTTTAATTCAGGAATTCGAGGGATCAACCGAGAAGAGGCAGGACACAGATGGACGTCACCATGAACAGAAGAGACATGCACAGATGGCATTTGCACAAGATGTGCGATCCCTGAGCCGAGCCATGGAAGAGATAGGGAACCCGTTTGCTGAATACAGCAGTGATCTCCTTGTCCTGAACAGCAGAGACGTTGTGGACACAGCAGTGGCAGACACAG
>CM064497.1:32715180-32732680 GCA_032716605.1 Paralithodes platypus
GATATGTGTTTATTACATGGGAGAGAGAGAGAGAGAGGAGAGTGAGAGAGGTGGAGGAGAGCGGGAGAGAGAGCGAGAGAGAGAGAGAGAGAGAGAGCGAGAGAGAGAGAGAGAGAGAGTGAGGGAGAGGGTGGCTTGCTGTCGGAGAAGAGACTGGAGAGCGTGGATGAGAGAGCGAGAGGAGACGAGAGAGAGACGAGATGAGAGAGAGAGAGAGAGAGAGAGAGAGAGAGAGAGAGAGAGAGAGAGAGAAAGTAAGGAGGGGAAGGGGGTGAAGTAGAAAAGACTATATAAAAGAGACAGACAATTGTGTGCATAACACATTTAAGAGGATGAGCCATTTATTGACGAAGTTTAGCTTATAACTTCATGTCAAATGACCTTACGGGGAGATTTCCACTTGAGGGATTATTTTGTTGACCCCATTGCTTTTGAGGACCTTCGCCACATTAGCTTGGCGATTTTAAGAATTTTCGCCTCAGTTCTGTCAATCTTATGACCTTACGTGCCATTTACTGTAGGTGTCGATTTTTTTCTTGACAAGCGAAAGTGAAATTGTAATATAAGAGGAACCGGCCTTCTGCCGGGACATATTTCTACCGAAAAATGTACAAATATATCTTGAAAGGGGGTCAAGGGGGTGTAGTTTTAAGTTTGATGAAAGTCTAGGGAACAAACTAAAAACCTCCCCTTAAAAAGTTGTCAATAAAGTGCTTCCACTCATGTAGTATTTCTATCAAGTCTGTAAAATTCTCCCAAATTTAGTTTCAGAGAGAATTTTGTCTGGGATAATTGTATTCAATACAGTAAACAGTAAAGGTAAAGGTACATTTAGAGGGATTACGCATTTTTCTACCGAAAATTGTACACATTTATATTGAAGGGGGGGTCTAAGGGGTGTTTGATGGAGGTCTAGGGAGGAAACTAAAAAATAGTATAATGATGAAAACAGTAAGCCAATAAATACGCCCATCCCCCCTTAACTGTACATAATAGCCACAGTGTATCTACGCAATTGTGTCCGATATACAACATAAGTAGATCCATCATAAGGCAAAGCTGAAGATTCACAGATGATCAGGTTGGAATGTTTGTTGGCATTTGGTGGATTGTGTTTATTTATTTCAATTTTGTTTGTATTAACCCCTTCACTACCGACGACGTATTTTAGAGTCTATTCTAGCTATATATGTTGGACAACAATCAATTGTTGGGCAGTTTTTTAAGAAGGCGAATGGGGTGGTAGTTAAAAATTATATAGTGAGAGAGTTCGAAGCCTGTTAATTGCTGGAGGCCCTTTTAAAAGTGAATGAAATCGTCTAGTAGTAGCCAGAATAAAGTTAAAAGGAAGTCTCCAGTACAGACCCAGAAAGGGGAAGGGTTTTTTAAGGTAATGTTTTAATTTTTTTTTTTTTTATTTTTAAAAGCGTATTTCCACATAAGCGATTTTGATTAGTTCCTTCTTTGCCGTTTATCTTGTGTCGTCCCAGTTTTGGTTTGGTTTATTTGTTGCCAGTCAGGGTTGACATTATAATTGGACCCTATTGCAGGGTTAAAGACACACAACTATTTCGTGGACTGCGGAGTAGTTAAACGCTCACATGAAGGAAATGTAGATTTAAAAACAAACTAAAAATAATTAAAGTTGAGTTAGGTTGGGCTATACTGAAGGTTAGATTAAGTTGGGTTTCGTTAAGTGGGGATGGGCGTATATATTTACTTTAGGTATCGTTTTAAATGTGTTTAGTTTCCTCCCTAGACCTCCATCAAAGCTTATTGTCATAACCCCCCCCCTCCCCGCCCCCCCACCCCCCCCCCCCCCCCACCACCACACCCAACCCCCCCCCCACCCCCCCCCCCCCCCCCCACCCCCCCCCCCCCCCCCCCCCCCCCCAGACCCCCAAACCCCCCCCCCCCCCCCCCCACCCCCCCCCCCCCCCCCCCACCCCCCCCCACCCACCCCCCCCCCCAGGTCCCAGGGGACCCTAGCTTCAAGATAAATGGGTGTGTTGTAACATCTGTTCGATTTAGTAGAGTAGTAGAACTCCTTTTTTTGTCCCGGCCACAGGTTCCTCTTAAATTACAGGCTCGTTCTCACTCGCAAGGAAAATATCGGCACCTAAATGACACGAAAAGTCTTAATATTGACAACAAAAATGGGAGGAAAGGTCTTAAAATCGCCAAACTAATGGGCCGAACGTCATAACATCTGAAACTAATGGGGCAAAAGATGAGAAAGAAGGGGAAAGACGGGGGGGGCGGGGTGGGTGGAGGGTTTTGGGGGGCAGAAAGGGGGGGACAGAAAAAAAGAGGAAAAAGGGGACAAGAAGAAAAGAGGCCCATCTCCCGTTAAGATAGGCTAGTTTAGATTAACGTTATATATATTATTATAGAATGGGTTAGGTTGGACTACTGTAGAATAACTTAAGCTAGGCTAGGCTCGGTTAACTAATACGTCAACCATCTCCTGAAAATAACAAAATATCTCTCCCTCTCTCTCTCTCTCTCATCCTCAAAATTTGTTATGTACACAATTCTCTGTCTCTTTTATATAGATTTTCCCCCTCGCCACCCCACTCCCCTTCTCTCTCTCTCTCTCTCTCTCTCTCTCTCTCTCTCTCTCTCTCTCTCTCTCTCTCTCTCTCTCTCTCTCTCTCTCTCTCTCTTCTCTCTCTCTCTACCTCTTCTCTCTCTCCGTTCTCTCTCTCTGCCTCTCGCTCTCTCTCTCTCTCTCTCTCTCTCTGCCTCTCTCTCTCTCTCTCACACTCTCTCTCTCTCTCTCTCTCTCTCTCTCTCTCTCTCTCGCTCTCTCTCTCTCTCTCTCTCTCTCTATCTCTCTCTCTCTCTCTCTCTCTCTCTCTCTCTCTCTCTCTCTCTCTCTCTCTCTCTCTCAGTACAGATTGGACGGGGTGAAAAATATGTAGTAGCAAACTATAGTAGTCATTTGTCCCCCCCATCCGGCCACCCATACAAGATTATAAAGCTAGAGATAGAGCCAAGGAGGCGGCAGCTTCCCCCTTTACTTCCCTATCTTCTACACAACGATAGGTTAAGGGGGTCACCGGATTTTTTTTATCTTTCTATTTTGTTCTCACTTTCCCTGGCTTGTAACCATTCGGCCCCATTCAGCCAACTGGTTTAAGACGTTTATACCCATCCAGGTGTCGATTTTTTCCTGACGAGCGATAGCGAGCCAGCATTGTATGGAGAAGCCCGGCTTCGCCGGAGACATCTTTCTATCGAAAAATGTATAAATTTACATATCTGTCAAAAAATATATATATAGGCTGGCTCGCTACCGCTCGCCAGGGAAATATTGACACCTGGATGGGAGTAAACGTCTTAAAACAGTAGGCTGAATGGGGCCGAATGGATACAAGCCAAAGAGAGAGGAAGAGAGAGAAAAAACGCTCCCTTACAGTTAAGTATAAGGTGGCGAATTATGAGAAGATAGAGATGTTATAATTTGGTACAACAGACCTATCACAAACTGACTATCTTATATCGTATTGTGAAAACCATGGCTAAATACATTTAAGTCCATCTCGATTACAGTTAGTATAAAAAACTGAATTCGCGATCATGTAACAATAGTAAGCTAGACGGTTTATTGGCGTTTAATGATTATTTATTCTATTTTATTCTATTTATTCAGGCCCAATCCCCACTTTTTTTTTTTTTTTTATTTTTTTTTTTTAGCTTATGCAATTTTTAGTCTGAGTCACTTGTTAGTAAACCCCCTTAATAAAGAACTGTGCTATTAAAAGATGAAATCCTGTATTTTTGGCAGCTCCTCTTGGTTGATACTAATCACCCCGGGCATGTTGTTCTTTATAGTTGGTCAGAAGAATACCAAAATTAGGTACAGTCGTGGATCATTATTGGAGGCCCTATTACGATGCAGCGGCGAACTATTTTGGGGAAGTACGTGAGTCACAAAAAGCAAATTATTAACACTCACAAAAGTTGATGTTCACCGTCTTGATTATATCTTTAGGAGGTGTTCATGTATGACTATACATATCTCGTAAGTTGGCAAATGGGTTCTCCAAGATTGTCTATGAACGTTATGCTTCAGCTGTATAACCTTGAGTGCAGACCATGGCAGGGAAAGGGGGAGCAGATATGGTGGTGGTAGTGGTAGTAATCCCTCCCCCCTCCCTCACTGGTGTGGTTGTGGTAGTGGTAGTAATCCCTCCCCCCTCCCTCACTGGTGTGGTAGTGGTAGTAATCCCTCCCCCCTCCCTCACTGGTGTGGTTGTGGTAGTAATCCCTCCCCTTCCCTCACTGGTGTAGTAGTGGTAGTAATCCCTCCCCTCTCCCTCACTGGTGTGGTAGTGGTAGTAATCCCTTCACCCTCCCTCACTGGTGTGGTAGTGGTAGTAATCCCTCCCCCCTCCCTCACTGGTGTGGTAGTAGTAGTGGTGGTGGTAGTGGTAGTAATCCCTCCCCCCTCCCTCACTGGTGTGGTAGTGGTAGTGGTGGTGGTAGTAATCCCTTCCTCCATCCCTCACTTTTGTGGTTGTGGTAGTGGTAGTGGTGGTGGTGGTGGTAGTGGTAGTAATCCCTTCCTCCATCCGTCACTGGTGTGGTAGTGGTAGTGGTAGTAATCCCTCCCCCCTCCCTCACTGGTGTGGTAGTGGTAGTAATCAAGCCCCCTCCCTCATTGGTGTGGTAGTGGTAGTAATCCCTCCCCCCTCCCTCCCTCACTGGTGTGGTAGTGGTAGTAATCCCTCCCCCCTCCCTTACTGATGTAGCTGTGGTAGTGGTAGTGGCTGTGGTAGTAATCCTTTCCCCCTCCCTCACTGGTGTGGTAGTGGTAGTGGATGTGGTAGTAATCCTTTCCCCCTCCCTCACTGGTGTGGTAGTGGTAGTGGATGTGGTAGTAATCCTTTCCCCCTCCCTCACTGGTGTGGCTGTGGCTGTGGCAGTGGTAGTGGTAGTAATCCTTCCCCCCTCCCTTACTGATGTAGCTGTGGTAGTGGTAGTGGCTGTGGTAGTAATCCTTTCCCCCTCCCTCCTCACTGGGTGTAGTGGTAGTGGATGTGGTAGTAATCCTTCCCCCCTCCCTCACTGGTGTGGCTGTGGCTGTGGTAGTGGTAGTGGTAGTAATCCTTCCCCCCTCCCTTACTGATGTAGCTGTGGTAGTGGTAGTGGCTGTGGTAGTAATCCTTTCCCCCTCCCTCACTGGTGTGGTAGTGGTAGTGGCTGTGGTAGTAATCATTTCCCCCTCCCTCACTGGTGTGGTAGTGGTAGTGGCTGTGGTAGTAATCCTTTCCCCCTCCCTCACTGGTGTGGTGTGGTAGTGGTAGTGGTAGTGATCCCTCCCCCCCTCCCTCACTGGTGTGGTAGTGGTAGTGGCTGTGTTAGTAATCCTTCCCCTCTCCCTCATTAGTGTGGTAGTGGTAGTGGATGTGGTAGTAATCCTTTCCCCCTCCCTCACTGGTGTGGTGTGGTAGAAGTGGTAGTAATCCCTACCCCCTCCCTCACTGGTGTGGCTGTGGTAGTGGCTGTGTTAGTAATCCTTCCCCTCTCCCTCATTGGTGTGGTAGTGGTAGTGGATGTGGTAGTAATCCTTTCCCCCTCCCTCACTGGTGTGGTAGTGGCTGTGGTAGTAATCCTTCCCCTCTCCCTCATTGGTGTGGTAGTGGTAGTGGCTGTGTTAGTAATCCTTCCCCCCCTCCCTCATTGGTGTGGTAGTGGTAGTGGCTGTGGTATTAAGCCTTCCCCCCCCCCTCCCTCCCTCACTGGTGTGGCTGTGGTAGTGGCTGTGTTAGTAATCCTTCCCCCCTCCCTCATTGGTGTGGTAGTGGTAGCGGCTGTGGTATTAAGCCTTTCCCCCCCCCCCCCCCTCCCTCCCTCACTGGTGTGGCTGTGGTAGTGGTAGTAATCCCTCCCCCCTCCCTCACTCAACCATTCAAGCCGAAGGTCCAAGCGTGAACATGAATTTGTGGACAGTGCGAGGAGGAACAAATATGATACATTTGACGAAGTTTTTTGCTAAACTGATAATTGAATTACTGGTTTTCACTAGTCAATGTTCACCGTTTTGTATCGTTTTGTTTTTATAATTGGGGAACGTTCACGTATTTCTGACCCAACTGTATACACGTTTCACATTTTGACTCACACAAGTTTGTTTTGGAGTCAACCTTGCATATTGTATCACTGACAGGTATCCGCTACAAATTATCATGCACATATTTGTTGAGGAATTTGTGTTTTATTTTTTTGTATTGAATATGACTACTGAAGATTACGACCTACACGATTTGAAACACCGTCGTTAAAATTAATATGGAAAGACTCCAATAATTGATATCACTAGCGTACTGCTTACCTCGATACAGCGACTCCGAGGAAAATTCGCTATTAAAACTGCCCATGTGACTCCGATTTTAATTTAAGTGAACAGAGTGGTGGTTTATAAGCTAATTATAATATTTATACATTCATGGTAGGATTTATGTATTCATTTATTGATTTTTGTGTTACAATTAAACTAAGAGATGTCCTTACAAGACAGATAAATATTAGGTAATGACAGCCTAGTACCGGTAATAGATATATAATAATCGTCATCAGACTGAAATGCTCAAGATAACGAATAAATCATACCTTAGGAGGCCTCATATTTCCTCCCAAAGGCGACCTTAACAATTCTCCCATTATTATCTTCCCTATGAGATAAACTGGACAGGAGGGAGAATCAAGGACTATCAAGAATGCTTATTTCCAATACCACTTCATAATTTTGAAAAAAAAAAAAAAAAAAAAAAAGCCTATGAAGGTCATCCGTAACTTTATTTCAATCCGATATATTCTTCGTTTTTTTTTTCAGTACTCAAAACAAGAGAAAAAAAATACAAATAAAATAAAATAAAAAAAGGTAACAGGGGTAGGTTAAGGGGAGATTTCCACCTGGAGGATTTTTTTCTGAACCTCTTTCTCCCGCATGTTTAGCCCCATTGCTTGTGAGATATAAAGACGCTTGCCCTATTAATTTGGCGATTTTAAGAACCCTCGTCCCATTTCTGTCAATTTTAAGACCATTCGTGCCATTCAGGTGTCGATTTTTTCCTGGCGAGCGATAGCGAGCCTGTAATTTAAGGGGAAACGGCCTTCGGCCGGGAAATTTTTCTACCGAAAAATGTACAAATTTATCTTGAAAGGGGGTCAAGGGGGAGTAATTTTAAGCTTGATGGAAGTCTAGGGAATCAACTAAAAACCTCCCCTTAGTATATCAACCTGATCATAACACCATAATAACATAGCACGGTACCGGTAACCATAAAACACAGGTGCATGGAAAATATATCGGCATAGTGACATGACAACATAATTTGGCAACTTAGTAACATGATTATTATAGCAACAGTGTAACATGCCGACATAGTAACATGATTAAGGGGAGGTTTTTAGTTGATTCCCTAGACTTCCATCAAGCTTTAAATTACTCCCCCTTGACCCCCTTTCAAGATAAATATGTACATTTTTCGGTAGCAAAATGTCCCGGCCGATGGCCGGTTCCCCTTAAATTACAGGCTCGCTATCGCTCGCCAGGAAAAAATCGACACCTAAATGGCACGAATGGTCTTAAAATTGACAGAAATGGGGCGAGGGTTCTTAAAATCGCCAAAGTAATGGGGCAAGCGTCTTTACATCTCACAAGCAATGGGGCTAAACATGAGGGAGAAAGAGGTTCAGAAAAAAAATCCTCCAGGTGGAAATCTAAGTCATACATAACATGGTAATAAGACAACATAGTAACATACCCCTACAATAACGTGATCAATATGGCAACCCAGTAACATATTTAATAACTTATGATACCATAGTAACAAGAACATATCATCATCACGCGATAACGAAATATGTGTGGCAATAAAATAACCTAGCATCATGGTAACATAGTAACATGACAACACTGTTTTAGGATAAATGTGGTAGTAGAGATACATGCCGATATTGTATCGTAAATATGGCAAAATAGTAATATTAAGGGAGCCCACCTCGCTTTTCTTCTCTTTCTCTCCCTCTCTCTCTTTGGCTTCTCTCCATTCGGCCCCATTAAGCCTACTGTTTTAAAAAGATTACCCCCATCCAGGTGTCAATTTTTCCTGGCGAGCGGTAGCGAGCCAGCATATATATATTTTTTGTTTTGACTGCAAGCTAAATTTGTAAATTTTTCGATAGAAAAATTTCTCCAGCGAAGCCGGATTTCTCCATACAATGCTGGCTCGCTATCGCTCGCCAGGAAGAAATCGACGCCTGGATGGGGATAAACGTCTTAAAAGAGTTGGCTGAATGGGGCCGAATGGATACAAGCCAGAGAAAGATAGAGAAGGAGAGAAAAAGCAGGTGACCCCCCTTAAAGCATAGTAACATGATCAGTATTGCAACATTGTAACATGCTGAATATAGCTACATAGTAACGTGACTAATAGGCAACCTAGTGACGTGGCAACATAGCAACATGCAGAGGGAGTAAAAATCATTATCCTCTCACCATTCCTTCCTCCTAGACTATCTTCTGAACACAAAACATCAATAAAGTTTTGGCAACAATCAGTATGTAAATTGGGATGAATTATATAACTTCTAATTATTACTACTACACTTAAATTCTCCCTCGCCAGATCTGAGCAAGGTATATACCACAGACACGCGTACTGAATAACTTCATCTACTCTAGATAATTATTCTGAGGTATTCGGTCTTTACAATAAAATAAGTTTGCACTTCAATAAAACGCCACTCTAATAAAACAAAATGTTAAATTACTTATTATCACATGAACGTCAGTGGAAAGAAGGTAAATTCTAATGAAATATATAGGGAATTTCTAATGAAATGCGACAAGCGTACGAACTTACGTAGCCACCACAATAGCCAAACAGACCATCCAGACCCTAATGCATATTTAAAGAGAGGCCAAAAAGTCGGTTTCCCTCCTTCCTTCCCCATTTTCGACCTCCCTCCTTCTCTTTTTCGACCTCCCTTCTTCCCCTAATTCGATTTCCCTTCATTCCTTAATTCCTTCCTTTTGTTTCTACCTCCATCCTTCCCTTTTTTCGGCCTCCCTCTCTCCGTCCTTCCTCCCTTTCGACCTCCCTCTCCCTCTCTTTACGATCTCCCTCTCCCCCTCTTTCCCCTTTTACGATCTCCCTCTCTTTTCCCCTTTACGATCTCCCTTTCCACCTCTTTCCACCTTTACGATCTCCCTCTCCCCCTCTTTCCCCCTTTACGATCTCCCTCTCCCCCTCTTTCCCCCTTTACGATCTCCCTCTCCTCTTTTCCCCTTTACGATCTCCCTCTCCATCTCTTTCCCCTTTACGATCTCCCTCTCCATCTCTTTTCCCCTTTACGATCTCCCTCTCCACCTCTTTTCCCCTTTACGATCTCCCTCTCCACCTCTTTTCCCCTTTACGATCTCCCTTTCCACCTCTTTCCCCCTTTACGATCTCCCTCTCCACCTCTTTTCCCCTTTACGGACTCCCTCTCCATCTCTTTCCCCCTTTACGATCTCCCTCTCCATCTCTTTTCCCCTTTACGATCTCCCTCTCCATCTCTTTCCCCCTTTACGATCTCCCTCTCCACCTCTTTCCCCCTTTACGATCTCCCTCTCCATCTCTTTCCCCCTTTTCGACCTACCTCCCTCCCTCTTTACCCATTTTCGACCTCCCCGCCCTCTTTCCCCCTTTTCAACCACTCTCTCCCCCTCCTTCCCTTTTTCGACCTCTTTTCTTTCCTCTCCCCTTTCCATTTATCAACTTTCCTCCCTCCCTTTCTTCCTCCTTCACCCTGTTCGACCTCCCTCTCTCTCCCTCATTCCCCTTGTTCAGCCTCCCTCTCTACCTCCTTCCGCTTTTTCGACATCTCTCTCTCGTTCTCTCTATCTCTCTCTCCTTTTCACCGATCGACCCCCCTTCCTTCCTCACCCCTTTGCATTTTCTACCTCCCCCCTCCCACTCACTCCCCCTTTCCCAGCCTCCCTAAGACGGTAACTGAAGGAGGCTTTGGAAACGGGGGGGGTAAAATTCAATTAACATATTCCATTTTCTCCCCCGCCTCGCCTCAGCCAGAAGACGGAGTAAGGGGGAAGGTGCTTGGGCTGTTGTGAGGCAGGAAGGAGGGGGGGGGGGGGAGGGGGGGGGTGTATTGTAGTGTATATATTATATGTGTCTGTGTATATACTGTATATACACCCCCCTTAACCATTATTGTATATCAGGACGCCCTTCATCGTCGTATATAGATTTTACTCGGCTTAAGGGGAGATATCCACTTGAGGGATTTTTTTTTTTCTGGACTCCTTTCTCCCTCATGTTTAGCCCCATTGTTTTCCTAATGTTAAGACGTTTGCCCCATTATTTTGACGATTTTAAGAACTTTCAACCCATTTCTGTCAATTTTAAGACCTTTCGTGCCATTTAGGTGTCGATTTTATCCTGGCGAGCGATAGCGAGCCTGTAATTTAAGAGGAACCGGCTTTCAGCCGGGACATTTTTCTACCGAAAAATGTACAAATTTATCTTGAAAGGGGCTCAAGGGGGTGTAATCTTAAGCTTGAAGGATATCTAGGGACCAAACTAAAAACCTCCCCTTAAGAGTGTGTGTACGTGTTTGTTACTCAGTTACTCAGTTACTCAGTTACTTGTTCGTCAAGGGGAATCCACGCAATGCGAGCTAAGCTCATTATTATCGCGCCTCCTTAACTGGGAATGTATTGCGTGAAATGCATGTTAAGTGTTTTATGTACTGTTGGAATGGCTGTGGATGTGTGTGTAGTCTGTAGTTTAGCCAATTGGCGACATTGGAAACGAAGGCTTAGGGTGGATCTGTTTGGTACCATTCTCACTATAGACGGTACCGTCTCGCCCGAAGGCTTAGGTAGCCATCAGCTTAGGTGAACCATATGATACCCATCTCGCCTTGTACCATTTTTGCCAACCCCAGATGGGACGTCACAACGTCGTCCACTTATTCCAGGTACCTATTTACAGCTAGGTGAACTGAGGCTAACACATGAAAGGAGACAAGCCCAATTTGTCTCCGCCCGGTCTGGGATTGAACCCCCGACCCCTCGTGTGTGAGACGAGAGCTCTACCTACTAGGCTACGGGCTGTGTACGTGTGTGTGTGTGTGTGTGTGTGTGTATATACGTGTTTGTGTACAAAGGAGTACAAAGGAGTACAAAGGAAATCAAGCAACAACAGATCTAGTGACCCTTCTGGTGTGGGTGTATGTGTACTTGTTTGTGCGTGTGTGTTAATATACAGTTAACCCTTGATGTAGAACTTGACACCATTCTTGATTAATGCTGCTATCATGAGGCGATTCCATTAAGTATAGACAGATATTGTTGGAAGGTAGAGAGTGAAGGGGAAATATCCACTTGAGGGATTTTTTTCTTGACTCCTTTCTCCCTCATGTTTAGCCCCATTGTTTTCCTAATTTTAAGACGTTTGCCCCATTATTTTGACGATTTTAAGAACTTTCAACCCATTTCTGTCAATTTTAAGACCTTTCGTGCCATTTAGGTGTCGATTTTATCCTGGCGAGCGATAGCGAGCCTGTAATTTAAGAGGAACCGGCTTTCAGCCGGGAAATTTTTCTACCGAAAAATTTACAAATTTATCTTGAAAGGGGCTCAAGGGGGTGTAATCTTAAGCTTGAAGGATATCTAGGGACCAAACTAACCTTAACCGAGATAGCTTGTACCCTACTCGGTTCGTAATGATCCTTCCTAAAGTGCATAGACTTGTTCAATTATAACCATGATATGCGATATAGCGTACAATGTACTTAAGAGGTTAATCATTGCCCCTAATATTTAGGATCACAGAGCACGAGGCCAACTTCATTCCGTAATTTCAAATGGTCACATACGTCAAATCCGTCGCCATTACTAGTTGGCCCCTATGAAGGTATAATACATTTTAGAAACCATAATATTATGTTTTTTTGAGAATGGTAATTAACGGCCTCTACTGTTACTTTTACGAAAATTTTAAACTCTTTGGCAGTTTCAGTTGACCTTTCACGATGACACCTTTTTCGTGTTTTCTTAAGGGGGGTCACAGGCTTTATTTATCTTTCTCTCTTTCCCTGGCTTGTATCCATTCGGCCCCATTCAGCCAATTGTTTTAAGACGTTTATCCTCATCCAGGTGTCGATTTCCTACTGGCGAGCGATAGCGAGCCAGCATTGTATGGAGAAATCCGGCTTCGCCGGAGACATTTTTCAATCGAAAAATGTACAAATTTAGCTTGCTGTCAAACAAAAAAATATATATATGCTGGCTCGCTACCGCTCGCCAGGAAAATATTGACACCTGGATGGGGGTAAATGTCTTAAAACAGTAGGCTGAATGGGGCCGAATGGATACAAGCCAAAGAGAGAGGGAGAGAGATGGAAAAAAACGAGGTGGGCTCCCTTCATGAACTTCACCCTTTCAACATACCATGGCGCATTCTTCAACTATATTCTGGCTATTGTTAGGAGATTTTATTAGGATGTGAAAGGGTCCATGGGAGGTGAAGTGATAACTGAGATATACAGTATCTTACCCCTTTGATATATCTCACTTATCCTAAATCACTAATCGAAAACGGCCACAATCGAAAACGGCCACAATCGTAAATTACCACAATCCTAAACGGCTACAATCGTAAACGGCCACAATCATAAACGGCCACAATCATAAACGGCCACAATCATAAACGGCCACAATCATAAACGGCCACAATCATAAACGGCCACAATCATAAACGGCCACAATCATAAACAGCCACAATCATAAACGGCCACAATCATAAACGGCCACAATCATAAACGGCCACAATCATAAACGGCCACAATCATAAACGGTCACAATCATAAACGGCCACGATCATAAACGGCCACAATTATAAACGGCCACGATCATAAACAGCCACAATCATAAACGGCCACGATCATAAACAGCCACAATCATAAACGGCCACAATCATAAACGGCTACAATTCCAAATGGCCACAATCCTAAACGGTCACAATCCTAAATGGTCACAATCCTAAACGGCCACAATTCTATACGGCCACAATTCCAAATGGCCACAATCCTAAACGGCCACAATCCTAAACGGTCACAATCCTAAACGGCCACAATTATAAATGGTCACAATCCTAAACGGCCACAATCAAAAACAGCCACAATCATAAATGGTCACTAATCTAAACGGTTACAATTCTAAACGACCACAATCCTAAACGGCCACAATCCCAAACGGCCACAGTACTACGACGGCCACAATCCTAAACGGCCATAACCTAACCTTGCCTAGCCAAAAACTTACTTAACCTAACCCAATCCAACCAAACCATACATAACCTAGTATGTTAAGGGGAGATTTCCACTTGAGGGACTTTTTTCTTGACCCCTTTCTCCCTCATGTCTAGCCCCATTGCTTTTGAGATTTTAAGACGTTCGCCCCATTAGTTTGGCGATTTTAAGAATGTACGCCCCATTCTGTCAATTTTAAGACCTTTCGTGCCATTTAGGTGTCGATTTTATCCTGGCGAGCGATAGCGAGCCTGTAATTTAAGAGAAATTTAAGAGAAAATTAAGGGAAATTTTTCTACCAAAAAATTTACAAATTTATCTTGAAAGGGGGTCAAGGGGGTGAAATTTTTAGATTGCTGGAGGAGTAGGAAACAAACTAAATACCTCCCCTTAAGAGGGGTAGGTATTTAGTCGGTCTGTTAATTTTATATATGTTTAGGTTCCTTGCTAGCCCTTCTTTAAGCAATTTAAAAAAAATAAAAAAAATCGGTAGATAATAATGTCCCGGCCGAAGTCCTCCTAATATTACAGGCTCGCTATCGCTCGTCACGAAAAAATCGACACCTAAATGGTACGAAAGGTCTTAATATTGACAAAGAAATGGGGCGAAAGGTCTTAAAATCACCAAACTAATGGAACAATAGTCTTAAAATCTCAAGACTACTAGGGCTACACATGAGGGAGAAGGGGTGCCATACAAACCCTATATACCCCCCCTTAACGGGAGGTTTTTAGTGTGTCTCCTAGACTTCCATCAAGCTTGAAATTACACCCCCTTGACCCCCTTTCAAGATAAATTTGTACATTTTTCGGCAGAAAAATGTCCCGGCCAAAGGCCAGATCCTCTTAAATTACAGGCTCGCTATCGCTCGCCAGGAAAAAAATCGACACCTTAATGGGACGAAAGGTCTTAACAGTGACATAAATGGGGTCAAAGTTTGAAAATCGCCAAACTAATGGGCCGAACGCCTTCAAATCTCAAAAAAAGCAATGGGGCTAAACATGAGGGAGAAAGGGGGGGGCAAAGAAAAAAAAAATCTCTCGAGTGGAAACAACCCCCCTCCCTTATCGTAAACGGTTGAGGACTGTTGTCGTTGTTTGCCCGTCGCTGGGATTTTTGGGCTGTAAGCGGCTCAGGAACCTAGAGATGGGACCTTTAGATCATCATTAGAGGTGATTTACATACTTTGATATACTTACTTTTCCACCCCCTTCCAGTACCGGTGACGACATCATCCTTCTTTTCTATTATAGTCTGGCTACTGTTAGGCGGATTTTTTTTCCCTTGACCCCTTTCTCCCTCATGTTTAGCCCCATTGCTTTTGATATTATAAAACGTTTGCCCCATTAGTTTAGCGATTTTAAGAACTTTCACCCCATATTAAGACCTTTCGTGCCATTCAGGTGTCGATTTTATCCTGGCGAGCGATAGCGAGCCTGTAATTTAAGAGGAACCGGCCTTCGGCCGGGACATTTTTCTACCGAAAAATTTACAAATTTATCTTGAAAGGGACTCAAGGGGGTGTAATTTTAAGCTTGATGGAGGTCTAGGGAACAAACTAAATACCTCCCCTTAAAAGCCTTCCAACTCTCTCACTTAACCCTTTTTTACTACCCCAGATCCTTCTTGAACTGCCTAAAATCGCTTAAATATAGCTAGAAAATACAAAATAAGACGTCGCTGGTACAGAAGGGGTTAAGGGAAGATTTCCACTTGAGTGATTTTGTTCTGGACCCCTTTCTCCCTCATGTTTAGCCCCATTGCTTTTGAGATTTTAAGACGTTCACCCAATTAGTTTGGCGATTTTAAGAACTGTCGCCCCATTTCTGTTAATTTTAAGACCTTTCGTGCCATTTAGGTGCCGATTTTTTTCCTGATGAGCGATAGCGAGCCTGTAATTCAAGAGGAACCGGCCTTCGACCGTGACACTTTTCTACCGAAAAATTTACAAATTTATCTCGAAAGGGGGTCTAGGGAGTGTAATTTTAAGCTTGTTTGAAGTCTAGGGAACAAACTAAAAACCTTCCCTTAGTCAAGTACAGTGTCTATCAGAAGTTGTCAGATACTAGATGTGGCATAAAGCGGCCGTGTATATCCGGGCTTGGGATTGATTTGACCTCCTTATTAAAGGAAGTACTTAAGTGATATATATTATTATAAATACGCAGTGTAACCTCTAAGAAGTACTAGTGACGCACCTTATTAAAAGGAAGTATTTAAGTAAATATCTTAATATATTAATCTGCTATTTAACCTTAAAAAGAAGTACTAGTGACGTACCTTATTAAAGGGAAGTACATAAGTATAATATCTTCATAATATCAATACACAGCGTAACCTAAAGATAAGTACTATTGACGTACCTTATTAAAGGGAGTACTTAGATAATATCAACAGGCAGTGTCATAATCGTGAGAGAATAATTGTGGAAACTCGTTCGTGCATCTATGAACTATACTTATATTTATCTATATCATTATCTATTCAATATCTGTGTGCTTTGTCAATGCAATTTATGAATGTACGCTGTGTTATATTTACCCTCTATTACCTTTGTGCATGTGTTTCTGTGGATTCAACTTCTCCAGTCAAGCAAGAACCTACCTAATCAATCCAATTAACCCCAGCAAAAACATGGTATAACATACAGTATATATATACTATAAATTGCCGGAAAATACAGATGATGAAAATACATACTGCAGGAAAATGAATTATTGTGTAACCTCTTTAAGCTGAACCAACACTTCGGCTGCCTACAGTATTTGTATAAAGTAATAAATTTGAAATCCAAATATCATTAGTTGGTAGTTTGTGGGAATGCTTAAATATTTTCAAACTCAAATGGATAAGACAGATTTGTTTTTAAGTGTTTTTATACAATTATTTTTAGGGCTAATTGCGATATATGATTATATATATAGCAATATTACACGTTTGGAGTACATTAACATTGAATTACCTTTTTACGTACACCCTTTCACGTATACTAGTTTTAATCAAAATTTAGTATAATTTGCCATATATTTGGTTAAGTTTAATAATTATATATGTTAAATTTAAGGGTTTATATGTTTGCATCTTATCATCATAATATTTCATGCCTGAATAAAAACGGTAAAAAATATGTTGCTTAATGGAACATGGTCCAATATGTGAGTATGATTACGACTATGAATGTGAGAGCCTTACGTTGGGAGAATATTGATGTGTGTAGTAGGTGTGCTTTCTATGAGGACTGAAAGGTAATCTAATGGAGGAGTGGCGGACTGTTCAAAGCCGCGTTTTCAGAAACTTACCTGACGCGAATCATAAATTTGTTCCCGTGGTCCGGGCGGTTGGGGGGGGTGGCGGGGGGGCGATGTGGGGGGAGTGGGGGCTGGGAGGTCCGAGCATCCTGGCAGGGGCCCCAAACCCGCTCCCTTGCAAAAAATCGGGCCCTCGCAGCAAGCACTACACTTCGATGACCGCCTCAGTATTCCAGATTAATATTTCACTTCATACACTTCACACAGGCTTCTTTTCTAGCGACGAGACACATACGGTGCGATACTATTTGGATGACAACGGCACCACACTTGAGCCTCGGGTCCTTCTGTGACACTTTGAACTGAGGTAGATGGACTGACTTAGCTTTCATGTGTCAAGGGGCTTGGAAATTAGTCACCACCTTGTGTCATCTTACAAAATCATTTTTTCAAATGTCCCCGACGGTAGTAACAGAACTTAAGCCGGGACTAGTATTACGATTATTATTTCTTTAATCGTGGCTCACACTCGCCACCTTCCTCCTGCTGCAGGTAGAGGATGGTAGGCCCCAGCAGGCAGGTTGGGCAAAGTGGGTCCGGGAGCGAGACTGGCCTTTTTACCTGCCTGCCGCCCTCTTGTTTTGGGCTTCGGGGGCGGCATCGCGATCAGGGGAAGACCACCTCACATGAACACAAACACATACACAAGGACTCCTGGCTGCTACTCCTGCGTGTGTACGCTCTTGCAGCACTCGTGTAGGTGTGTGGATTCGGGTGTGATTGAAAGCAAGGTGTAGTTTGGCGTGTTGGAAGTCGTTCTGGGGTGCCTGTGCGTGTCTGGTGTTGTTAGGATTTGGGGATACCGTGAATGTTTGTATGAGGCAGGTATGCTTATGCTAGTAGGTGTGTATGGGAGGTTTGCGTG
>CM064497.1:32737680-32871279 GCA_032716605.1 Paralithodes platypus
ATAAGGATAGAGAGGTATATTACTATCAACATAAGGATAGATGTATATTACTATCAACATAAGGAAAGAGAGGTATATTACTATCAACATAAGGATAGAGAGGTATATTACTATCAACATAAAGATAGGTATATTACTATCAACATAAGAGAGGTATATTACTATCAACATAAGGATAGAGAGGTATATTACTATCAACAAAGATACTATCAACATAAAGATAGAGAGGTATATTACTATCAACATAGGGATAGAGATATATATTACTATCAACATAAGAGGTGTAATACTATCAACATAAGGATACAGAGGTATATTACTATCAACATAAGGATAGAGAGGTGTTACATTCCTTAACAACCCACACCCCATAATTATATAGAGCCCCTCCTAACATTCCTTAACAACCCACACCCCATAATTATATAGAGCCCCTCCTAACATTCCTTAACAACCTACACCCCATAATTACATAGAGCCCCTCCTAACATTCCTTAACAACTCACACCCCATAATTACATAGAGCCCCTCCTAACATTCCTTAACAACCTACACCCCATAATTACATAGAGCCCCTCCTAACATTCCTTAACAACTCACACCCCATAATTATATAGAGCCCCTCCTAACATTCCTTAACAACCTACACCCCATAATTACATAGAGCCCCTCCTAACATTCCTTAACAACTCACACCCCCATAATTATATAGAGCCCCTCCTAACATTCCTTAACAACCTACACCCCATAATTACATAGAGCCCCTCCTAACATTCCTTAACAACTCACACCCCATAATTATATAGAGCCCCTCCTAACATTCCTTAACAACTCACACCCCATAATTACATAGAGCCCATCGATAACCAAGGTGGAGTCAAATACGTATTTATATTTACAAATACACAACAATGGAAATTTGCATTTGTATTGGAGGATGTAAAAATCTGCATATTTGTATTCGAATTTGTATTTGTGCCTTATACTTGCCGTATTTGCTTCAAATACAGTAAAATACACTAAGGCAATTTAAAAAATAAATAAATCCATTGTACAGACAGTAGATATCTTAATGTTACTTAAATAATAAGAGTTGGTAACTTTATCTTGACTGCTACCTCTCTCATCCAGAATCAGCTGTACATGCATGATACATTATAATGAAACAGTCACATAGTGCAATGACTTGTGCATATAGCTACAAATTGATATGAACAGTAGGCTACAAATCTAACATTGAGAAATATGAATTTATTTCCACTAATTATGCAAAACTGCAGAAATATCAAGAACTGTGAAATAACTTTCTCTAATAAAAATAATAAACAAGAAGAATTTGTTATTTTCTTGCCTTGGTGTGAAAAGGAAGTCTACTTTGATAAGAGCCAAAGTATTGCAATGTTAAGTTTTATACAATAAGTACTGTACCAGTAGTGTCTTACTTGAGGGGTAGCCGAAGTCAAGTAAAAATTAATGGTTAAATTTAGGATGAAATTGGTACGAAATTTGCAAATACAGTATAACAAATATTTGCATTTTATTTGTATTTGAAGCTTCATATTTGTATTTATATATTTTGTATTTGGGAATTTATAAACAAATAATATTTGCATCTGTATTTTAATGTGGCCGAAACAAGTAGTGTATTTGTATTTATATTTGCATTTGGGCAATTGTACTTGACCCCATTCCAGCTCCTAACATTCCCTAACAACCCCCACCACATAATTATATAGAGCTCCTCCTAACATTCCCTAACAACCCCCACCACATAATTATATAGAGCTCCTCCTAACATTCCCTAACAACCCCCACCACATAATTATATAGAGCTCCTCCTAACATTCCCTAACAACCCCCACCACATAATTATATAGAGCTCCTCCTAACATTCCCTAACAACCCCCACCACATAATTATATAGAGCTCCTCCTAACATTCCCTAACAACCCCCACCACATAATTATATAGAGCTCCTCCTAACATTCCCTAACAACCCCCACCACATAATTATATAGAGCTCCTCCTAACATTCCCTAACAACCCCCACCACATAATTATATAGAGCTCCTCCTAACATTCCCTAACAACCCCCACCACATAATTATATAGAGCTCCTCCTAACATTCCTTAACAACCCACACCACCATTTGCTTAACTACTCTATCATTTATCCAAGATTTTCCTTCTATCGACAAAATCCTCATCTTAACTCATCCCATTAAGGGGGTAGTACCTGCTTTTTCTGGCCCCCTTCCCCTTCATGTTTAGCATATTAGCTTTGAGGTTTTAAGACGTTCGTTCCGTTAGTTTGGCGATTTTGAGACCGTCACCTTTCGCCTCAGTTTTGTTTTTGTCAATATTAAGACCTTTCGTGTTCTTTAGGTGTCGAGTATTATTTTGTCATCAAGCCTCGCATTACATCACATTCATATTTAAAAGTAGCACCAATCTATTATCCCCACTATCTACTCCTTCTCTTGCCTCTATCTCGTTTCCAAATTGCAACAAGAATCAATGCTCTGATCTATTTAATATCCCTTCTCTCGACTGATATCGTTCAGCTATTTTATATAATAATTATGTAATCCCAATACTCACTTTAAAGGAGCCCACCTCGCTTTTATTTTTCTTCTCTTTCTCTCCCTCTCTCTTTGGCTTGTATATATTCGGCCCCATTCAGCCTACTGTTTTAAGACGTTTACCCCCATCCAGGTGTCAATATTTTCCTGGCGAGCGGTGGCAAACCAGCATATATATATATTTGTTCTGACAGCAAGCTAAATTTGTAAATTTTTCGATAGAAAAATGTCTCCGGCGATGCCTAATTTCTCCATACAATGCTGGCTCGCTATCGCTCGCCAGGAAGAAATCGACACCTGGATGGGGATAAACGTCTTAAAACAGTTGGTTGAATGGGGCCGAATGGATACAAGCCAGAGAAAGAGAGAAAAGGAGAGAAAGATAAAAAAAAAAACAGATGACCCTTTTTAAGTCATTATCATCTATCTCTTATCAATAATGTGCTCCTCCTGAAATGGTGTTCATTTTCCATATAGATATATGTTAATTATGTGTTGCTTCATATTTTTTTCCCATCCTCTCTCTCTCTCTCTCACACACACACACACACACACACACGCCGCTAATTAGCCTGTCCACTCACCCTACTTTTTAACTAGTTTTCATATTCCGGCAACAATTTCTTCCTTTCTATTGATTCTGAGCTCATTCCCATATGCCAGTGTTCACTTTGCACCTACTTCCCTTTAATCACGTATTGTTAATGACCATGAAAAATCCGCTTAATCCATTTTGACAATGCTGTAGATTTCCTGTTTATGTGTTCAATGTATTCCACTCCCAAGAAGGGTAGAAACACTTGAAAAAAAATGCTAAGACCATATTATTCAGAAATTGTGTTTCTTGTCTAAACGTAATGCTTATAAGAAATAAGTTTGTCCTAGCACCAACTGACGGGTGACTGAAAATTAATCTATGAACCAGATCTCAAATGTTCATGAATCGGTACATTCCAAAAGGAACAAGCCTGTATCATGAACTTCAATAAACGGTAGCTAAGTTATATAGATTCTTATTGACAAGGATTATAAACTCGAAGTAACATATTCACAACAATACAAACCATGTCGTTCAGATAATACCTAGCATTATTTGGTAAAGATGGTTACGTTTTTTCTCCGACTCATGGACTGAATAAAAAAAATAAAAAAATAAAGGAGAGACTGGTGTTTACAGAGGCACCAGACCAATGACCCCTACCTGTTTTTCTTGTACAATCTCGGGCGCCGGGGTCTTGGGTCTTTGCGAATCCCAGACTAACACACTCTAGACCGAGCCTTGAATTCGACGCTCATGCAGTATAATAAAACAATTCTACTGTGTACTAATTCGGAACTATTCTTCCCCGTTATATCTAATGTTCGTGTACAGCTTTACCTGATAATGCTTCAGCTGTTGTTTACATTATAATAGCGATACATGAACTAAGCCTTAGTGTTTTACTCTAAAATTCTAGTAGCTAACCATCTTGCATAGTCTAACGGCCACCCAAATCTCCTACATCCAACCTCCCCTGCAGTTCCTCCCGTTATGCAGCCGAGAATAAACGCTAAATTGGGAGAGTCCAGCGTCGCGGCACCATGCACATGCGTGGCTGAGGGTGAGGGTGGTGGGAGGAGGAGGAGAGAGGGACGGAGACGTGAGGAATGGGGAGCGGAGGAGAGGTGAGAGGGAGGTAGGAGACAGGAGGCGGGGAGGGGAGAGAGAGTTGGAGATGGAGGAGAGGAGGGGAGCTGGAGAGTGTGGAGATGGTGGTGAGGGGAGGGAATAGAGCTCATGGGCAACGACGGTGAGGGGAGACGGGAGGGTTAGCAATTGTGGAAAGGGAGGGGGAGGAGATCGAGAGCTCAGAGCGGAAGTGAAAAGTGTTGCAGACGAAGGAATAAAAGAAAGCAGAGAGAGGCAGGAGGAGGGGTGGTAGTCAGGATGAAAGAATACAGCGAGAGGTAAGGGGACAAAACGACCAAAGAGAAATGAAACAATTAAGGGGGGTCACCGGCCTTTTTTTATCTTTCTCTCCTTTTTTTCTCTTTCCCTGGCTTGTATCCATTCGGCCCTATCCAGCCAACTGTTTTAAGACGTTTATCCCCATCCAGGTGTCGATTTCTTCCTGGCGAGCGATAGCGAGCCAGTATTGTATGGAGAAATCCGGCTTCACCGGAGAAATTTTTCTATCGAAATATTTACACATTTAGCTTGCTGTCAAAACAAAAAAAAATATATATGCTGGCTCGCTACCGCTCGCCACGAAAATATTGACACCTGGATGGGGGTAAACGTCTTAAAACAGTAGGCTGAATGGGGCCGAATGGATACAAGCCAAAGAGAGTACGAGGAAGAATAGTACAATGATGAAGGATAAGAGGTAAGAATGCTGTAGATACGAATACGGTGGAAGTAAGAAGGGGGGGGGGGGTAAATGAGGAAAATATATCGGGTAGGAAAAGGGGTAAGGGAATGAACAGGGATAGCACATAATACAAGAAAGTAAGATCGAGGTAAGAGACGATAGATAAAATAAACACGGAATTAGAAGGTAGACGATAAATACGAAAGAAAATACATACAAAATAAAAACGAGTGAGTGAAAAGGAAAAGGGAAGGATGAGAAAGAAAGAAGAGGTGAGAGTGGAGACAGATTATTATAATATGATTAAAATAAGATAAGAGGGAGAGAGAGAATAGGAAACCAAATTAGGGGAAGAATTATTATGCTTTTTCCACCAACCAACTTCACCTCTAAACTCAATTAATGAAATCAACAAATACTAACATCTGAGAAAAAACATACGAATCGAACAGGGAAGGAAAGATGAAGACGGAAGTAGAGAATGGCAAGATAAAAGAATAAATGGAAACAAGAGAATGGAGTGTAGAGGACGAGCGAGAAATGAGATCAGAGAAAATGGGAGGGGCAGACAATATTAAAGGATAGGTGGTTAACCACTTCAGTACGGGTGACTCCATTATTCCCTATATTCTGGCCACTATTAGATGATTGTATGCAGCTTAGGAAGGGCGTCTAGTAATCAGAGGTGTATTATATCTCCATCAAATTGTTGACTATCGTAAATCATTCCTAAACAAAGTAAAATCGTCTATGATAGCCAGAATAAAAAGAAAGAAAGACGACTTCACCCGTACTGAAAAGGTCAAGGAAGAAGGGAGAGAGGAAATAACGTAATAAATGTGAATAGAGAAAAGAAGATGAATGAGAGAGACGAAGAGAGAGAAGGTACAAGTCAACACAAGATAAAGGGAAAGCAGAATATAGATAACAGAGGGAGGAGGACGGGTAGGATGATAGGGAGTTAGAAAGAGAAGAAATTAGAAAAGGGGGAAGAACAAGCTAGGAGAGAGAGAGAGAATGATAGGATAACAGAATAGAAAGAGGAAGAATAAAGAGGGGAGGGGACAGACGAAAGAGGAAAATAGCTAAAGAAGAAAGTAGAAGGGAAAGAGGAAAGAAAGGATTAGAAAGGGACAAATGAATGGAAGAAGAGGAAGGGGTAAGATAATAGGGAGAGAGCGAAAGAGGAGAGTAGAAGGGAGAGAGAGAGAGGGAGGGAGGAGGTAGGTACAGTAGGTAGGTAGGTAGGGAGGGAGGGAGGGAGGGAAGGGGAGGGCGAGAGGTCGATACTGGCCCGGCTGCTGTGTTGTGGGTCCGACTGGGGGGACACATACAGCCGCTCCCAGGACACATACAGCCGCTCCCAGGACAAATAGTGGTTCCCTGGGCACATACAGCCACTCCCAGGTCACATAGTGGCTCCCGGGACACATAGGCTACAGCCTCTCCCAGGACACATAGTGGCTCCCGGGACACATACAGCTTCTCCCGGGACACATAGTGGCTCCCGGAACACATACAGGTGCTCCCAGGACACATGGTGGCTCTCGGGACACATACAGCTGCTCCCAGGACACATAGTAGCTCCCGGAACACATACAGCCGCTCCCAGGATACATAGTGGCTCCCGGGACACATACAGCTGTTCCCAGAACACAGAGTGGCTCCCGGGACACATACGGATGCTCCCAGGATACATAGTGGCTGCCTGGACACATACAGCTGCTCCCAGGACACATAGTGGCTCCCAGGACACATAGTGGCTCCCGGGACACATACAGCCGCTCCCAGGACACATAGTGGCTCCCAGGACACATAGTGGCTCCCGGGACACATACAGCCGCTCCCAGGACACATAGTGGCTCCTGGGACACATACAGCCACTCCCAGGACACATCGTTGCTCCCGGGACACATACAGCCGCTCCCAGGACACATACGAGCTCTAGGGACACATCTATCCACTCCCAGAACACATAGTGGGTTCCTTGACACATACAGTCGCTCCCAAGACATACAGCAGCTCCCGGGACACATAGTGGCTCCCGGGACACATACAGCCGCTCCCAGGATACATAGTGGCTCCCGGGACACATACAGCCTATCCCAGGACACATAGTGGCTCCCGGGACATATACAGCCGCTCCCAGGACACATAGTGGCTCCCAGGACACATACAGCCATTCCCAGGACACATAGTGGCTCCCGGGACACATACAGCCGCTCCCAAGACACTTAGTGGCTCCCGGGACACATAAAGCCACTCCCAGGACACTTAGTGGCTCCCGGGGCACATACAGCCACTCCCAGGACACATACAGTCGCTCCCAGGACACATACAAGCTCTAGGGACACATCTACCCACTCCCAGGACATATGCTAACTCTCAGGACACAAATAGCTGCTCTCAGTAACCATAGCGGCTCCCAAGATACATCTACCAGCTCCCAGGACACATATAGCCGCTCTCAGTAGGCTACACGTATTGGCTCCTAGGAAAACATAGTGGTTCCAAGGACATATATAGCTGCGACTAGGCCACATAGAGGCTCACAATACACATAGTGGCTCCGAGGACACAAATAACACTCCCTGGACAGATAGTGGCTTCCAGGATACATAAAGCTAATCCCAGGACACATGGTGGCTTCCAAAACACATATAGCTACTCCCAGGACACATAGTAGCTCCCAGAACACATATAGTAACTCTCAAAAATCAGTGGCTCCCAGGATGCATAGTGGCTCACTGGTCACAGTGGTTCTCAGGGCACAAATAGCCACTCTCAAAAACACAGTGGCTCCCGGGACAACTAATAGTGGCTCCCATAACACATAATGGTTTCCAGAAAAAATGCCATTCTCAGGACACGCACTAGCTCACAGGAAATACAGTGGCTACCCGAACACATAATATAGTCACTACCACGATATATAGTGGCTCCCAGGACACATAAAGTTGCTCATAAGACACAAATAACAATTACAGGACACATGCTGACTCCCAAAACACTTAGCCAATACCAAGACACAAAGTGGCTCCAAAGACACATTGTGTAGTTTCCAACACACATAGTGGCTCCCATGACATATATATAGCCACTACCATGACACACAGTGGCTTCCAGGACACAAATAGCCACTCCCAGGAAGCATATAGCCACTCCTTGAACAAATAAGTGTCTCCGAGGACACATATAGCACTAACAGGACATACAGTATACTGGCTCCCAGGACACCTACAGCCACTTTCAGGGCACATGGTGGTTCCTAGGAATAATAGTGGCTCACATGGCACATATTCTGGTTTCCAGAATCTAAACAGTGGCTCTCAGGACACAGTGGCACCAGGATTTATAGTGACTCTCAGGAAACAGAGTTTCTCCCAGGACACTGTAGGAATAGGTTTTTATACCATACCCGAAAGAGGGTTTATGGAACTCCGATCTTACTTTCAACCATTTAAAAAAAATTACCAACACACCTAAACTTCGTTAGATGCTGAAATAGCCTCCCGAAAATATACTCCCTGGCCGGGAATTGAACTCGGGACCCTGGGGTTATGAGGCAGGCACTCTACCAGTTAGACCAATAGAGATATCTCACTTGGCCTGGTCGGCTCAAGTTATTTCCGCATCTGGTTCTGTTTTGGCTAACCTATTTTTACTGACTTTATACTACTGTACTTCACCGTCCGGGAAGCGAAGTCTCCGAACGAACAGAGAGAAACAAGCCTGAGCCGAAACGACCGTGAGTCAGCCAACTGCGCAGTGCTACCATGTAAGGGAGGTGTGGCAGAGTGGTCTTGCCACTGGACTGGTAATCCAATGGACCTGGGTTCGAATCCCAATATGTCAATGGGAAGATATTATTGGGATGGAATTTGTGCTGTACTTAGTTTCAGTGCATTACCACAGCACACCAAAATGCCAACAAAATACCCTCATTGTTCCCTGATTAACCCTTGTCTAGCGGGGTGTTTTGGGCTATTTTGGGCATATTCAGGCCCTCCTGAATGATCAATCAAGTATCTGCATGAAATTAAATGTATTCAGCAAAAAAATAGGCGCTAAAAGCTTCAAAATGAGACCAGAACGAGCTACGTAGCACTCGTGGTTCTCATGCAGTGGTGCCACCAACATGGGAGTTTAGCGTATAGCGACATATTTTTTCCCACTACGTTCACTAATGGTAACACTGCCGTCCTCTCGAGAACAGAGGGAGCGTGAGTCAGTGGGTGGCGGTAAGCCCTGGGTGTCAGACGTGTGGCCTGCTGCGCTCCCGGCCATTTGCACTCGATTTTAACCCTTTAAAAGCCTTAATAATGCTCCTAACTTGCTGCAAATTGGTGCATGACTTAAGTCGAGCGCCGCTCTTTAAGGGTTAAATAGCATTGTATGAATATTCCCATATTCAAAATATGTTACAGGAGGGCAATGCCTAGTGAGTTAATTGCTCAATAGGTGGCGTTCTGAGAGTGAGGGTCCGAGTGTGGGGGATGAGACGGTGAAGCACGGAGGCGAAGCGGCTTCAGAGATGGAGTTGCTTCGAGCCGGGGTGCTTTGCATGTCTCACTCCCTAGACTGGAACAAGACCTCACGGGCCTCACCGTGTTCAGCGGTGTAGTATAAAGGCTCTCAGCCTATGCCCGAGAGGGAGTAGTTGGAATATAGAAAAAAAAAAAAAAATTGTGCTACACACGCACAACTAACGGCCCAGTTGGCAACTCGCGGGAGCGCTGGCAACTCCCCAACCAAAGCTTTTGTTTGTGAGTCTCACTACACTACCTGTTCTCTCCTATCCCCTTCCTTGTCCTGTAGGAATAGGTTTTTTACACCATACCCGAAAGAGGATTTATGGAGCTCCGATCTTACTTTCAACCATTCTAACAATTTTACCAACACACCTAAACTTCGTTAAATGCTGAAATAGCCTCCTGAAAATATACTCCCTGGCCGGGAATTGAACTCTGGACCCTTGGGTTATGAGGCGGGCACTCTACTAGTTAGACCAATGGATATCTCTCACTTGGCCTGGTCGGCTCAAGTTATTTCCGCATCTGGTTCTGTTTAGGCTAACCTATTTTTACTGACTTTACAACACATAGTGACCCCAAGGAATAACATTAGTTTCCAGAACACAATGCACACTACCAGGATCAATAATGGCTCCCAAGACACATTAAGCTTCTACCAGGATACATAGTGGCTCCCAAGACACAAAGTGGCTTATAAGACACACTGTGATTCCCAGGACACAATTAACCACTCCAAGGAAACATATAGCTGCTACCAGGACACTTAGTGGGTTACAGGGCACATAGTAGTGTCCAGGACACAAATAGAAACTGCCAAGACACATAGGATACATAGCGGCTCGCAAGCCACATAGTGAGTCTCAGGACATATATAGTGGCTCTCAGATTACAATGTGGCTTCTAGGACTAATAAGACACGTTGTGGCTCTCAAGACACATAGTGGCTCTCAAGCTACATTGGGAGTTGCAAGATCACAGTGTGGCTTCCAGAATAGCGCCCATGACACATAATGCTTCATAAGTCACATAAAGCAGCTCCTAAGGCACATAATGGTTTCCAGGACACACAGTGCCTCCCATTACACACATAGTCAGTAACAGAGCACATAGAGTCATTTTCAGTATGCATTGTGGATCCTAGGACACATAGTGTACAACTACTCCCAGGACAAAGTCATTCCCAGGATACATTGTAGATCCTAGGACACATAGTGTACAACCACTCCCAGGACACAATCATTCCCAGGATACATTGTGGATCCTAGGGCACATACAACCCCTCCCAGGCTACATTGTGGATCCTAGGACACATACTGTACAATCACTCCCAGGACACAGTCATTCCCAGGATACATTGTGGTTCAAAGGACACATAGGACTATAATACAACCACTCCCAGGACAGTCATGACAGTCATTCCCAGGATACATTGTGGTTCAAAGGACACATAGGCGGGTGCCCAACCCCAAAAGGAGTTGAAATAGGGGAGCTATCCCCCCGCCAAAGGCGGCTTTCTAGGGCCTTTCCTAGCTGATGCTGAGAGGATTGGGTTCTAGTCATGTGGTGATGGGCTGGTCTATCAGAGTGAGAGCTGAGCAATCTCTACCATACCCATAGCTTACTCTGACTGTTCCTTTTACTTATATATCTTCTAGATCTCAAGTGACGGCGTCTTTTCCGTGGATTGACCTCCCTACTGCCAACCTAGAAGTTGGCAGATTGGGAGCCAAAGCGTCACATTTTTCCCTTGCCCCTCAACTTTCCCTTCATAATTGCTGAGGGGCACAGGGCCTTGAGTGGGGCTTTGGTTTCCCGGGCATTTCCGCACCCTCCTCAGCTCCCTGCCTTGGAGTGGCTTCGGTCACCCGGGCTTTGTTAGTGGTAAGCAGGGAGGGTTTTGTGGGGGCGCTCATTTATGGCCTTGGCCTTGCTAGAGACCTTGGGGCTGTTCGGCCAGACAGCCTGGGGAACAACAACAACAACCACTCCCAGGACACAGTCATTACCAGGAAACATTGTGGATCCTAAACGCATAGTCGGGCCCCCAAGGACACGTACTCCAAGGCCGCGTTACAAAAAAAGCACGGGAGGTACTAGAGTAGCACGAAATACGTAAACAAAGCGGTTTTCAAAAATGGCGTGGTCTATGGCCCGTCCGGAAAGCAATGCGCAGCTATTGTCGGCCATCTTGACGTGACGTCAGACCGCTTCCGCCCTCCCGCCGAGTCCCAGTTATCGTCCTTCGTGGCCTTGAGCGTATTCTGAGATTATGGATCCCCCTACCGCGCCATCCCCCCCACCGCCGACCGTAACCCACCAGCCCGTGTGACACTGGTCCCGCCAAAGAAGAAATTGAAGGTAATAACTATTGAGAAGAAGCAGGTGTTGGAAATGCTCGAGAGGGGAGACAAACAAGCAAATGTTGCCCGTCACTTCACAAAACAATGACACCATACACCATTAGGCCTATAAGTGAGTATCCATTCCATTTACTGTTAATATATCATATAAGTAACTGTATTTAACCATAATCTGTACTTTTTGTATGTATTTTAGGCGTTAGGCTAGGCCTATTAGGGAAAAATAGGTACGGGCAGTCGGGTTGGCAGACTACGGTCCTATTTTCCCCATTGATGCTTAAGTCCCAAGGGCGCGCCTTTCCAAGGACACGGCCTTTGCCCAGTCTACATTGACCGCGTCCTTGCGGGGCCCTCTGTACTGTACAACCACTCCCAGGACACAGTCATTCCCAGGATACATTGTGGATCCTGGAGTGCTACAGGTGGTGGCTAAGGACAACTGGAAATCTTGTTTCACCACATGGCATCCTTTGCTGATCCTTTCCGTGCCTCACCAAAATAGAAGGCAAACAGTTTGCACTCTAAAACACCTTCTCTCTCTTTCAACGAACTATACCATAAACACCTTACATACTACACTACCTTCTCAAAATTCCTATAACAAAAAAAATATGACAGACCAGCCTTGGAGTCCCCAGGGGTGGATTCCACCCATACCGCACTTCTCAAATGAGTAGAGTCAGAAGTATTTCGCTTTATCAACTCACTTCCTCTTATTAGTTCCCTACAATCTCTTTCTACACGCCGCAATGTAACAAATTTGTCACTCTTCTATCGCTATTACAACAATCATTGTTCATCAGAGCTCTCTCAGACTCTCAGTGTATACCCCCTCTCTTGCGGTGAGTGCGAGACACCCACCTTTCAGCGGACTCCCACTCATATTCTGTCCACCTCTCCAACCCAAGAATTAGCAAAGTTTCTGAGTCTTTCTTCAACTCAACAAGTGAACTCTGGAACTCTCTCCCTCCCTCAATCTTTCCTTCATCTTATGACTTAGACTGCTTTAAACTTTGTGTGTCCAGGCAAATTTGACCCCAACATCCCTTGAATTTGGCTCTGTCACACTTTTGGCATTGGGGGAAACACTTGTTACATGCAGCCTGCCTTTGTCTCTTTCATACACAGAACAAATATATTACAATCAATTTCTGCAACATTCGTGGCCTTTCCTCTAACTTCCACTCTGTTGAACACAACCTCTCCTCTGCTAACCCTGATTTTCCTTTTCTCACCAAAACCCAGTGGTCTGGGACTACTGACAGCAAACCCTTCTCTGTATCTTCCTACTATTCTATAGCCTCAGTTTCAAGCCAAAGTTGGATGTTGCGTACCGGTATATGTGCGCAACAATCTTGCTTTATCTCACGTTCCCAACTTTGATTCTTATGAATTCTCAACTCTGGCTAAAGCTCTCAAACTAAATATTTATGCACTGTTTATTCCTCCCCTAATTCTACTGACTATCCAAAATTCTTTGACTATCTAACTTCTAAAGTGGAACACATTCTAACCCTTTCTCCTTTTGCAGAAATCTCCATTTTAAGACATTTCAATGTTCACCAACGTCAATGGTTCTCCTCCCATTTCACTGACCAACCTGGTGAACATGCCAACATCTTTTCTATACTAAATTACCTAGACAGTTAGTTCAGCACCCTACTCAAATTTCTGACCACCTTGGAGATTATTAAAAAAATCTTAGTTTACTCACTCTTGTTCTACTGCTGTCCGCAATAAGGAGGAAGCATTCAAACGTTACCGTTGCCTTCAAACTCAAAAATCTCGTGCTTCTTACTTTTCTGCCCGGATTCAAGCCAAATCTGTTCTTCGACTAGCCAAAAACTCCTTCCTCAACAACAAATGTTCTGAACTTTCCAACTCTAGCTCTTCCCAAGCTTTCTGCCATCTAGCCAAAAACCTCTCCAACAATTTTACTTCTTCGTCATTCCCCCCTCTTTTCCACTCTGACAGCTTCCTCTGATAAAACTGAACTTTTTACTCAAACTTTCACAAAAACCTTCACCTTGGATGATTCTGGTGCTATTCTTCCCTCTCCACCCCCTCTCACTTACTTTTGCCTAATATCATAATCTCTTCCAAGGATGTACTTTCTGCCCTCTCTGGGCTAAATACTAAGAAGGCATACAGACCGGATGGTGTTCCTCCTGTTGTACTCAAAAACTGTTTTTCTGTAGACCAGATGGTGTTCCTCCTGTTGTACTCAAAAACTGTTTTTCTGTGCCGACTCCCTACCTAGGCAAACTCTTCCGTCTCTGTCTTTCCTCTAACGTCTTTCCTTATTGCTGGAAGTTTGATCTCATTCAACCTGTCCACCACTCTCAATCCTCCAACTATCGTCCAATTGCTCTCATTTCTTCATCTAAAGTTTTTGAAACTATTCTTGATTCAAATTTGTTTTAGCATTTATCTTCCCATAATCTACTTTCAGATCACCAGTATGAATCTACTGGTGATTGTTTTTTTTACTAACTCTCGGTCATCCTCCATTTGGGAATTTTGAGACTTTTTCTATTGCGCTAGACATATTGAAAGCTTTTGATAGAGTCTGGCATAAATCTCTAATTCCCAAACTACCCCTTTTCGGTTTCTATCACTCTATCTGTACCTTTGTCTCTCTTCCTGGCGAGCGATAGTGAGCCAGGAATCGTTCTAACCGTTCCATAGCTGCAATTGTGGATGGCCATCTCTCACTTCCTCAATCTATCAACTCTGGTGTTCCTCAGGGTTCTGTCCTGTCTCCGGTTCACTTTCTAATGAGGAAGTAAGAAGGAGGTGTGGTGTGGAGGTAGATGTGCTGGAAAGTGTGAAAAGGAACAACTTGAGATGGTTCGGCCATATGGAACGTATGGAAAGCGGGAGAATGACGAAGAGGGTGTACAAGAGCGAGGTGGAGGGACAGAGAGGGAGAGGTAGACCGAATGAGAGGTGGAAGGATGGAGTGAGGAAGTACATGAACGAAGGCGGTGCTGGTTGGGGGGAGGGGCGTCGACTGACTGGGGACAGAGGTGCATGGGGGCGGTTCGTTCGTGGCCACCCCTTCGGGGATCACGGCGTCAGGCAATAGATAGATAGATAGAACTGTACCTCTAATCCCATCCACTCATATGCGGATGACTCTACCTTACACTAATCATCTAGTTTCTCACAACAACCCAGGATGCAGTCACTCCAAAAGTCATGTGACAAGGCCATAGCACGCCATCTTACATACAGTACTGTACATGCATACATAAAATTTTAAGACTGAGTACTCCACACATACGTGCAATTTCAGTCCCTTGCCCTAATGGCGGCGTTCCAGGCAACCCTGTTAAGGGCTGCTTCACTTGTCATTTTTTTTGGATTCGAGATCGGCATGTATAGTCCGATCCCAGGTCTTCCTCGGTCCAGCCCTTGGTGCAGCTCCCTCCACAATCACAGACCTGCATCTTTTCCCCAATTTTGTTCATCCATTCTCTCCACATGTCCATACCATCCCAGTCTACTGGTGCGCATCTCCTCGCTAATACTCTTTATACCTAAGCATCTCCTCAGCTCATCATTAGTTATTCTATCCTGCAGTTTGGCCCCACACATCCATCTCACATTTCTCATCTCATTATGTTCCATTCTTTTGACATCCTCTACTTTAACGGCTCATGTTTCTGAGGCATACGTCATTGTACTTCTAACACATGAGGCATAGCCTACACCTTTCCCTTCAGGGGAAGAGGCATTCTTTTCATGTTCTCTGAACTTCCCCCAGCCACATTTAATTCTAGCGACAGTGGCAGCCTCGGCCCCACCACCAATTATTTCCGATTAGGGCAGAGAAAATCTTCTTCCTTTCCATGCCTCCAAGACCCAATTTCTCTAATTATCTACCCGTTGCCACTCACAATACTCCACAAGGCTATCAAATACACTTCAACAATACACTTCAACAATACACCAATCAACCCTTAATTTTTTCTCAATATTCTTGGTGTATCTTTTTCATCCAACCTTTCATGGAAAGATCATATTACCACTCTTGCTAAAACAGCTTTCCAGAAGGTACAGTAGGTGCGTTCAACCGTCTTTGTGGGTTCAAAATTCAATATCTCACCAGAGACGATGTGGCAAGGAGGGGAGATCATACTGCCACAACCCCCTTAACCCGGGAACTGAGGGGAGACTCTTAAGAGTTCCCCCGGCGGACTGCGGGGAGACTCTTTAAGAGTCAGAGAAAAAAAAAATCAACTTTTGACATCGAAAAAAAAATATATATTTTTTTTTTTATTTATTTTTTTTTTTTTTTGGCCACTGGGCCATGCAAAATCTCAGTCCTCTACCTCCCCTCCTTCCCCACTTTCCTCCTCTCCTTCAGTTATCACCTATTTTCCCTGTTATTCCCTTATTCTGAGGTATATTTTCGTGCTAACATTAGAAATCCGGTTGCAGGGTGTGGTCATCACTGATAGCAAGCGAATGCAAGAGAGAGAGAGAGAGTATCGATCGACTGTGTCTCAGTGGCCTTGGGGGAAATTGGCGGGAAAGCAGCTTGCCTCACCCATACATTATACAACTCGCGGGCTATATCTCCGGGCTATATCCAAACGCTGTTTTCACTTGTTTTATTGTTGTTTCAGGTTAATACCTTTATAATCAACCCATAATAGGCGCATATGGATAAGTATTAATGCTATTAATGGTACAATGAATATTTTAGTGACGGAAACACCTCAAATACATGCGCACAGGGAGAGGTGTCTAATTACCCCCATGCGCACTTCAGAGGTTAACCAACCATGACAATTGCAACCAATTATAAACCGGTCATTCCTGTTGGATCATCATCACCTAAGAGTCCAACCACATTACCACCCGTGCTTGCGGGCAATGTGCGCCAAACAGCGAGTAAGCACAACCAACCGAAGAAGAACAACAACAACCAAGACAAGAAGAACAACAACAACCAAGAAGACAAGATAAACAACCTAAAATGTATAAAAATGTACACCTATAATGACAGAACACTTTCAGAAGATCACAAATTAGAAGAACTAGTTGCAATTCAAAAATTCAATTCAAAATGGTTTATTGATACTATTAGAGTACAATTAAAAAGGTATGGCTTTACAATAAATAAATAGTTAATTGCATCAATGAGGATTTGATGCCATGTGGCATATATGTCCTCTTATTCCTTACTACATATTTATATGGTCAGCAAAAGGAGTAACACGTGCATTAGTGAACAAAAAAGTGAGATAACAAAAGAAAATTAAAAGTAACAATTATAGCACACACCAGATTCATACATAATTCAGTATTCGAAGCAATGCTTTTATTTATCGAACAAGTACAATTTTAGTGTTCGCTTAAAGGTTGAATAACTACACTGAGTATCTAATAAGTTTGATATTCTATTCCTTACTTCAACTCCCTTATGTCTAAATGTTCTTGTCATCAGTGTTGTTCTGCTCACTGGGACATGTAATTTGTGCCTTTGTCTAGTATGATGTGCATGTATGTCCCTATTGACAATAAACATACCATCCATCACCGAAGGAGTAATACCCTTAATATATTTAAACATTGATTTAGCTATACAGAACACATAAACGTCAGGAAATCTTAATAATTGCAAAGATTTAAATAAGGGTTGAGAATGCTGTCTATAATGAGCCGATTTGATAATTCTAACAGCTCTTTTTTGTAGTGTAATAATTGGTTTAATATGACAGTCACTAGCTGCACCCCAGACCTCTATACAGTACCATAAATAATATATGGATACATAAAACAGTTGTCTAATGTAACAAGTGTTGAAATATTCAATAATTTCCTGGCCTTGCATAATATGCCTATCCCTCTTGACATTTTGTTTTTAATGTGCCTTAGATGTTCATTCCAGGATAACCTGGAATCAATTACTACACCTAAGAATTTTGTGGTGTTTACTTTTTTAAGAGGAATATCATTTATGCATACATTTGTTGTTACCTTTTTCCCTTTTGTAGTGAATACCATATAATGAGTTTTATCAACATTTAATTATAATTTGTTCACCATCACCCATTCTATTAGTGTCTTTATTTCAATATTCATGGTGTTTATTAAAGTATTTATGTTATTGCCACTCAAAAATATGTTTGTGTCATCTGCAAATAAAATAGGTAAGAGGTCCGGGGAAGCATTCACAATATCATTGACATATATCAGGTATAATAGAGGACCAAGTACTGATCCTTGTGGTACCCCACATTTCACTGAACTTCTGGAGGAACAAACACCGTTATAGTACATATTGTGATCTATTTACTAAATAGCTCTGTAACCAGTTATAAGCAACTCCTCTAATACCATAAGTTTGTAGTTTTTTAAGTAATATAGAATGATTTACTGTATCAAAGGCTTTACTAAAATCCAGAAATACTCCAAGTACAAAGTTTCCTGTATCCAAAGCCCTTGATATTTTATCTATCAATACAGTCAGTGCCAAATCAGTTCCATATCCCTGCCTAAATCCAAATTGATACTTGTAGAGTAATTTATGCTTATTTATAAATGACAATAATCTATTATACATAATGCATTCTAATACTTTTGAAAATACAGATAAGACTGATACTGGACGATAATTGTTAAATATCATAACGTCATTACCTTTATATAGAGGCGTAACCCTTGCAATCTTTAGTTCATCAGGAAATACACCTTCACTTAACGACATATTTATTATGGATGTGAAGGCTTCGCTAAAAACTGAATATGTTTCCTTTATGATGAGAGCATTAATTCCATCCTAACCTGGACTTTTATTAGTTAATGACCTGATAATATTCTTAATTTCGTTACACTCAGTAGGCTTTAAAAAAATTTAGTTAGGATTAGCATCAGGTATAAAATGAGAAAATTATTTATTACATAAAGGTATCGACTCACAAAGGTTAGATCCAATATTAACAAAATATTTGTTGAAACCATCCGCAATAACTCTCATTCTGAACAATATTACCATCAATTAAAAACTTACTATTCTGTCTAGAAGCCCTTTTTTTGTTTATAATCTCCTTAATTAATTCCCATGACTTTTAGCATTACCTATATTTTTCTTAAATAGTGTATCATAGTGAAGACCTAGATAACATTGTAGGACTAAGCGAGGTTTGTAGAAAAGATGAAAATCTCATTAAACTCAATGACAGTCATCACTTGTCCTACCACAGAAGAAAACAAAATGAAAAGGCTAGTGGATAAGGATTTCTAATCAATCGTGGTATTGTTGATAATGTAATAAAATTCAACAGTGCATCAGACAGGATAGCTTGGGTAGTGATCAAACTTTGCAAACGATACACTCAAAGTAATTCAAATATACGCACTCACTTGACAGAAATACTATCAAGAGCAGTGGATGTTGGTGTATCGCTGAAAAGGGAGGGAATTGAGTGGAAGCTACCTATACTGCTGTTTGCGGATGATACAGTTCTGATGAGTGATAATGAATGGGAGTTGCAGGGTCTGGTAAATGAGTTTGGAACAGTGTGCGAAAAACGGAATTTGAAGGTAAATACGGGGAAGAGCAAGGTTATGGTCTTCGAAAGGGGTGAAGTCACAGAGTGTGAGGTGAAGCTGAACGGTCAGGCTATGGAGATCGTCAACTCTTTTAAGTATCTGGGCAGTGTGTTGAGTAAAGATGGGACTATGGATGAAGAGATGCGGGAGAGGGTACAACAGGGGAAGAGGGTTGTCTAAAAGCAGTAACAAGAAATAGGGTGGTCAGTATGGAAGTGAAGAAGTCCTTGCATGACAGTGTGGTAATCCCGACACTGACTTACGGAAGCGAAGCATGGACTTGGTTGAGAGACTCAGACCAAGAGTGAGAGCAGTGGAAATGAATTACTTAAGGAGTGCGTGCGGAGTTACATGGAGGGATAGACAGACTAATGAGGAAGTAAGAAGGAGGTGTGGTGTGGAGGTAGATGTGCTGGAAAGTGTGAAAAGGAACAACTTGAGATGATTCGGCCATATGGAACGTATGGAAAGCGAGAGAATGACTAAGAGGGTGTACGAGAGCGAGGTGGAGGGACAGAGGGGGAGAGGTAGACCGAATATGAGGTGGAAGGATGGAGTGAGGAACTACATGAACGAAGGCGGTGCTGGTTGGGGGGAGGGGCGTCGACTGACTGGGGACAGAGGTGCATGGGGGCGGTTCGTTCGTGGCCACCCCTTCGGGGATCACGGCGTCAGGCAATAGATAGATAGATAGACTTGGCAAAGCTCCGATGAAGAAGCTGAAACATTCTATAAAGACATCGCCAGCATTCTAGACCATGAAAAAACACAGTATACAATGATCATCGGAGACTTCAAAGCTAAAGTCGGAAGAAATATGGCAAGAGAACCATGTACAGTATTGGAAAATTTGGAGGAGGTGAACGGAATGACAGGGGAGAAATCTTAGTTAGCTTTGCAGAAAAATATGATTTTAGGATAATGAATACTTTCTTCCAAACAAGAAGAAGGTCACAAGTGGACCTGGAGAAGTCCAAATGGAACAACAAAAATGAGATAGACTTTATCATAGGAGACAAAAACAAGTGTTAACAATGTCACTTATTTATTAATAAGTTAAACATATGGAGTGACCATAGAATGGTAGGCTGCACAGCAGTTTAATTTTAAAGCCATTAAGAAGCAAGCTCGTTCTCAGGATGAAAATATGCCTAGAGAAAGTTAAAGAGAATAAGATGGAGTTTCAGCTAGAACTTAAAAACAGATTCCAAGCTCTCGACAGCAATGAAAATGACATCAACGAGGTAAACAAAAACCTAATGTTAGCAATCAGAGAAACAGCAGAAAAGAAGGGAGCACAAACACCAGTAAAACAAGCAAGTACTCGCAAACTACCATAAATCTCTTAAAAAGAAGTAAAGCAATGCAAATCAAAACGAGGAGACGAAATTGAGAGAGCAAAACTAAACAAGCCAATCAACAAAAAAATGACGGGAAAAAGAGAGGAAAAGAAACATGGACTTATTTAAATAAACTATTAGGAAAGGAAAGTCTCAAAATAGCACAACATAAACTAGCCTTAGGCAAGCAACACATTACTTCTCTGAGAGACGTACATACAGTACATACAAACATACATACTGTACATACAAAAAAGTTTAAAGACAGTTTTGTCCACAGAGAATGTGGTTACAGTCTCACGTCCTAAATCGCGGCTTTCCAGGCGACCCTGCCAAGGGCTGCCTTTGCTGTCAATTTCTTTATTTTGAGATCGGACCGGATTACCTGATCCCATGTCATTCTAGTCTACCCCTACCTACGCGCAGCTCCCACTAAGTTCACAGTCCGGCATTTCTTCACCCAGCACTGATCATCCATTCTCTCCACATGTCCAAACCAACCAAGCTTGTGCGCATCATTTCACTGACACTCCTAATTCCCAGAGGCCCCAGACGCCTTCTTAATTCTTCACTCGATACCCCGTCCCTGCGGTTAACTCCACATATCCATCTCACCATTCTCTTCTCATTTTGTTCCATTCTATTGATATCCTCCGCTTTAACCGGCCACATCTCCGAGGCACAGGTCATAGCACTCCTAACACAAGAGGCCTACACCTTCCCTTTAATGTGAAGTGGGAGTCCCCTCATGGTCAGGAGTAGCAACAGCTCTCTAAACTTCCCCTAGCCACTTCTGACACTATAATATCAATGGAGCCAGCTTCAGCGCCACCTCCGGCAGAAACCGTATCGCCCAAATAGCAGAATTTATTCACACACTCCAGCACTACTGTTGAAATCAACACAACAGGCAGGTCATTTATCACAAGTTCTTCCTTGCACACTGAACATTCAAAGTCTATGATTCTTGTCAAAGGTCCTCTAGCCCCATTACTTCTCTTGTGTACCCAGTTACTACAGAAGCAACATTGAATTTAGTTACTTCTCTCCACCTTCCCACATACTGCGCATGGATAGTCGCAGCGCCGCTTCTTTCCATAGTTTCACGCCCTACTCCATTAATCATGACCTTTGTTTTATCTATGTTAACTCTTAGACTCTTGTTTGCCATACCCTCCCTCCATCTTTTGAACTATGACTCTGCTTCCTGCGCACTATCTGCGATAAGAACTAGGTTATCTGCATATAACAACTCCCATGGAGTCCTGTTCTAAAGTCCCTTGACAAAGCCTCCTGGACCAAAACAAACAGTAATGGGCTCAGCACTGAACCTTGGTGAACTCCAACTTTCACTGGGAATTCTTCGCTAAAACCCTAATCACTATAACTGCTGCCTGTGACCCCTCATACATTCTTATTATCACACTCACCAACCACTCTTTTACTCAGAGTTTTCTCATAGCTCACTACATTACTTTCCTTGGCACCCGGTCAAAGGCCTCCTCCAGATCTACAAAAAAACTAGGCATAACTCCATTATTTTAAAAAAACCTCTCTTGCAGTTGCCTAAGAATGAAGATAGCATCAGTTGTGCCACGTCCCGGCATAAATCCAAACTGCATGTCGCTAATGGCAACACTTTTCCTGATCATGCATTCAAAAGACCCTTTCGCTGACTTTCATGACTTGGTCGAGCATTTTCAAACCATTATAATTTCCCCTAAGGAATCACCCTTGCCTTTGTATATATTTACTATCACACTTTTCTGCCATGCAATGGGAATTTTTTCCTCCTTTATGATAGCATTAACCCATTCAGGGCCAGGGGTTGCCATTTAGTATTAATTCATAAATAGAATTTTCTTAATCTAATAATCACCTCTCCAAAATTAGTTTTCTGCCCACAACTCACTCAAAGACAACTGCAGAGGTTGAAGTAATTAAACTAAAGGTTTCTAAACACCCCTGATGGTCACAAAGGTTTAAAGTATCCCTGTAAAGATGCAATCGTGTCATGAAGTGCGCGAAAGGGTTAATCAACTGTGACCGATTTTACCCCAATATCTCCACCTGCTTTTAGCATCTCAGCGACAATACCGGAGATCCATGCTGCTTTCCCAGACTTCATTCAGTCTATAGCACTCTGAACGGCGTTGTACCATTTCAAAGGCCCTGTACTTGGACTGCAGTGCTGAGATGTTCTCTGTTCCATTCAAACTCCAGTCTTTCATAATGCTCCTTCCATGCCTCTCTAATTTCGTTTTCTGGATAAACAGTCATGCCACTGTCATTATTTATGCACCTTACACCCATGACATTCTGGCTACAGTCCCTCACATTCATAGGAAATTTATAAACCCCATTGGTATTATTAGTGCTACAAATTTGTTCTATCACGCTATCCTGAATGGTTTTCTTTGCCCTGTAGACCTCTTTTCTAGCATTACGTTTGGCAGGGAAGTCTATTTTCTTGCTGCCACCTTCCTTCCATACTTTGAAACATCTCTTCTTCTCTCTGACTGCAGCTTAAACCTCGTTGTTCCACCATCAGGAGAACAGAGAATTTATGTCTGGGTGGCCCCTTTGTTTTGCCACAGACATTGTGGCATCAAGTGGTAAAACCATAAACTTTAGAGAACAAATGGGGACATGAGTCGAAGAGTTCTGTGAAAAGTTATACTCTTCAAATATTTCAGTCCCATCAATTGATTCAACAACAGCCACAAGCGAAGTCCTACATATATCTGTAGATGTTCAAAGTAAGGTCTGCCATAAACAAAATGAAAAGGGGAAAAGCTCCAGATGATTGGATAACAAGCGATCTTCTGAAGGATGCAGGAGATGAGGTCCAGTGTAAATTAGCTCAACTATTCACCCAATGTTTATGTAAGTGGGATTTTCCAGAAGCTTGGTGCAATGCAATAGTAATTTTACTTCACAAAAAAGGCGATAAGAAAGATCTCGGCTACTACCGTCCCATTAGTTTGTTATCAGGTATTTACAAGTTGTTCTCTAAAATCCTCACAAATAAGTTAGATATAATTTTAGAAAAAAAATCAATCTCAGGAACAGGCAGGATATACAAATGGATATTCAACCAAGGATCACTTGCATACAATGAACCAACTAGGCTAATACAGAAAACCTCAGAGTATAATACAGTATACCTCTTTGTTTAGCTTTTGTAGACTATGAAAAGGTCTTCGATTCAGTAGAGATAACAGCTATAATAAACTCGCTACGTGAACAAGGAATATATTAAACATATATAGAACACTTAAGGAATATACTGTATATGCAAAAGGCACTGCTTCCAGTCTTTCCTGTTCACTACGACAAAAAACAATCTCGGTTTTTAAATTTGTGTATGTATGTATGTATGTGTATGTATGTATGTATGTACACCAACATCAGCCAAAGTGATGACATGATGGGGTGGTGTTGTGATGGGGCTATATTGCATTATATTCTAACTAAGGAAAGGCAACCACGTCTGAGCCGTTACAATGTACGAATTGGAAAATGACGTTAAACCATTGAATATACTGCATGTATGTATGTATGGTATTTGTTCGCTTCCAAAAGTCTAATCTCAAGCTCGGCCATCCATATAAGCCACAGTGATGATATGCTCGGGCAGTGTTATGGAAGGACTTTATTGTACAACACTCCAACTGCTGAAAGGCAAACCATCTTTGCCATTACAATGTACTGTACTAGAAAGGATGTTGTTGTTGTTGTTCCCTAAGCTGCCTGGCCGAACAGCCCCGAGTCCCTGAGAAAGGCCATGGCCACGATCGGGCTTTCCCACAGAGCTCTCATTGAGTGTAGATTGTGTTGTTGGCGTAAGTGGTTGTGTGAAATGCAGTCTTCTATGATGTATTTAATGGTATGGGGTGCTGTGTTACATCCCGGGCAGGCGTCGACAACGGAGTCATCCAGTCTCTTCTGATAGCTCAGGAGAGCTGGATGGTGTCCGCATCTCAGCCTGGCCAGGTGGACTCTGTCCTCGCGAGGAAGGGAGGATTCGGAAGGATGGATTTCGGGAGGTCGTGCATGCAGCTGCGTGTTGTCTGTGAGTGAGTGGATGGATCGGTGAGAGATATGAGTATGGATGTGCTTCTGGAAGTTGGTTCGGGGTGGGCAGGGAGGGAGAGAGGACAATAATTGTGTGTGATACCGTGTGCTGAGTGTTGTTTTGATATTTCTTGGTGTCTGTGGGTGTGTTGCCATGTAGTTTAGTGGGTGGTCTTGGTTCGTGGAGGCTGCTGCCAGGAATTGAGTGCCTCTCATGTCCAGATGGTCTTTGACTTTGAGGATTTTGGTTTCTTGATGTAGGTGTTCTGTGGGTGCAGTAGCTGTGCAGCCTGTAATGATCTTCAGGGCTTTGTTTTGAATAGTCTGTAAGGTCTTATGATGTGTTTCAGCTAGGTTAGAAGCCCAGGCTGGGCTTGCGTATTCCATCACTGATCTTATGTATTGTTTATATACTGTGGTGGTAGTTTCTTTGTTGTGTCCAAATTTTGTGTGAGCAAGTGACCTGAGGGCGTTAAGTCTGGGTGTCAGTTTCTTTTTAATGTTTGTGGTGTGCTGTTTGAATGTCATATGAGTATCATATGTTACTCCTAGGATTTTGGGTGTGTGTGTATGTGTTAGGGGTGTGTTGTTTATGGTGAGTTGAGGGATGTATTCGTGTTATCTGTCCAACTTGTGAGCAGGGTTGCGGTGGATTTGGCTGGGGCTAGATTAAGTCTGTTTGTAGTGCACCAGCCATGTAGTGTGTTGAGATAGGGTTGAAGGAGATCTGTTGCTCATTTTGGGTCATGGTGTGTGCATGTGAGTGTTATGTCATCTGCATAGGGGGCTAAGTTTATTTGGGGCGTATTGGGTGTAGTTATATCGTGCATGTACAGATTGAAGAGTGCGGGCGATAGGACGGATCCTTGTGGGACTCCGTTTGGAAAGTTTCTGATTTTAGATGACTGACCGGCAAAAGATACGTGTGCACATCTGCCTGCTAGGAAGTTGGCCAGCCACCTTTTTGTGTTGTTGTGCATGTTTGTGTTGTAGATTTTGTTTGTTAGGTTGTGGCGGGGGATGACATCGAAGGCTTTACTAATGTCGAGTGTGGCTAATAGTGATCTGTGTGGTGGTCTAGCGGAGTTGATGCCGTCGAAAGCTCTTTGTGTAAGGTCTGTGAGAAGAGTGTTTGTGGAGTGCAGTGGCCTAAAGCCATGTTGTGTTGGAGCTAGGGGTAGGTCAGGTGTAATTAGTTGCAATACTAGGCGTTCCATGACTTTGGAGGGGGAGCAAAGGAGTGTGATGGGGCGGTGCGAGGAGGGTAGCGTGGGGTCTTTGTTGGGTTTGGGGAATGTGATGATGATACCATGCTTCCAAATGTCTGGTATTGTGTTGTGTGAATAGCTGTAGTTTGATATGTTAGTGAGTGCTTGTATGCCTTGTGGTCCCAGGTGTCTGAGGTGTATGTTGCTTATGTTGTCTAGGCCACAGGCGGGTGAGTGCTTGAGATTGTTTATGATATGCTTTGTATGGTGATTGGTGAAGGGTGTATAGTCAGGGTCTGTGGGGAATTGTCTCTTACGTCGGATGACTCGTCGGTCGTCTTTGTGAGGTTTTAGGTGGCTGACATGTGAAAAGTGATTAATGAGAGTGTTTGCTTGTTGTTTACATGAAGGACTAGAGTCTGTTGTTGTGATTGCAGCATGTGATTGTGTCGTGTTGCTGTTGGAAAGTGTGATGCTGTTTAGTGTTTTGTAGAGTTTTTTGGGGTTTGTTTTGTGATCAAGTGTTTGTAGGAAGTTATTCCAATTTAGTTTTTGTTGTTCTTGTATTTTGTTGTTAGTTTGGGTGTTGAGTGCTTGAATTTGTTGTGTGATGTCTTGTGTGTGGGGTGCTGGGGAGTGTTTCAGTATGTCGCGTTGTCTGATGAGGTTTTGAATTTCTGGTGTGAAGTTGGGGTTGTGTCTTTTTCTGTTACCTCTTGGAATGTGTTTCTTGTCAGCGTTTTGGATAGTTTTATTGAGTATGTGTACAGCATTGTTGATGTTAGTGATGGGTGTACTGTTTAGAGTTGTGAAGTGTTGTTCTGTCTCATTTGTGAATGCTTCCCAGTTAGCTCTTTTATAATTGGTGTATGTGTGTTTGTGGCTAGCTGGGGTGAGTCTGGTTTTGGTGGTGATAATGATCGGGAGGTGGTCAGAGCCTAAGGTTCTGACCACCCTCCAGGATGTTGTGGGGGAGAGTTCTGGGGAGCAAAAGGTGATGTCTGGAGATGATGGGTTATAGAGGGCTTGGTGAGGAATATGGGTATGTTGATGGATGTCGTTAAGGATGATGAGGTTATCGGTTTGGTTTTGTAGTACCAGCCCTCTGTCTGTGTCGGGGTTGTCGACAAACCAGGCCGACGTGTTGGCGTTGAAGTCACCACCGAGGATGATGTGTGGGGTGTGTGGGGTGTTTGTGATGTGTTGTAAGTGTGGTCTGTATTCATTTGGTACTGTAGGGGATGTTTGGGGAGGGATGTATGTGTTTATGATGGTTATGTTGGAGTTGTTGCCAGTGCGTATTTTAACTGACTGTATTTCTGTTGTGTTATCATTTGGGGGGAGGAGGGATTTGGTTTGTATACTGGTTACTATGTATGATATTTCTTTGTGTACCAGGGTGATGAGTCCACCGCCCCCGCCGACAGCCCGGTCTTGTCTGATGGTGGTGAAATTATGAAATGTGGGTGTTTTTTGTGTTGTGCGGAGTTTTGTTTCTAGAAAGGATGTTAAACCATTGTATGCATGCATGTATGTTTAAAAATTAATAGATGATGATGTTGAAAAAATAATTAAAATTTAAAACTTGCAAAACGAATAAACCAAAACAGATTTGCACAATATAAAGCCAAAATAACTTATCAAAATCACTATGTGGGAATCCTGCATTGAAGATTTATCAAAACATTATTATGAAATAAAAAGAACACAAAACCACCAGATAGAATGTACATCACTATATGAGCAACTGCATTTGTTCCCCAGGCAAACTAGTTACACATACATACAGTATATTAACGTACGCTCGTCACATTCAAGAAATTTATTAAATGGAATGTTCAGGACGTTCAGGTAAATTCACTATACTGTACGGTATATAAAGAAACTACAGTTCATTTTAAAGTACAGTACTGTATTCTATTCAAAGTAGGTAAACTATAAAATTATGATTAATGCTTAAAACAATAGCATGTAATTACAGAAAATTATTAGGTAAAACAGGACTTCAGAGGCTATAAACCCTTATGAATTATTAAGCAAGCACATTAAGTCAAGAATAGCATCAGGAGCACCTTTTCGAGAACTCCAGTTAGTTAAAATAGGACCTCAGAGGCTATCAACCGTTCTGGATTATTTAGCCAGCACACAGTTAGTCAAGAACAACGCCACGACTTTACGAGAACTTGACGAGAACTTAGCGAGAACTCCAGTCCCTTGCGTCCAACCGCCACGCCATCCTCCCACAGACTCAATAGCACTTAATATGATATACTATACAAATATACATAATATACAAATTCTAATAAAATATAGTATTTCTTCAAACTAAGCTACTGGCATGTCCTGATCATAGGATGTATCACAATAAACACTGATGGGTATTTTTAAATGTATTTTATTCACTTGAAGGTTGATAAGACTCTTATCAAACCCCATAAAGCATTCTATGGATATATATATAAGAAGTGCAAGTAAGGAATATTGATTAGGGAAGTCAAATTGACAAATCCGCTCATTAGCTTTCATAGTGACTGAGAAAAATATGAACACGGTATTTGACACTGACAAATTTATTGTTTATGAATTAAGGACAGTTCCCTGCACAAGTTTCGTTCGTCTATGAGATTTGATTTATTCATATTTGTTTTCATCAACCCATTAATTAATTTACAAATAAACCTAACTAATAAAATCAATGAAAGTAACGAATACATGTGGTGCTCCAAGGACTCGAACCTAGGATACTCACACCAAAATTCCGCAAAGCATTTAGGCTATCAAGACAGAATAGCATTACACCCAACCCTCTGCTATCGCGGGTAATTGGTGCCCTAATTCTACCGCTATAGCGAGATTCGCCATAGCAGAACTGAAGAACTTATGGGAATAATCATAATTGGTGCAGAGGTCCATAATTTTTACCTATTTTTGCCCTATTTCTTGCTATTTTCACATTTTGTTTACCATATATACTTATAAATACAGTACATATTATGATGATATTATTTAACACACATAATATATTTGAAATCAGTCGTATATAGCCAAGCCTAATTCATCGGCATAATTTCGGCGCTTTCGTCTGACACGGCGTTGGCGTCGGTAGCCTAGACCGGCGTTTGCTCTCTGTCTGTTTTGATGGTGGGCATTTATTTCCTTTATCATTACCACCAGGCCCACTGTCCCTATCACTGAATGCATTTGAGGAGAATACTTAAATACATATTATGAGGAGATTACTTACCACACATAATATATTTGAAATCAGTCATATATAGCGTAGCCTAAACCATCGGCATAATTTTGGCGGTTTCGTCTGACACGGCGTCGGCGTCGGTAGCCTAGACCGACGTTTACTCTCTGTTTTGATGGCCCTGGGAATTTAATTCCTTCATCATTACCACCAGACCCACTATCCCTATCACTGAATGCACCAAAGGCCATAATAAACGCGCAAGATAAGAGGTTCGGGCATAAAAAAGCTTGTAAACATGTAGTTTTCCAACACAATGGTTGCCAGCCTGTCCACCGATCACAGGCATTCACAGCCGCCGATGTTCTGTGACGTCATCGGGCGCCGGTTTGAACATTCCCGTCGGTACGGAGCCGCGATAGCATCCTTTTGGGACGCGATAAGGAAATTTTAGGGTTTTTAAGGTAGCCATGATAGCACATAAATGCTAGGCCTATAGCAAAACCCGTGATAGCAGAGGGTTGGGTGTATTGAATTAGGTGAATTACTTGCTATGCAGTAGTTAATTAACCTATTTATGCACCTGTTGAATAAGAAACTACACTCTACATTCAGTTATACTATTACAGTATATCTATTGCCCGACGCCTAACTCCCGTTGAGGGTGGCCTTACACAAAATGCCCCAAGTGGACCTATTCCCAATGAGGACAATCCGTGCCAGTTTATGAAGAACTAACAGGACTGCACACTCAACTTAGGGACTGTCCGACTCAGAGGCGTTCTATGTATTTTTAGCACTGTGCATTGGTTGAAAGATGTAAAAATCATATTACTGTACTGTACTTGGATAAAATTGATAGAAGCTGCAATAAATGTAGTGTACTTATAAATAATAAAATATTTATAAATGCAAACCAAAGACAATATAACAATAAAAATTCTTATATACACTTTATACAACATATTAAGTTCACCCATACAATATAATTCTGTAATACCTGACATAATAAACAGTAAGAAGGCTGCTTCACACAAGTAACTGTAGTGGTGTTTCCCTGGATGGTAGGCCTACAGAATATGGATAATAATTATATATTATGTAATGATTTTTTTTTTTTTTTTTTTTTTTTAAAGAGACAATGAATGGAGGAAGGAAAACTAAAGACAAAATAAAAAGGTCCATGTGCCTAAAGGCATCCTCCACCCATAAAATGTTTGTAATAACTAGATTTAAACTCTTGTAGATTGCAAATTTGTGGAAAGCAACTCATAGGAAGTAAATTCCAGAGAGTAGTAGCTCTGGGGATAAATGAATTTTGATAAGCAAAAGTTCTACATTGTAGAGGATAGAATGTTAATTCATGGGCGTCTCCAGCTGCCCTAGTACTGCGAGGAAAGATGTGGAGAGGTGGCACAACTGAAGCAAGTTCATCGGAACATTTGCTGTGAAAAAATCTGTAGAATAATGCAAGGGATGCAACATCTCTTTGTATGAATAATGGAGGAAGGTCCTGCGTGTTTGCAGGGTTATTAATCTAATACAGTAGCTATATAATACAGAAGGAGAGGTAGACTGAATGAGAGGTGGAAGGATGGAGTGAGGAAGTACATGAACGAAGGCGGTGCTGGTTGGGGGGAGGGGCGTCGACTGACTGGGGACAGAGATGCATGGGGGCGGTTCGTTCGTGGCCACCCCTTCGGGGATCATGGCGTCAGGCAATAGATAGATAGATAGTAGCTATATTTTTTTAATTTTGTCTAACTGCCTTAAAGCAACCATCTCACATCCATTCCACAGAGGTGAACAGTATTCCATCTGAGAATGCAAATTACTTTTATATATTATGGCCAACTGCTCGCCCATGAAGAATTCTTGAGCTCTGTACGGAGTTCCAGTTTTGTTTAGAAATTTTAGTAATGGTTCTAACATAAGGTGTCCAGCTTCGGCTAACATTCAATGTTATACCAAGGATGTCAATACTAGAGGAAGTGGAAATATTTACATCATTACAAACTATTTGGGAGTCGGAAAGGTTCAGTCTGTTAGAATATTGAATGTACAGTACTGTACTTGGTTTTCTGTGTATTGAAGGAAATGGGATTCTTTTGTCCCCATTCATAAATTTTAGAAAGGTCCTGGTTCGGAGAACTTGCAATTGATGGTAAATATACATTTTTGTCACCTCAAACATGACAATTTTAATATAGTATCACACAATACTGCAAATATTATACTGTACAGTACTTAAAATCTTAAATAATAATAAACATATATTCTATAATAATTATTACTTGATGTAATATTATCTTATATCTGAACAATGCTAAAATGAGTTTGTCATTAATCCTAAACAATCCAATCACAGTTTTAGGTGGAATCCTAAATGGGCATGTGGGAGCATATGCTGATGGGTACAAGAGCATGCATGGAGGAAAAGAATGTGGACGAAGAAATCTAGAAGGCGAATTTATACTGTAGTTCTGCGTTGCACTCAACATGGTTGTGTGTAACACTAAGTTCAAGAAAGGGTTGTCATCTGATCACATACAGTTCTGGGGGCACCAGTAGCCAGATAGATTACTTCTTGATGAGCAGGAAAGACTGAAAGTTTTTTCGGGATGTAAAGGTCATCCCAAGCGTAGAATATATTTCCCAACATAAGCTCCAAGTCTGTGACATGAGCTTAAGGCAAGATTCTGTGCGCAAGAGGGTATACTTGCCAAAAAGGAAAGCATGGTTGTTGAATAAATCTGAATACAAGGATAGGTTTTGTAGCGAACTGGAGGAAATGGATAGGATTAGGGGCGCTAAGCCAAATGATGTAAATAGCCAATGGAACTTCCTTGAACATGTAGCCTTCTTGCAGCCATTGACAAAATCTGTGGCAAAATTAAGGGTTCCCCCCGGCATAAGATTTCCAAGTCGTCGAACGACGAGGTTGAAAATGCAATAAAGGAGTGTTTCAAAGCATGGAAGAAAGGAGGCAGCAAAGAGGAATATCTGGCAGCTACGCAAACTGCAAAAAAATAGAAATATAGAAGGAAAAGAAAATTATTCAGGACTGTGTCATTAACCAAGTGTGTAATGCAGAAAATCCCAATGGGATCTTCAACTTAACTAGGCTAGGCGATGTTGAAATAACTTTGAAAAGTTGAGAGAATGAATATAAGCACCATATGAGGAGCACTTTATTGATAACGTTTCGCACATAGCTTCTTCAGGTCACCAACCTCTCGAAACTATCTGCAAAATGTTGTCAATAAAGTGCTCCTCCTCATATGGTGTTTATATTAACCAGGAGAGTTAAGGATGACAGTAGAGATGTTGTAGGAGAACAGTGTGTCAGAAATGATAATGGGAGAATTGTTTGTGCTAACAAAGAAGTCAGAGATGCTTGGAAGGTACACTACAAACGATTACTCAACGTGGAGCTTGGAGTTTGAGCTTATAGTTTGAGCTTAGTAATGAAAAGCCAATAACCCCGTCCCCCCCTTGATAGCGTCAGCTGTTGTAAGCAGCGCAATAAATATAAAGAAGGACAGGAAAGCTGCAGGGTCCTCTGGTATTGTCGATAAGATGATTAAAGCCTCAGGTGACAGGAGTGAGACTGGTCACGGAGCTAATAAACTCTATCATTAGAGAGGAGAAAATACCTGACGAATGGCATAAAAGTGTAATAGTATACCTATATAAGTGGTTGTTGTTGTTGTTGCTGTTCCCCAGGCTGTCTGGCCAAGCAGCCCCAAGGTCCTGAGCAACGCCAAGGTCATAACCGAGCGCCCCCACAGAACCCTCCCTGCTTACCACTAATAAAGCCCAGGTGACCGAAGCCACTCCAAGGCGGGGAGCTGAGGAAGGTGTGGAAACGCCCGGGAAATCAAAGCCCCACCCAAGGCCCTGTGCCCCTCAGCAATTATGAAAGGAAAGTTGAGGGGCAAAGGAAAAATGTGACGCTTTGGCTCCCAATCTGCCAACCTCTAGGTTGGCAGTAGGTAGGTCAATCCACGGAAGAGACGCCGTCACTTGAGATAAAAGTAAAAGGAACAGTCAGAATAAGCTATGGGTATGGCAGAGAATGCTCAGCTCTCGCTCTGATAGACCAGCCTATCACCACTACATAAGTGGTAAGGGGGATTAGTTAGATAGAAGAAATTATAGGGGCATGAAAATGCTTGATCAAGTCATGAAGGTCTTAACATGAAAGGCATTGATAGGAAAAGCATTTATATCGACGATATGCAGTTGTTGTTGTTGTTGTTGTTGTTCCCTAAGATGCCTGGCCGAACAGCCCCGAGTCCCTAAGGAAGGCCATGGCCACGGTCGGGCTTTCCCACAGAGCTCTCAAAGAGTGTAAATTGTGTTGTTGGCGTAAGTGGTTGTGTGAAATGCAGTCTTCTATGATGTGTTTAATGGTATGGGGTGCTGTGTTACAACCCGGGCAGGTGTCGACGACGGAGTCATCCAGTCTCTTCTGATAGCTCAGAAGAGCCGGATGGTGTCCGCATCTCAGCCTGGCCAGGTGGACTCTGTCCTCGCGAGGAAGGGAGGATTCAGAAGGATGGATTTCGGGAGGTCGTGCTTGCAGCTGCGTGTTGTCTATGAGTGAGTGAATGGAACGGCGAGTGATATGAGTATGGATGTGCTTCCGGAAGTTGGTTTGGGGTGGGCAGGGAGGGAGAGAAGACAGTATTTGTGTGTGATAGCGTGTGCTGGGTGTTGTTTTGATATTTCTTGGTGTCTGTGGGTGTGTAGCCATGTAGTATAGTGGGTGGTGTTGATTCGTGGAGGCTGCTGCCAGGAATTGTGTGCCTCTCATGTCTAGATGATCTTTGACTTTGAGGACTTTGGTTTCTTGATGTAGATGATCTGTGGGTGTCGTAGCTGTGCATCCGGTGATGATTTTCAGGGCTTTATTTTGAATGGTCTGTAAGGTCTTATGATGTGTTTCAGCTAGGTTGGAAGCCCAGGCCGGGCTTGCGTATTCCATAACTGATCTTATGTATTGTTTGTAGACTGTGGTGGTGGTTTCTTTGTTGTGTCCAAATTTCGTGTGGGTAAGTGATCTGAGGGTGTTAAGTCTGGGTGTCAGTTTCTTTTTCGTGTTTGTGGTGTGCTGTTTGAATGTCATTTGGGTGTCGTATGTTACTCCTAGGATTTTGGGTGTGTGTGTGTGTGTGTTAGGGGTGTGTTGTTTATATTGAGTCCCGGGACGTAATCATGCTCTCCTGTCCAGCTTGTGAGGAGGGTTGCAGTGGATTTAGCTGGGGCTAAATTGAGTCTGTTTGTAGTGCACCATTCATGTAATGTGTCGAGATAGTCTTGAAGGAGTCTTGTTGCTGTGTCTGGGTTTTGGTGCGTGCTTGTGAGTGTTATGTCGTCTGCGTAGGAGGCTATGGTTATTTGGGGTGAATTTGGTGTATTTATATCATGCATGTACAGATTGAAGAGTGCGGGCGACAGGACGGATCCTTGCGGGACTTGCGGGACGATATGCAGTTATGTTTCATGCCAAGACGTGATACAGCCGATGCTATCTTCATAGTCTGGCAGCTGCAGAACAAATATTTACTTAAAAATAGGGATCTGTACCTTGTGTTGGTAGACTTGGAGAAGGCCTTTGATAGGATGCCCAAAGATGTTGTACAGTGGTCTATGAGAAAACTTGGCGAAGCGGAGTGGCTGGTGCGTGTGATAATGAAGATGTACGAGGACTCACGAACAGCAGTGAGAGTGAGAGGTGGACTGAGTAAGGAATTTACAGTATGCGCTGGAGTTCACTAGGGCTATATTAAGCTCTCTCCTCTTTGTTATGGTTCTGGGGGCACTGTCTGGAGATTTCAGTGCTGGACTCCCCTGGGAACTGATGTACACATTTGACCTAGTACTTATCACAGATAGTGTGCGGGATGCCGAGGCCAAGTTCAAAAGATGGAGAGAGGGCATGGCAAGTAAAGGATTAAGAGTTAACCAAGGTTTTACACAGTAGATTAGGGTTTGGAAAGGTAAAATAAAAGTGATACATACCAATGTGCAGTAAGAAGAAAAGGGGTGGGCGCAAACTCAATACAGTATAGCATCTGCCGCTGCTGGGTACAGCACAGGAAAAGGCACTGCACTAGAATAAAGGGACCTCTACCGAGGAAGAAGTCCAAAGTTGAGAAATTTGTATGAATAGTATGCAAAGGTGAGCTTCTGTTCACTGACCGGCTCGAGTGATAACTTTGACAATGAGGCACTGGAGATGGTGGACAAGTTTTATTACTTGGGAGATACTATCTCTGTTGGTGGTGGGGCTGAGGCCGCCACTATAGCCAGAATAAGATGCGGCTGGGGAAAGTTCAAAGAACTGTTGCCACTACATACCATAAGAAGACTCCCTCTCCCCTTGAAGGGAAAGGTGTACACTTCATTTGTTAGAAGCGCAATGATATATGCTTCAGAAACGTGGCCTGTCAAAGCGAAAGATATTTACAGAATGGAACATAATGAGATGAGAATGGTGAGATTTATGTGTTGTGACAAACTGCAAGATCATACAATACCTAGTGAAGAGATGAGACGTTAGGTATCAAGAGTATCGGTGATGAGATGCGTACTAATAGACTTGGATGGTTTGGACATGTGGAGAGGATGGATGAATACAGTTGGGTGAAATTATACAAGTCAGTGAATGTGGAGGGAGCTGCACCAAGGGGTAAAGCAAGAAAGACATACCATCAGACCATATTGAATAAAAAAAACTGATAAGTGGGGCAGCTCTGAACAGGGCTATCTGGAGCGCTGCCATTAGGACGAGAGACCGGAACCACACTTTGTGTGGAGCACTTGGTCTTAAAATGTATGCATGGAGATCTTGGGATAATTCAAATTTAAAACTTGCAAAATAAACAAACCAAAACTGGGACGGCACAATATAAAAGCAAAAGAAATATCAAAATCGCTATGTGGATATAACGCTTTAATAAAATAAACTTTTGAAATAAAAGAACACAAAACCACCACTACATGAGCAAGTTAATCTGTTTCCCAAGCAAACTAATCGCACATATAACAACGCACTATCGTCACATTCAAGGAATTAGTCAATTTGTAAGAAAACATGTCCTTCTAAGAAAATCAGGCCAAGTCAGTAGCGGGTAGAAAACTAGCAGGTTGGATACTACGCACTTTCAAGACACGATAACGCTTTTCAAATTATTGGTAATCCCACGACTGGAGTATTGCAGTTTGCCAACATCTCCCCACAAAGCCAGAGAAATATATGAAAAAAGTGTGTTCAAAGGAGCTTAACAAACCACATCAGCTTGGTAAAACATCACTACTAGGATCGGCTGTTCAAAGTCTCTTAACCTCTATTCACTAGAGCGAAGAAGAGAGAGGTATTTAATAATCTACATATGGAAAGTTATTGAAGTCTAGTGCCAAACCTACAATCCACAATACAATGGAACTGGAGTGACAGAGGGGGGGGGGGGGGGGAGTAACATCTTACCCCTAAAGTGTAGGGGAGCTCTGGGCATACTGAGTGGACTTTTGGTTGACAAATAAGGGCCAGAGAATGTGAGAAACTTGATGGATGTGCTAACGGAAGTCTTCAAGAGAGCCTTGGACAACTATCTCAATACAGCGCCTGATCAGCCATGCTTTACGGGGAAAGAGCTGCTTCCTCGAATAGTTTGGTTAATCAAGCACCGGCAGCAAACAGACTCGGAGGGAACAGCTCTCGCCGAGGCCGCTGACGGACGGCCGAACCTCCACAAGGTATCCACAAGCTAAGGTAATACTATCACAAACTGAATAACGGGGTCAGCGAGGCCAGACAAGATGTGGTGCAATCATCGATCCAGTTCACAGATTTCCTGTCAAAATAAAAAAAATGGTATGGAAAATTGTGGCAAAATGTTTCGGCCTATGCATCTAAATCTAACCTACTTTATACTAGGCTACAAGTAAACTTTTCTATAGCCTACTAACAATTGCCAAATATATTTAATTTCACTCTTACTTCCTTATATGTATAATGCTTTCTACCTTGTTTGATGCATCAGCATAGAAGATAAATCCTAAATTGAAAAAAATATATAATAAACAAATTGATTGATTGATTTATTGATACTTTATTTATTACCATATACTGTAGGTACATTACAACAGATATAATATTACATATAAATAATAGGCAAACATAGCTAGCTAAGCAGAAGCTCAAATTAGCTATCATTGCAGGCATAAGTAAAGATATGAAGCTAGGTAATACATGGCTATTTAATTATCTAATATATCTTATGAATAATATTGTAAAAAAAATTAAGGAAACAGGATTAATTAGCAGTACATAAAATAGTGGTTTTATTGGTAACAGTGGGTACAATAGGAAGGTAGTATTGGTTGAGGAGGCTTTGTTTGATTCAAATTTTAAAAGCAAATAATGACACAGCATGTCTGGAAGACTCATTTAATGGATAAAGAACACCATTTGAGGAAGAGCACTTTATTGACAACGTTTCGCAGATAGCTTCATCAGGTCACTAATGAAGCTATCTGTGAAACGTCAATAAAGTGCTCTTCCTCAGATGGTGTTTTTTATCCATTCTGTCTACTTTCAAGTACCGCTCAACACTCATCTAAAGTGTTCCACAGTTTGGTCCCCTGCAAATTAATCTACATTGTCCATGTTAGATTCTATAATATGGGGGTCGCAGACATTCTTGGGCTCTTCGCATATTAACCCTTAAAGAGCGGCGCTCGACTTAAGTCGTGCACCAATTTGCAGCAAGTTAGGAGCATTATTAAGGCTTTTAAAGGGTTAAAATAGAGTGCAAATGGCCGGGAGCGCAGCGGGCCAGACAGCCGACTCCCAGGGCTTACCGCCGCCCATTAACTCATGTTCCCTGTGTTCTCGAGAGGCCGGCAGTGTAGCCAGTAGCGAGCATAGCTGGGAAAAATATACCGATATATGCTAAACTTCCATGTTTGTGGCACCACTGCAAGAGAACCACGAGTGCTATGTAGCTCGTTCTGGTCTCATTTTGAAGCTTTTAGTGCCTAGTTTTTTGCTAAATAATTTTGTTTTCATGCAGATGCTTGATTTATCATGCAGGAGGGCCTGAATATGCCCAAATGAGCCTAAAACACCCTACTAGACAAGGGTTAAAATAATGTATTCTTAGGTGAAAGTCATTTTCTATGAATATTAGTTGAATTAGAGCTTTATATACAAAATTGATTGTTTGATAAAGAAGATATCATTCAATTAGAATAAACCACGTTCTCTAAATATTGGACCAGTGCACGCGTCATAAGATTTAGAGGTGATAATTAGTAATATTTTCTTTTGCACTAGGAATAGAGCATCTAGATAAGTTGTATTAGTTCCTCCCCAAATGGCAGAGGAGTAAACTAATGGGTAAACTAAATTTGTATCTAAACAAAAATAGTTGCCTATTATAATGTAAAACTTGCAAAATAAACAAACAAAAACTTGGACGAACACAGTAAAAAGACAAAACAACTCCTCAAAATCGCCATGTGGAAACAACGCTTAACCCTCCAGCCCCGGCTATGTATTATATATATATTCCTCGAAACCCGGGTGTTTTGGCCGAAAAACGTCTAGGCTAGGCTACCGTATATTCGTTAATCAGACTGCTTCCCGCATTCCCGCGCATCCCCAAGCGTAGCTGTGTTATTTACCTGTAGAATGGCATTAAGTAGAGCTCTCTAAGTCAACTGGTTGAGCTGTGATGATGATTTCATTGGAGATAACTTTATGGCCAAAACAGCCACTTTACACCACTTTTCGATACTTAACAACAACATACAGGCACACACGAACAAGCGACGCTCTCCTTCTTGTGGCCGGAGATGCGGGGCGACGGTCCAGCCGGCTGTTGTTTACATGCGTCGGACCGACGCCTCGCACACGAAGCTCACAGGCTTTCAACCACTGGGCGTTCAAGATACCATCCGGGTACCTGTTATATGCTTTTTTATGGGCGTTCAAGAGCCCTTCCGTGGTGAGAGGGTTAAGCAAAATAATAATTTATAAATAAAAGAACACAATAAACAAAAATATCAAATTCTTCTTTTACATAACAATGGAATGCAAAACTATTTGAGAATACATATTTGCTGATATTTTTATTATCTTCTTGCATATATATGCATGTATGTATGTATGTATATATGTATGTATGTACTGTATATACTAAGGCACATACCCAATAGCTGGGGTGGCCGACTTGAGACAGACCGAACAGAAACAACAAAACAAAACAAAACAAAATATATAAATATATAAAATACGATTCACACACATATAGGTTGCCCAAAAGACCCAGAGACCAAGGATCACTAGGGGCCTCCAGCACTTTCCCAGTCCTAGACCTCCCAAAGAGGTGCTGGTCTCAGCAAGCATAATGCATGCTGTAAATACAAATTTCATACCATAAGTAGCCCACTCATTGACCTTCCCATCCCCATCACTCACCCCGACCCAAGCACGTCTGTCTAACCAAAAATGTACAAATTCACCCAGCCTCAAATATTTTGGTGATCCCTCCGCATTTTATAGCAAAAACAAAAAACTAAAAATGTATCCCCCCACCCAAGCCACACACATGAAAACCTTTATCTCTTACCACCATAAAATTTTTTGCCTAACCTCAAATACTTTGCCCTCTGAGTTTCATACCTATCTATCCCCCTCACCCCCAAGCATTCCAACGAAAGAAACTTAATAAAAAATGTAATGTGAAAACTGTCAAAAAACGTGTTTGGGACGTACTTTACGCACCCGTGGTTCATCTCCTGCGCATACATAGAACACAAAAACACCTATGCATATGAAAAGTAGTCTTTACCTACTTTTAAAACACTCTAAATACTTTAAAAATATATTATGAAGAAAATATAATACAGTACCACAAAGTGTGATCATGGTTCCTTTCATGCGCATACGTAAACAACACAAATAAATGTACGTACGAAAAGTAGTCAGTAGTCAACCTTGTGTTACTTCAAATGGCTGTGTCTGTCCAAACAACTTGCTGGGATCAATTGTAAATTGCCCGCAGAGGCCAAAATTTGCAAAAAAGTTTACGGAGATGTTACCAATAGTTTCACCGTCTACCATAAACATATATGACCCTATTTTGACCTGAGAGTGGCTCAGGTGATTTTTTTGTATTTATTTATTTTTGTTGTTTTTACCCAAACTTTTGTTTTCACCCAACTCCATTAATTTATGTAACACAACAAAATTTGAAAACCCCCTTGAAAAGGCTAGTCACTTGGCTATAAACCCTCTGGCACTTAGGGGGTTGCAGGGTCTGGTAATCCTTCTCTAGTACTTAGCTGCTAGTGTTTCTGTGCGAGGTGTATGTGTTGTATGGCATCAAGCTACGTGACCACGAGTCGGAGCGGGTGATGGTGGATGGGATCTGATTCCAAATGAAGCTATTACTTTTAAGGACACCGAGGAGTTTGATAGTGTGGTAATCCCGACATTGACGTATCGGAGTGAAGCATGGACGTTGTTGGAGAGATACAAACCAAGAGTGAGTGGGGTGGAAATGAGTTACTTGAGAAGTGCATGCAGAGTTGTTGTTGTTGTTGTTGTTGTTCCCAGGCTGTCTGACCAAACAGCCCCAAGGTCCCGAGCAAGGCCAAGGCCATAACCGAGCGCCCCCACAGAACCCTCCCAGCTTTACTACTAAGAAAGCCCAGGTGACCGAAGCCGCTCCCAGGCGAGGGACTGAGGAGGGTACGGAAATGCCAGGGACACCAAAGCCCCACCCAGGGCCCTGTGCCCCTTAATATATATATATTTTTATTTTTTTTTATTTTTTATTTTTTTTTTAACATTAGTTTAACCAGACCACTGAGTCACTATAAGAAACTCATAGGGCTGGATGAAGGGAAGGTTGAGGGGCAAAGGGAAAAATGTGATGCTTTGGCTCTCAGTCTGCCAACCTCTAGGTTGGCAGAAGAGAGGTCAATCCACGGAAGAGACGCCGCCACTTGAGATCGAGAAAATATATAAGCGAAAGGAAGTCAGAATAAGCTATGGGTATGGCAGAGAATGCTCAACTCTCACTCTGATAGACCAGCCAATCACCACTGTACCTGTAGTTGATGTTAGAAGTGCATAAAATTAATTAGGGTAAATATGAAGACAATTATGAGGGTTATAGAAGTGAAGCGTGGACGTTCCTAGATGGACACAAATCGAGAGAGAGAACAGACAAAATTAGTTATCTAAGAGGAGCTTGTGGAATCACGTGGATGGACAGACTGACAAATCAGGAAATATGTGAGAGGTGTGGTGTTGAGGTGGATGCTGTGAAGGATGTCGGGAGAAATGGAGTAAAGAGATGGAGTGGAGATGAATGGAGGAGAGAGGGGTGGGCTGAGAGGAAGGACGAGTGTTGTTAGGGGACAGGGCGGCCTGGAAGAGGTTTGATCGTGGCCACCCGTCTGGCAATAGATAAAGAATAGTTAGGAAAGATAATATCTATCTATCTATTTATTGCCAGACGCCTTAATCCCCAAAAGGGTGGCCACAAATGAACCGCCTTTGTATGCTTCCATATCCCGAGGCAACTCATTCGATTATCTAGCATCTTCCTGTTCACAGGGGAGGTTCGGTTAAACCCAACTGCCCATCAGTGTGACAAGTGTGTGGGGATGCATGTGAAATACTATTGTACTGTTGGAATGATTGTTGGCGTGAATGTAGTCTGTAATCATCTTGCCTATACTGATCATGTGCTAGCATATACATGTATATTGTATGTGCAGCACTGATCTAACACACCTCTACTGTTAGCCATTGCAGTGAGTAGTGTGGAATTCCATGCCCTCAGGTCAATAAACCTTTTGGGGTGGTGTGGGGAGGCGAATTTCAAAATTCCCACACACCAGTCAGGCACGTTCCCACACAACTACACTGGTTCTCTTATTATGATATAATGAATTATTTCTATCATTCCAATTGAAGAAATAGTTGGCTATCTAGCTCAAATATATTCTTAGCATTTTTATAAGCTCTATACATGATTATAACCATACCTTCAAGATTTTATAAATGCCACAACCCCATTTTGGCATTGGCAATATGAAGATATTCAATAAAACGTGCAGTCAGACAGAAATAAAATTATAGACAGTTTTAAGATTTTTGTGCTTAAATCAACACCACTGTGCATAGGAGTGCTATCTTATCACTTAAGGGAGCCCACGTCTCTTTTTTTTCTCTTTTTCTCCCTCTCTCTTTGGCTTGTATCAATTCGGCCCCATTCAGCCTATTGTTTTAAGACGTTTACCCACATCCAGGTATCAATATTTTCCTGGCAAGTGGTAGCGAGCCAGCATATACAGTATATATTTTTGTTTTGACAGCAAGCTAAATTTGTACATTTTTCGATAGAAAATTTCTCCGGCGAAGCCGGATTTCTCCATACAATGCTGGCTCGCTATCGCTCGCCAGGAAGAAATCGACATCTGAATGGGGATAAACGTCTTAAAACAGTTGGCTGAACGGGGCCGAATGGATACAAGCCAGGGAAAGAGAGAAAAGGGGAGAAAGATAAAAAAAAAACGGTGACCCCCCGTAAATGCTGAAACATAATACCCTTACCTTGATTGTAACATGAGTGGAGGGGTGCGTCTAGCTGGAATCCTCAGGCTTTGTGTCCGTCACTACCACCTCCTCCCGACCTGTGCTGTCTGTGTATCGCTTCTCCTCGCGAATACTCTGAAACAACATATGAAAGTACAGTACAAGAAATAGTACCCTGAATCAATTGACCACTTGCGAGTTTCGTTCTATAAGGAAGTTGGAGCTGTAGACATTGATATTTAGGAGAATTACCAGCTAAAATACAGTCTTCGTACATTTATAAATACATAAAACCATATTGAACATACTAGTTAGCTATCAGAAACCTACATTTTTATAGCATTTTTATTTATTATCGATATCTACAGTTCCAACTTCCTTATAGCCTGAAACTCGCAACTGGTCGATTGAGCCAAATATTTTTTATCTAGCCTACACTGTATTAAAATGTATGTATGTATGTATTTATCTAGCCTACACTGTATTAAAATGTAAAACTTGCAAACTAAACAAACCAAAATTGGGACAAGGACAATATAAAGTCAAATTAAATTATCAAAATCGCTATGTGGAAACAACGCTTACTAAAATGAAATTTATGAAATAAAAGAACACAATCCACCACATAGGGTGTAGGCTACATTACTACATGAGCAAGTTAATCTGTTTCCCAAGTAAACTAATCGCACACATAACAACGCACTATCGTGACGTTCAAGGAATTAGTCCAATTTGGGAAGTCCGGGACGTTCTGGTAAATTTGACTAAACTCTGCATGAATAAATAAACTACATGTTAAATGTCAAAATATTATTTAAAATCAAATTTGCAACATGACAAGACATTAACAATAGTACAAAATACAAATATTGATAAGATATCTATACTATTACAAAATAATATATAAAATACAGTACAGCACTCACTAACGATAGTGCTATCGGGTAGGTACCTGTAAGCATAGCATGCCTCAAGTGACCCCTATCAATAAGTACCCTACAAATAACCTACATTTATCGCACAAATAAACTAAGGAAATCGCAAAAGCAAGCAAATGATACTATCGACAATGAATACATATAATATAAAGACAAATAATTACAAAATATGAAGAACTAACAACAGATTTAAACAAAGAGTACTCTTTTAACAAGAACAATTAATTTAAAAATAAAATCATCAATATTAATAATAGAAATAGAAAAAGAAAAATATAAACAATAAATACAGACAAAAAGTAAGCAGAGGTTATACAAGAAACTTCAAGTTAAAAATGCTTGATTAAAATTATTGATGTCAAATTTTAGAATACAGTCACAATAATTGACCCTAAAAAGATTAAGGATGAGATCTGTGCAGCATGTGAGGAGGTGTGTGGAGTGAGGAGAAGAGGGAGGGGAGTGAAAGGTACAGCATGGTGGACAGAAGAGGTAAGAATAGCTGTGGAAGAAAAGAAGAAAGCATATAGAGAGTGGTTGGGTAGTAGAGGGAATGAAGATTCCGAGAGACAGAAACGAGCGAGGTACGTGGAGAGTAAGAGGGTGGTGAAGAGAGTAGTGAAGGAAAGTAAGAGAAGAGTAGATGAGGAATTTGGAAGGAATCTGAGTGTAAAATGGAGGGAGAGTAAGAAACTGTTCTGGAAAGAAGTCAAGAAAGTTAGGGAAGGTAGCAAGGGAAACAGTAAGGGTGTGAAAGATAAGAATGGGAGAATGCTAGCCGAGAAGCAAGAGAGAGTCGAAAGATGGAGGGAGTACTTCAGTGAGTTGCTAAATGAAAGGAATGAAGAGCCAGCAAACATAACTGGATATGGTATGGGAGGGAGAAGAAGAGAAGTAGTGGAGGAGGAGGTGGGGATCAGGAGGTCAGAAGTGTGGGAAGCCATGAAAAGAGTGAAGTTGGGGAAAGCACCAGGAACAGATGGAGTGTGTGGGGAAATGTTGAGGTATGGTGGTGAGATAGTGATAGAATGGGTATGGAAAATGTGCAAATTAGCATGGGAGAAGGGGAGTGCACCCAATGACTGGAAGACTGGCATAATAGTCCCCCTATATAAGGGCAAAGGGGAAAGAGGAGTGTGTGGTAACCACCGAGGAATATGTCTTCTAAGCGTAGTAGGGAAGGTATACAGTAGGGTAGTGATTGGAGAGTGAGAGTGAGAACGGAGAAATGGATAGGCGACGAGCAGGGAGGTTTTAGGAAGGGAAGAGGATGTGTAGATCAGATTTTTACCCTGAATTGTGTTGTGGAGAAGTATCTGGAGAAGAAACAAAAGGTATATGTTGCCTTTATGGACTTGGAGAAGGCCTATGACAGAGTGGATAGGGAAGGTTTGTGGAAAGTACTTAGAATATACGGAGTAGAGGGCAAGTTGCTGAAAGCAGTGAAGAGCATGTATGAGGGTGCAAAGGCGGCAGTACGTGTGGAGAGTGAGCAGAGCGAGTTCTTTGACCTGAATGTTGGTTTGAAACTGTATATATGGATGGAGTTATGAAAGAAATACTATCAAGAGCAGTGGATGTTGGTGTATCGCTGAAAAGGGAGGGAATTGAGTGGAAGCTACCTATACTGCTGTTTGCGGATGATACAGTTCTGATGAGTGATAATGAATGGGAGTTGCAGGGTCTGGTAAATGAGTTTGGAACAGTGTGCGAAAAACGGAATTTGAAGGTAAATACGGGGAAGAGCAAGGTTATGGTCTTCGAAAGGGGTGAAGTCACAGAGTGTGAGGTGAAGCTGAACGGTCAGGCTATGGAGATCGTCAACTCTTTTAAGTATCTGGGCAGTGTGTTGAGTAAAGATGGGACTATGGATGAAGAGGTGCGGGAGAGGGTACAACAGGGGAAGAGGGTTGTAGGAACGCTAAAAGCAGTAACAAGAAATAGGGTGGTCAGTATGGAAGTGAAGAAGTCCTTGCATGACAGTGTGGTAATCCCGACACTGACTTACGGAAGCGAAGCATGGACGTTGGTTGAGAGACTCAGACCAAGAGTGAGAGCAGTGGAAATGAATTACTTAAGGAGTGCGTGCGGAGTTACATGGAGGGATAGACAGACTAATGAGGAAGTAAGGAGGTGTGGTGTGGAGGTAGATGTGCTGGAAAGTGTGAAAAGGAACAACTTGAGATGGTTCGGCCATATGGAACGTATGGAAAGCGAGAGAATGACTAAGAGGGTGTACGAGAGCGAGGTGGAGGGACAGGGGGAGAGGTAGACCGAATATGAGGTGGAAGGATGGAGTGAGGAACTACATGAACGAAGGCGGTGCTGGTTGGGGGGAGGGGCGTCGACTGACTGGGGACAGAGGTGCATGGGGGCGGTTCGTTCGTGGCCACCCCTTCGGGGATCACGGCGTCAGGCAATAGATAGATAGATAGATAGAAAAAGATTAAATTTATGTAACAATTTACTTGCCTCAAAACCTCTGTCTACTAAGAGTCTGTATAGTAACCTAGCTCTAGCCCAAAAGTCATCTACTTTAGTGCAAATTTTACAAAATCTTATTAACTGGGAATAAAAACAATTATAAGTTATTTTACTATCGATATTTGAGTTTAGGAAGTGACACACGAGCCATTTCCAGCAGTGACTTTTCTTATTCACAGAATCTAAGTGCAAATTATGATGTAATTGAATTATATATATTATTTACAAGGTCATCAACCAGTTTAGGGGAAGACCACAATTAGGATGAGTCTCTGATATAGGCTATCACTGTATCTCTCCATTATTTCTTGTGTTGAAGAAATTAACAAGCTATGTGAAGATTATATATTTTCTACCTGAGATTGTATTTGGCATAAGCCAAATCCATGCTAGCATGGAGAGGTCTTTCACCTGATAGCAGCTCTCCTTATGTCACGTTTCTGGGTCTTCTCTGTATTATTTTCCCTGGACTGGAGTTTATTCCGCAATATTGTACCTCCCTCCAATTATCCAATGTTTCCTAAGTCTACCCCTAGACATACTATTCTCCACATTTATACTAGTAACTATCCTCATCCAATTATCCTCTCCTATTCTCTTAACACACAGTATCAATATTATTGTATTATATCAGTTTGCATTAACATGTATATGTATATGTATGTACTGTATATACTCAGGCACATACCCCATTGCTGGTGGTTCCCGACACGAGACAGAGCCCGAACAGAAACAACATTTAAAGTTCCTATTCTCATGGTCCGGGACCACTTTTGCGTTCCCCCGCCCGTTTCTCTGGCTCCTCGAATAGGAGAATTATACAAGGGTAGGAGGATTCCTAGCCCCCTGCCCCCAAACACAAATATACCTAATTCCAAGTCTGTGGTAGTACAGTATGTTACTCAATTTTTAGCTCTACCACTCAATGAAACCCTACTCATCCATATCACTAGCCTCACATCTGAATTTTCTAGCCTGTGAACATCCTCCCACCTTACCAGCCAAAACTATATTATTTATTTTGTTAAGTGATAAAGAAGATTTACTGACCCCATCTGGCCGCCTGATTCTGACAGTGGTAGAAGAGCGGAACATGTTCTTCTGTTGTCCAGGACTCAGTTGACCATCCCACCAGCCTTGTCCTCCTCCCTGTTGACCTGACCCCTGACCATCGTAGGAGTACTTCGGACCCTCAGAAGGCAGCTGGGATATATCTCTGTGGAAGAAGGGCTACAGAAGTTAATAATATGCCTTGCACAATAGAAGACTAAATTCAAATTTCAGCTCTGAATAATGATAAAGAGGGAAAAACATATCAATCTAATAAAAACATTTGCCAGAAGCCTTAATCCCCGAGGGGGTTGACCATGAATGATTCGACTCCATGTTAATCTGTCATCCATCAGCCAGGGCCCCTCATCCCACCCAATACTACTTTCACTCTTATACAGTACTTTTCAAACTCCATCCTCCATCGGCCCGCCTCTCCCTCTATGCCCTCTATGCATTATTCTAGTCATTCTCTAACTCTCCACATGCTCCATATGACCAAACCACCTCAAGGCTTTCCTCTTCACAATCTCCACCGCATCCACATTCACACCTCTCCTACTTTTGCATTCGCCAGTCTATATCTCGTGTAGCTCCACACTCACTTCTCAATTAACTAATTTCCACCACTCTCGCTCTTGATGTAAGTCTCTCCAATAACATCCATAATTCACTACCGTACATCAATGGCAGGATTACTACATATCATGCGGTGACTTCTTTACTTCCATTCTCACCAATTCCTTGTTAAAGCAATCAGCATTCCTACAACCTTCCTCACTTGCTTTACGCTCTCAAACACTTCATTCTTCAAACTCCTAACTACACTTATCACACTGCCTAAATACTTAAATGAGCTGACATTTGCCATTACCTGACCATGCAACATTACTTTGCACTCTGTGATTGCATCCCTCTCAAAGACCATAAACTTACTCTCTACCACATTGACCTTTAGGAGTTCCATTTTTCACACACAGCACCAAACATAATTACCAAATCTTGCAACTGCTATTATATATATTTATTGCCAAATGTCTTAATGCCCTAAGCCACAAAAGAAAAGGAGTCTCAAAGTGTCTGCCCTCTCTCCAATCCATGCCACCTCACATATGGACTTAAGGTCAACAGAGAATCCATCTGACTCAGAAGTTTCTGTTTTTACTAATTAGTGCAGGTTATTTTCATAGTGGTGAGACACTGGCTTATCTACAACCTCTTGTGAGGGAAAGGGTTGAGCTTTCTTTCTCCTAGGTGCACTGAGTTAACAAAGCTGCACCTATCCATACCAAAGGTAGCTGCACAGTTTTACTGTGCACAAATATGTGTTGTTAAGCAAGCACAGTACAGTGATGATGATGCAGTTTTTACCACCATACACTCCCTGCTGAATAGCAAGGCTAGGGTGGGTGCCCTGATGAATCAGGGACTTAGTGAATAGTTGCCACAGATTGCTAGACCGCACCGTTCACCAACAGCAGTGACGTCTGCCAATAACACACTGGCTGGCCCGAGGCTCAAACCGTCAACCTCACGGTTAGCAGGCAAACGCTCTACCAATCAAGCTACGGCCTGTATTACTTTCTGTTCGGGTCTATGCTTCTTCCTTATAATTGCCTCCCAAAGACAGTCAAAATGGAGTACCTTTAGATGGTTCGCCCATGTGGAACGTATGGGAAGCGAGAGAATGACAACGAGAGTGAGTTGGAAGGACAGATAGGGAGAGGCAGACCAAGAGTGAGGTGGAAGGATGGAGTTGGGAAGTATAAGCGTGAAAGCAGTGTTGGATGGGAGGGGGCATCGGATGACAGGGAACAGAGGTGCATGGGGCGATTCATTCGTGGCCACCCCTTCGGGGATCATGGCGTCTGGCAATAGATCATCATCATCATCTCCGACGCCTTGCTTCCCCCTGGGAAACCCCCGCTAGAGGATGACCATGACAGAAACGTCTCCAGGCTACTTTGTCAAGACATGCCTCCTTTGCCCGTGCCACAATGCCCCTTCCACTATGTGGAAGTTTTTCTTCCAAAATATTTTTCCACTTTCTTTTCCCATACCATAGGTGGTCTTCCACTACTAGCGGTTCCACTCACCTGGCTCCCATATATCTTTCTTGGCATTCTGTCTTCATCCATTCTCTGAACATGACCATACCACCTCAAAGTACAGTACAGTACTTCTCTTTATCCACTCAACCACACCACAATCAATGCCCAAAGCCTGCTCTTCCATTCCAAAGGACTCCTACACTTCCCTATTACTTGGCCCATTTAGCCTATTCCTGCCAGTGGCCATTCTGAAAAAGCTCATCTCCACAGCTCTCAGTTTGGAGAGGTCCTCGTCACTTGCTGTCCATGTCTCACTTTCATACGAGAGTGTTGGGAGCAGCACACTGTTTCTCAGTGACTTTTTTACTTCCTGACTAACCATTCTTCCTTTAAGAATACTATCAAGTTCTCCAATCACCTTTCTCCCTTGCATTTTTCTCTCTTTTATCTCACTCTCCATTTTGCCATATTTGCATAGTACAGCTCCCAAATACTTGAAACTTTCAACCTCTTCCAGTACTTAATTTTTAATTTTTATTTTACAACTTTTCTCATGTTCTTTCTTGATTCTATATTTGTCCTTAAAATCTATGGTTTCATGCATTCTTCTCTCAAACACCATTACCTTACATTTCCCTACATTGACCTTTAACTTTCTCTTTTCACATACCCTGTCAAAGTCAGTGACCGCTCTCTGAAGTTCTTCCGCATTTTCCGCCAACAGGACTGCATCGTCCGCATATAGGCATGTTCAAATCTTCCATGCTCTTCCCTCTGATTCCAGTCTGACTCCTACACCCATTGATCCCACCCTACATTCTCTAATCACTCCATCCATGTATATATTGAACAACCAAGCTGACATGACACATCCCTGTCTTACTCCTACATTGACCTCAAAACTTTCACTTAACTTATCTCCTACCTTCACATTTGCCATTGCATTCCTATAAAAAGGTTTTACTGCCATTAGCAACTTTCCTCCCACACCATATACAGTACTGTTAACACATCCCACAGACCCTCCCAGTCGACTTTGTCGTAGGTTTTTTCCTAATCCATGAATGCTGCATAGAGTTTTCTGTTCTTGGCCAGATACTTCTCTACCAACAAACGCATTGAGGCTATCTGGTCAACGCAGCCCCTGCCCTTTCTAAAACCTCCCTGTTCCTCGCCTATTTTGTCATCCGTTATCTTCTGTAGTCTCTCTGTTACTACTCTTGCGTGTACCTTTCCAGGTATGCTAAGCAAACTAATTCCCCTATAACTCTTACACTCCTCTTTACTACCCCTCCCTTTGTACAAGGGTACTATCACTGCTTTCCTCCAGTCCTCTGGTACACTTTCCTTTTCCCATGCTAATTTACATAACCTATGCATTATGTCAACAGCTTCTCCATATCTCAGCATTTCACCTGGGATGTTATCTACTCCAGCAGCTTTGCCCATTTTAAGTCTGTTGATTGCTTCTTTTACTTCTTCTATGCTTATCTGGCTTTCAACTACCGGTACCCTGTTTATTCTACCTCTCTCCATTCCTATGAATGAGATCTTTGCCTTCCCCCTACTCTTTACAGCTAAGCTACTAAAATTATCTTTCCATAATTTAACCACACCATCATCCTCTACCATTTCCCCAGGGCGGGTGCCCAACCCCGAAAGGGGTTGAAATAGGGGAGCTATCCCCCCGCCAAAGGCGGCTTTCTAGGGCCTTTCCTTGCTGATGATGAGAGGATTGGGTTCTAGTCATGTGGTGATGGGCTGGTTTATCAGAGTGAGAACTGAGCAATCTCTGCCATACCCATAGCTTACTCTGACTGTTCCTTGTACTGTACTTACATATTTTCTAGATCTCAAGTGACAGCGTCTCTTCCGTGGATTGACCTCCCAATCTACCAAGATTGGAAGCCAAAGCGTCACATTTTTCCTTTGCCCTTCAACTTTCTCTTCATAATTGCTTAGGGGCACAGGGCCCTGGGTGGGGCTTTGGTTTCCTGGGCGTTTCCGCACCCTCCTCAGCTCCCCGCCATGGAGTGGCTTCGGTCACCCAGGCTTTATTGTGGTCGGCAGGGAGGGTTCTGTGGGGGCGCCCGGTTATGGCCTTGGCCTTTGTTACGACCGGCACTACGAAATAAACAAGGGCACTTAATAATGGACTAGATGATAGGCTATATCTGCAACAATGGTACGCTAATTCCAAACCCTCGAACTATTACGCCGGTGAACAAAACACTTAAACCCTCCAGAGTTAATCTACTGGATAACGGGGTATCAATTAACTGGGGTTTAGTGCACTTCTAAAAAGGCTTTCCGGTGACGGCAAAGCCAAGTCACAAAAGGAATACTTTACGTTAATAAAATGCTCTTAAGTAATAACAATGCTTGAATAAACTATAACAAGATTTAATAAAGAAATATATGCTTACGTTAACTTTAGTGTGAGTCTGTACTCAACACTTAACTCTTAAATGCTCTATGAAAACACTGAAAGTCAAGTCCTACAGCAAACAGATATGGAATCTTCTGAAAATGTCTGATGCTCTAAGATGCTCGTTAATATAGAACAGAAATAATGCAGGGTCAGGACACCAAAGCGTGTATCTTAAATACACCAATAAGTAGGATACATATATATAACAAGGGAGTGCAACAACTCTGTGACAGCACTAATAATAGCCACTCAAAACAGTACTTCCTTAGCCAAACTAACAGCCATACTGGGTTGTGCACCAAGCATCAACCTAGGCTAAAATATTACGTGAATTCCTAAAGCATACACAGTTAAAGTTAATAAACACAATGCTGTCTTTATTACTAATAAAGTCTAGCAGCGGCATAAAAGGTACCAGGAGGCTAGGCAGAGCGCAAGCATGCTCGTAGCCTACTGTCTCCCCTTGAACAGATTTCCCTTATGTTACGTTAAATTGACAAGGAGGCTCTCTTGGTAAGTCCAGATCTCAAGTATCTGGTCTTGCCCTGGCGCTCCACAAAGGTCAACACAATGAGGTAGCGAGCATACGAGCAAGTGTAGGCAACAGCCCTTCGCTTGTATACTGCTACACTCGCAAAGGAGAAATATGCACAAGGGTTACAGGCACCTAGCTCCGTCGAAGTTGTACAGGCTCTGACTTGCCATGTACATAACTCAGACAACGACTAAAGATACCCTCCACTGTCTAGCATTAAATAGTAACAAAGAACAACTCAATAATTAGAAGCACCCAATGATAATATGACTCATGTGACTATGACTAATAATCCCTAAAGCTAGTGCAAAACATATATGTGAGAACTGGTGCTGGTAATACGACTGGCCGACTATGGAAGTCGTATGCAGAACCAGAAGGGATAAGTACTTGAATAAAGATGAGAAGTAATGGAAAAGAAGAAGTTCAGAGAGAGAAACAGTAGTACAGGGGGTTAGATTGGGGGACAGATTGCAAGGGACGTCTAGGACCAAGCACACTATGCCAAGCTCTGCAGGAGACACGCGGCGGGGACCCCCCCACAGCACCAACACTAGGACAGCGGCACCCAATCACAGACCACTACGTCATGAAATGCAGGCGTCCTAGGACGCGCCAGGCCAGCCAGCCAATCAAGGGCGTGGGAAAGCCCGCGTGAGCGAGGGAGGCACACGTACATACACACGCACATAATACAACCTCGCTCTTTCTCCTTAACTTCACACTGCATATCTTATACTCTATTACTGATATAAAATACTTCCATGTGTCACAGACAAGAATAAAGACCACCACTGATCTGGCTGTGACTACATGAATACTAGGAAAGAAAGAACATCGTTCTACGATTATTATAGCCCATTCCACTGCCCTGGCGAGCGCTAGCGAGTACGAGCACATTCTGGCAAGCTGGCCAGCGTAACACCCCGCCCAAGATGTGGGACGTTTTAACCTCAGGTAAACACCACATCTGACCAGACAGAATGCTCATAAACCCCGCCTCACCCAGCTACTCCCCCCAAGTTGTGAAAACAAGGCACAATCACAACATAAAACACGTCATTATATAAAAAAAATCTACACAACACTTCTCCAAAAGAATAGTATCACTTAACAATATTACACTCAACGAGCAAGCTTCAACAAGCCTAGCCTACTAAGACAAAAACTCAGCATGTCTTAGATTCTTGCTGTAACATACTGCACTTATATACAGTACTATTAAAAGAAAGTTTTTATGTGAGGTTTTTGTATTATTTTTAATAGTGTTTTTGGCGGCTTTGCACTACAGGGGCAAGCCTAATTTTTCTCCACTCTCAAACCGACACACCTGTGGTGATCTACCCTGGGTCGTCCACCCTGGACAAACAGTCAGCTATCACATTGTCACAACCGGCAATATGGCGAATGTCCAGGTTGTACTCCTGCAACATTAAGGACCACCTGGTTAGCCTCATATTCCGGTTGTGGAACTGATTCAAAAACTTCAAAGGTGGTGGTCAGTATAAATCACCACGACTGGGCTAAAAGCGGGAACATACATCTCAAAGTGCCTGAGCGCCAGCACAATGGCCAGAAGCTCCTTCTCTACCACCGAATAGTTCTTTTGTGCTGAGTTGAACTTCTTGGAAAAGAAACTTACTGGGTGTTCCACACCTTCTGGGTCTGTTTGCAACAAGACGGCACCAACCCCTACACCGCTAGCATCTGTCGCTAGCTGAAAAGATCTTGAGAAGTCTGGGGCCCTGAGTATGGGGTGAGTGCACAAAAGATGCTTCACGAGTGAGAATGCTTTCTCACACTCAGGTGCCCACCCAAACTTTTTCGTCTTTGCAAGTAAATCAGTCAGAGGAGCCAACACCGAGGAGTATCCGCGGATGAATCTGCGGTAATACCCAATCATGCCCAAGAACCTCATGATTTGTCTTTTGGTGGTCAGCCTGGGGAACTGGTTAATAGCCTGTATTTTGGTTTGGGGGGGGGCACACCTGGCCCAACCCTACCACAAACCCCAAATACTGCACGGTTGCCCGAACAAAGTCACACTTGCCCAGATTGACCACCAAATGAGCCTCACTCAGCTTCCTGAACAATGCCCCGATGTGCTCGCAATGTCTTTCAAAGTCATTAGATCGTAGATTATCACATCATCTAGATACACGGTACAGTTAGGGATCTCCACCACTAACTCGTTCATCAGGCATTGAAAAGTTGCAGGTCCATTCTTCAGCCCATACGGCAAAACGTTGCAACGGTAAGTGTTCCCATCCACCACAAAACCGCACACCTGCTTCGCCCGCTCAGACAACGGCACCTGCCAGTAACCTTTGACAAGATCCACCATGGTGAGGTAACGTGCACACCCGATCTTGTCAACACTGTCATCTACGCGGGGAAGAGGCTAAGCATTGGTGGGGGTTAAGCCGTTCAACCGCCTGAAGTCAATGCAAAACCTGACCTTCCCGTCTGGTTTGGGCTGCAGAGTGACGGGAGATGTCCACCTAACCGCCCCTTTTTCTATCAGCCCCTTCTCCAACATGTAGCCTAATTCCGCTCGGAGAGCCGGAAGTTTAATGGGAGGTACACGATAGGGCACTGATTTAAAAGGGGGGTGCCTCACAAACTCTTTTAACCCGGGAACTGCGGGAAGACTCTTAAGAGTTCCCCCGGCGGACTGCGGGAAGACTCTTAAGAGTCAGAGAAAAAAAATAATAAACTTTAACCCTCCAGCCCCGGCTATGTATTATATATATATTCCTCGAAACCCGGGTGTTTTGGCCAAAAAACGTCTAGGCTAGGCTACCGTATATTCGTTAATCAGACTGCTTCCCGCATTCCCGCACATCCCCAAGCGTAGCTGTGTTATTTACCTGTAGAATGGCATTAAGTAGAGCTCTCAAGTCAACTGGTTGAGCTGTGATGATGATTTCATTGGAGATAACTTTATGGCCAAAACAGCCACTTTACACCACTTTTCGATACTTAACAACAACATACAGGCACACACGAACAAGCGACGCTCTCCTTCTTGTGGCCGGAGATGCGGGGCGTCGGTCTAGCCGGCTGTTGTTTACATGCGTCGGACCGACGCCTCGCACACCAAGCTCACAGGCTTTGAGCTCATGGGTGTTTAAGAGCCCTTCCGGGAACAGAGGGTTAAAGAAAGAGTTTTTATAGAATTTTTATTTTTTAATATGTTTTTGGCGGCTGCACTTACAGGGGCAAGCCAATTTTACTCCACTCTCAACACACACTGACTGAATGGCGAGGGTTCTCCTGCAAACAAACCCTCCCGTGACAAACAATCAGCCAAAACATTCTCAGTGCCCTTAGCATGCCACACATCCAACTTGTGTTCCGGCAGCACAACAACACCTGACACTGATAAACTGCCCAGTTCATCACAAGACTGGCACTTCTCTTCGCTCTTTCTGGCAACGGGACCTGCCAAAAGCCTTTCACTAGTTCTACCTTCGTGATAGGCGATGCAGCCCCGATGCGGTCTATGGTGTCGTCAACTCTCGATAAGGTATAGGCGTCTGTCAGGGATAATGCACACACACTCTCGCAATCAACACACTCACTGATCTTGCCACTTAACACAGGTTGCAAAGTTTCAGGCAACGACCACTCACGACATTCCTTATCCCTCAGACCCTTGGGCAATGGATAGGTGTCTGTCAGGGATAATGCACACACACTGATCTTGCCACTCAACTCAGGTTGCAAACTCACTGGCAACGACCACTCACAATATCCTTTATCCCTCAGACCCTTTTTCCACATGTCGTCTAGCTCTGTTTTCACGACAGGCTTTTTAGCAGGATTTATACGGTAGGGAATTAAACTGAGCCTCGCACTGTCTCCAGCCTCCATGTCGGATTCTACCCCGTACATCAGGCCTGGAGAAGCAACAAACATGCGGATGCACTGCCACAGCCTAGTAAACAACTTATCTCGCAGAACAACATGCCTAGTGCCCTCCCACAACCCAGCCGAGACCGCAGCTTCTAACCTGTAGTCTCCCTCCTTCTCCACCTTCGTCCCTAGAACAGCCAGGTCATGAGAGGGACAATCAGTACCACCTGTGCAGTCACCCCCATAGTTCATTATTGCTAAGGCTTCCCCGCCGATACCGTACATGCGCACCCCCGCATTCCTTACGACGCTGCCTGCGCAGCATCACCGCTTTTAGCGACATGGCCAGATACAGTCGGTCTATGGTAGGGCTGTTGCATTCGACTAGAGCAGCATTGGGAGGCTATGCGACGACCGGGCACTTCTATGCCACAGCCAACCTCACCAATCTGCTCAAAGTCCTCCTTTTTACCACCACCCTTGGCAGCCATGGGTCGACCTTGACCTGACATAATGACAAGGCAGAAATAATGGCAGTTGAACTCAATGATATAGAAGGAAAAAAGCTAGACATAGCAGTAGCTTACATGCCACCAAAGACCAGAGCATGGAGGGAGTTGGAGTTTGAGGAGATGGTCGAGGATATGATTCAGTCGTTGAGAAGATTGCTTTTAAGGAAGAATCGATTGATCTTGGTAGGAGATTTCAACTGTAGTGAGGTTGATTGGGAATCGGGAGATGCAGGGCCAAATCAGAGATCTTGGGGAAGTCGGCTAGTGGAGTTGGTTACGGAAAATGTACTTACACAATATGTGAAGGAAAATACAAGAATGAGGGGTAATAACGAACCTTCTAAACTCGATCTGATTTTTACAAAAGTTCCTCACGAAATTAGTGATATAAACTATCTATGTCCTGTAGGTATAAGTGATCACCTATTACTAAAATGGAAGTTGACCTCGAGTAATGCCAATAGATTAGACAATAGCTACATAAATGAGAGATTAAATTATAGTAAAGCTGATTATGTATCCTTGAAAAGATATTTAGAGGGAGTAGATTGGGATCTTATTTTGAAGGAACAGGACGTACAAGGTAAATATAGTAGATTCCTCGAAATTTATAAAGTAGGAACCAATCTGTTTGTCCCAAGATATAAAACTGGAAGTTTTACTAAGCAGAAAGATTGGTTTAATTTGAAATGCAAAAGAGCTTTGGGTAGGCGTGATGCAGCTTGGGCTAGATTAAGAAGAAGGAACACTGAAAGTAATCGGAATAAATATAAACAGGAGAGGAATAGATATGTTAACAAAATTAGGCAAGTTAAAATGAACTATGAGAAGAACATAGTAAATAAATGTGAAAGTGACCCTAGATTATTTTATAAATATATAAACAGTAAGTTGAAGGTAAAGAAACAAATTACTAAATTAAGAGTTGATGCTAGGACGTATGAAAATGTATCGGACATGTGCGAGGTAATGAATAACAAATTGGGGTCAGTTTTTACTAGAGAGGAAGGTTTTGACGAACCACAGGCAGGAGTACTGGAGAGTGGTCTTAGTAAGATTGAAATAACTAGAGATGAGCTGTTATCTGCGATGAGAGGACTTGAAGTAAGGAAAGCTATGGGACCGGATGAAGTGTCTGCCTGGGTTTTAAAGGAGTGTGCAGAGCAATTACTGGAGCCAGTGAGGGACATAATTCAAGCTTCCTTAGACAAAGGACAGGTTCCTGTTGAATGGAAAAGAGCTAATATAATTCCGATATACAAGAATGGAAACCCTGAGGACCCTCTAAACTATAGACCAGTTTCACATACTAGTATTGTATGCAAGATTTGTGAAAAGCTAATTAGGAAGAGATGGATGAAAATGTTGGAGAGAAAGAAGATAATAACCCCAAAGCAATTTGGATTCAGAGAAGGGACATCTTGTGTTACCAGTTTGCTATGTTATTACAGTAGGGTGATAGATATACTCCAAGAAAGAGGCGGATGGGTGGACTGCGTCTACTTAGACCTTTCCAAAGCATTCGATAAGGTACCACATAAAAGATTGTTATCTAAGCTTGAGACGCTAGGATGTGTCAGGGGGAGTTTGCTGAAATGGATGGAGCTATTTAACAGATAGGGAAATGAGGCCCAACATTAGAGGAACTTACTCATCGTGGCGGAAAGTTGAGAGTGGTGTGCCGCAGGGATCTGTGTTGGCACCTCTCATGTTCCTTATATACGTGAATGACCTGCCGATAGGCATAATCTCCTACATGTCAATGTTTGCAGATGACGTAAAAATTACGAGACAAATAAAATTAGTTGTGAGGAGCTGCAAGGGGATTTAGATAAAATATGCGAATGGAGCACCAAGTGGAAAATGAAATTTAATATAAGTAAATGCCATGTGTTAAATATGGGAAGAAGTGTGAATAGACCAAATTAGGAGTACAGGATGGGAGATAATATAATTAGCAAGGCCGAAAAAGAAAAGGATTTAGGGTTGATTATACAAGATAATTTGTCGCCAGAGAAACATATTAACAAGCTCTTTAGCGGAATGTATGCAATGGCCGGGAATATGAAAGTTGCTCTGAACTACTTGGATAAGACCATGGTAGCAAAAATTATGAAGAGTATGATTAGACCAAGATTGGAGTATGCAGCAGTGGTGTGGTCCCCGCATCTAAAGAAGCATATTCACAAGTTAGAAAGAATCCAGATAGCAGTTACTAGATTGGTTCCAAGTCTCAGAGAACTGCCATATGAAGGGAGGCTAGACAAATTAAATCTACCGAGTCTAAAAGAGAGGAGAGAGAGGGGAGACATGATAATGATGTACAAATGCACCCGGGGGCTGGAGAGGCTGGATAGGGAGGATATATTAATTATGGATACAGGAATAACTAGAGGCCACAGCTACAAAGTAAAAAGACCTACCTGCAAGAACGATATCAGGAAGTTTAGCTTCCCCTATAGATGTATTGACAAATGGAATGGGCTGGAGGAGGAGGTGGTAGGGGCAAGGAGCATCCATATTTTCAAGAAAAAATTGGATAAAAAGTAGACTGAGAGACGGGACAACACGAGCTTAGCTCAACTCCTGTAAACTACAATTAGGTAAATACAATTAGGTAAATAAAACCATGTCCAAGCCTCGTCGCCCACCTTGAACCACCGAAACAACGAGGCTAACGGTCTCCCAACATTCACGTGACCTGCCCGCGGAACATCTTGCACCGCCTGAGTTGTGAGGCTCAGGGGCTCGGCACGACCAGTGGGGTATGAACCGAGCTGGTGCTGGAGCGCTGCACACTGCTGCTCAGGCAGGTGCTCTAGCGCTTCCCCAGCCACCAGGCTCGTGTCCCCCGCCCACTGCTCCGCCAAGACATGAAAATCCCTACTCTCCTCCACCTGTGCCCTACTGCCCCCCTCTCCTTCTCCACCTTGGCCGCTGCAGACCAACACAGGGACAGTAGGCTGCTCAGGTGGTTGCCTCACAAACTCCTCCAACAGGTTCACATGACATGTTTCCCCGTCCTCGTGTTTGATAGCCCCGTTCCCACAACTCTCCTCCAACTGGGAACTACTAAGTCGTGGAGGGCCATCACGCCCAACCATGTCACTAGGGGTGACAGGTTCTAGGGCCACTCCGGAGCTCACCTCTGGGTCAAGTACTAAGCCGCTAAGGAGAGCCGCTGGAGCAAAACTCACAAAACTCCCAGCTTCAGCTTGCTCCTTCCGACCGTTCCTCCGCTGGTCTGAAGACTGAGACAATGGTTGTGACTGAACTGACGCGCGAGAACGGGTGACTGCACAGGCCATCTGTTTAAGCTGACACCTCTCGACCCACTCCCGATTCTCTCTATTAACGTCGGCCGCCCTCTCGGCAACAACTAAGGGTGGAACCTCCGAAGTGAGCACCGCAAAGTCGTTGCGCAGAAGGAGGTCGACGCCCTCAACTGGCAAGCTCTCTACGATCCCAACATCAAGTTCACGACACACACCATCCACCTCCAGCTCCAACCTAATCAACGGGTATGACCTGGTAGCATTGATCCCCTGTACCACAACAACCCGAGCCGCGTTTATAGGTTTGCCTGTGAAATTTTTAAGAAGTGTCTGTGATGCCCCAGTGTCACGCAACAATTTGACCTGATGTTTAGTATTCCCCCAGCTCACAAGCCCGCGCCCTCGATGGCTGCAAAAAGTGTCTTGGACAGGTGTCGAGCCCTCCAAACCCTTCGTCACAGGCTGTGTCCCCGTAACTGACGACCTACCCCGGGCAGACGCAGAAGAGCTCAGAGACACCCCCATGTTGCGAACCAAAGACACAGGCTTAGCAGGAATATTACTCGGACATGTACGTGCAAAGTGACCCACCTTCTGACATTTAAAACATTTCACTTCACCACTAGACTTCCCCCCTTGAGGTGGTGGGGAAGGGCCCTGCCTTTTTGAAAACGGGACGGTTTTGTGTTTGTAGTTATAATGGGTATCATTGCTCTTACTTTTTACATTGTTATTTTGTGCTTCATTGACTTTGGGGGGTGGAGTGTTATGCCCCTTGTTACCTGTCTCACTACAATGAGCAGACCCGCACCCACGAATCAAAGAAAGCCGGAGGTCAGCAAGCTTAGCTGCCTCCTCTACGGTCTTAGGGCATTTTTCCTTCAGGTTCAATGTCAGGTCGCTGCCTGTGCACCGGAAGAACTGCTCCAACAAAAATAACTGCTTAACCTGATCAACTGTCGTCGTATTCTCAGACCGGAGCCAGTTCCCCATAGTGTCAGTCAGTTCCCGGGCATGTTCAAGGAAAGAGCTCTCCTTGCTCTTTACAACGCCCCGAAATTTCAATCTGTAGGTTTCTGGTTGCAACTCATAGGCCCGGAGCACAGCCTCCTTTAACACCACATAGTTAGTACAGTCCTCCAATGACAGCGAGACATATGCCTTGAGACCTTTCCCAACAAGCTTTGATGATACAAGGGCTTCCCACTTAATCTCCGGCCACTCATGCTCCCGACACTTCTTCTCAAACCGTGCAAAAAACTCAGTCACACCAGACTCATCGAACACAGGGACTAATTTAAACAAGTGCGATAAAGACTCAGACCCACGATTCCCAGAACCGAGATGCCGCCCTGTTGTCTCCACCCTAGATTTCTCAACATCCATCTCAGCACAGTACCTAGTTGCTTCAACCTGCAACTCTGCCTCACGGCATGCTGTCCTCTCCTTAGCCTGAATCTTAGCCATCTCAACTTCACACTGGATCTTAGCCAACTCCACTTCACGCTGGATCTTAGCCAACTCCAGTTGTAACAACATATCAGCAGTCAAATCCTGAGGGGGAGGAGCAATTATAGGAGACCCACCCAGTGGCTCACCCAGGGGCAAACCACGCTGCCAGCGACTATCAGATTGCGGAAGCGTGCCAAGGTCTGGTAACCTAGGGGGCGCGATAGGAGTAGAGTGGAAGGGAGGCTTAGGCTCCCAAGCCCCCGCTCCACCCTGCAACCCACTGCCACCACCCAACACACAAGCCACCAGGTCACTCTTAGACATGCTGCCAAAGCCGACACGCCCCAGGACCGTGGCCAAACAACGCAGACCATAGCAATCAATCCCCTCCAACCGACTCGCTGTTACTGGTATCTCCACAAACTTCCTCGCATCAGCCTCACAATTAATAACTCTGATGCCATCATTAAATTCCTGCTGCTGCTCAACACCCGTAGGCTGTACTGTCTGATTATCCCCGTTAACTGAGCTGTTGCTAGACATGGTGTATACTGAGAAGTGTGCAAGTTTATAAAAAAAAAAAAAAATATATATATCTATAATCCCTTATGCAAGCACCTATTCACTTAAAGTTATCTGAAGCCTCTTTATGTGTCATACTGCTTGCCAAAAAAAAATCTGTGTCCACTGTATTCCTCATTAAACAAAATTACCACTATACTCCCACAGTATTTCTTAAGTTCACAAAATCCTAAGCAACATCGCCATTTGTTACGATCCAGGTTCTACAAGACACAGGGCTCTTCATCATTGGACTAGATAAGGCTAAAGGCAACAATGGTAACACTAGTTCCAACCCCTGCCTTAACCTCTGGAGAACAAAACACCTATACCGCCCTGAGTCGTGCCTGGACAACGAGGTATCCTATGACTCGGTAAAAGGTGCACACTATAGGCTGATGATCACTGAAGCAGCCTATACTCATACAACATACGATTACTTTATTAAGGTATACAAGGAAAAAGATAGATAGCGTAATTAAATCGCAGCAACGATTTAATAGCAAACTAGAAGAAGGATAATTAACGTTACGTTAAATAATCAGTAAACTGTCACTCCTGTCTGAAAGAAAGTGAAACAAAGAAAGTCCTAAAGCATCATGCAGGAATCTTCTGCAAAAGTCAGATGCAACTAAGAAGTATGTCTCGGATTCTGAACTGTGTATTATTACTGTGGGAACATATATAGTGTAGGGACATACGGTGTTATCTGGCACAGGTGTAATTATAAAACAGTCGGCAGTGTAAACTCTAACCACAAAAAGATGTGCTTTCTCCCACCAGGCACAAGCCTGCTCTGGTTGGGTCTCTCAGCAACAATCACGACTTACTATAAAAATAAGGAACAATAATGCTGTACACATATACACAATGAGATTATAAACCCTAATCGGGGGTCTGCCAGGTGGACGAAGTCTAGCAGGGGAGTCGTAGGCTAGGTTACCTGGGCCGAGCCACCTGCTCGGTAGCCTAGTGTCGTTCTCAAGTCTGTGCGCCTAGTTACATTAAATGACGGGGTGCTCTCTTGAGAGATCCAGGTCTCGTGTACCTGGTTCTCTCCTGGCGACCCTCCTAAGTCAAAAGCTAACAAGCTAGCACAGTGCTGGGTGGACTAGGCAAACGCCCTCACGCCAACACAGTGCTAGGCTCTAAGGTACACAGACAAGAAAATTACCTAGGCCTCCGCAGGTATCCGGTACAGTTGCATAGGCTCAACGAAGTCTATGCTCATAGGAAACTGTAACCTGATAGCCTCTCCCCAGTCTAGCATCGACTGACCTGGCAGACACCCAAGAAAATAAGGTAGGGGCAACACGATGAGTATGTCAAACCTCCCCAAGCCAAAATGGATAACCCTCTGATCCAAAATGCCTAACAAATTACATATATCTCTGAGAGCTCGCTGTATAATACAGTGACGGATATATGAAATCAACATCAAGGGGAAGGGCAGTTAATTAATAGTAGGATATACAGAGAGAAGAAGGTAAGCAGTGGTAGAGAAAGTTCGCAATAGGGGGGTGAGGTGGGCTGATAGATTGCAAAGGGATGTTAGCGTTACAGCACTAAGAGGAGCTCTGAGGAAGGAACTCCTCGGGACCCGTCCAGGATCACACACAAAGGCATGGTGGTCAGCCAATCACAGGCTGCTACGTCACCACGCAGCAGGGCTGCAGAAGGCGCCAGGAACCACCAGCCAATCAAGAGGCGTGGCACGGCACGCGCGCGAGCCTACAAAGCGAGGGGGGAGGCAGCACATGTATATGCACGCACACACTACCACCCCACTGCCTATATTATTCTCTCTCCTTAACTATACACAATGCATCTTATGTTCTACTCATGATATAAAATGCTTCCCCTTGTCACAGACGAAAATAAAGACCACCACGGGACTGTCTGCAACAACACGAACACTATGAAAGAAAGAACAACATTGTAGATACACTGTAGCCAAATACCTTGCCCCGGCGAGTGCTAGCGAGTGGCCAAGCGAGCGGCTGAGCCCACATGGCGTTCTGCCAAGCTGCAGGCGTCACACCGTCCACCTCAAGTTCTACTCTGACCAGCGGGTAAGACCGCGTAGCATTGATGCCTTGAACCACCACAACCCGAGCCGTGTTAATAGGCTTGCCAGTGAAATTCTTAACAAGTGTCTGGGAAGCGCCCGTATCACGCAACAACTCAAGCCTATGCTCCAAACCAGCCCACCTCACAGTGCCGTGCCCCCTATGACCACAAAAAACATCTCGGACGGGTGACGAGCCCTCCTGCTGCTTCTGCACCGGCGATGACTTCGCAACTGACTGTTTACCCCGGGCAAACGCGGAAGACCTCAAAGACACGCCAATGTTGCTCACTAGTGATACCACTGCTGTAGGCGGTGTGCTCGGACATGAGCGCGCGCGCAATATGCCCCTTATTATGACACTGGAAACATTCCACTTCACTCTTGGACTTTCCCTGAGGTGGGTAAGGGCCCTAGCCTTTCTTTAACGGGAAGGGTTTCGACTTGGGATCATAATTGGCAACAGTACTCTTAAATGGATAATTATTTGTGTCATTAATTCGGGGGGGTGGAGTGGTACGCCCCTTGTTACCTGCCTCAGCTCTCTGTGCAGACCCGCACCCACGAATCAATGACAACCTGAGGTCAGCCAGCTCAGCCGCCTCCTGCAGTTTTTGGTGGCTTTTCTTTCAGGTTAAGAGTCAAGTCACTGCCAGCACATTTAAAAAATTGCTCTAACAATACTAATTGCTTCACTGCCTCAAAAGTAGTTGCCTTCTCCGATCTTAACCAATTCTCAAATGCATCTGACAGCTCTCTAGCGTGTTCCTGGAAAGCACTCTCCTTTCTTTTGGAAACAGCCCAAATTTCAGCCTATAGGTCTCTGGCTGCAACTCATACGCCCTCAGGACAGCCTCTTTCAACGCCTCGTAATTCACACAGGAATCTAGGGGCAAAGCATCATACGCCTTGAGTGCTTTCCCCGTCAAACGTGACGAAACAAGGGCTGCCCACTTCTCCTCGGGCCATTGATGCTCCTGGCACTTTTTCTCGAACCGGAGAAAAAATTTGGTAAATCCTAACTCATCAAACACTGGGACCAACTTTAGTAGATGCGACAGGGACTGATCATGGGGTCGACCCCCCTGGACGACCCGGTTCCTCGTCACCTCTACACGAGTTTTCTCTAGATCAACATCGGCACAATACCTTTCAGACTCAAACTTAAGCTCAGCCTCTCGCTGGTGCTGCTGCTGCCTGAGCTCAGCCTCATGCTTCCGCTGCTCGAGCTCAGCCTCACGCTTCCGCTGCTCGAGCTCAGCCTCATGCTTCCGCTGCTCGAGTTTGGCGAGCTCGAGCTGAAACAACATCTCGGCAGACAAACCTTGAGGAGGGGGTGCTACTATCGGGGACCCACCCCGTGAGCCACCTAGAGGCATACCCAACCGCCAACGGGCATCGGCCTGCGGGAACGTACCCGGCTCCGGAGCCCGAGGGGGCGCCATGATAGGAGTCGAGTGGAATGGGGGCTGGGCAGTAGGTGCCCCAGCTCCCGCTCCACCCGAAGCCCCATGCACCCCACCGAGCACCCAGGTAACCAGCTCACCTCTCCACAAACCGCTAGTACCGGACAACCCTAAGACCGTGGCTACACACTGCAGTCCGTACCGGTCCAGCCCCGACACCCGATCCGCCGACACAGGCTCCTCCAAAAAAATCCGAGCATCCTCCTCATTGTTCACCACCCGAACGCCGTTAGACAACTCCACCTTCTCCACCTCCTCGCCTGTCTCTCGCACTGTGCCCTCACTAGGTTCAGACCCGTCCAGTGACATGGAGTCAACAAAAAAAATCTCAAGTCAAGACAAAAGTAGCCAAACTCTCACATAGCTTTATTCACAAAAAATATTAGATGTTCTTGAGTGCAATACTAGGTCACCAATAAACACCAACAAGTTCTATATATCCTCAAAACAATGTCCACTGCCAATAATGCGAGAAATAAATTCAACCCCAAATGGCAATAAGATTTCTCCAAAAAAAAAAATGCAATATTCAGTTCACTATATTCTGGTCTAAGGTCGCCATTTGTTACGACCGGCACTACGAAATAAACAAGGGCACTTAATAATGGACTAGATGATAGGCTATATCTGCAACAAAGGTACGCTAATTCCAAACCCTCGAACTATTACGCCGGTGAACAAAACACTTAAACCCTCCAGAGTTAATCTACTGGATAACGGGGTATCAATTAACTGGGGTTTAGTGCACTTCTACAAAGGCTTTCCGGTGACGGCAAAGCCTACTCACAAAAGGAGTACTTTACGTTAATAAAATGCTCTTAAGTAATAACAATGCTTGAATAAACTATAACAAGATTTAATAAAGAAATATATGCTTACGTTAACTTTAGTGTGAGTCTGTACTCAACACTAAACTCTTCAATGCTCTATGAAAACACTGAAAGTCTAGTCCTACAGCAAACAGATATGGAATCTTCTGAAAACGTCTGATGCTCTAAGATGCTCGTTAATATAGAACAGAAATAATGCAGGGGCAGGACACCAAAGCGTGTATCTTAAATACACCAATAAGTAGGATACATATATATAACAAGGGAGTGCAACAACTCTGTGACAGCACTAATAATACCCATTCAAAACAGGGCGGGTACCCCGAAAGGGGTTGAAATAGGGGAGCTATTCCCCCGCCAAAGGCGCCTTTCTAGGGCCTTTCCTAGCTGTTGCTGAGAGGATTGGGTTCTAGTCATGTGGTGATGGGCTGGTCTATCAGAGTGAGAACTGAGTGATCTCTGCCATACCCATAGCTTACTCTGACTGTTCCTTTTACTTATATATTTTATAGATCTCAAGTGACGGCGTCTCTTCCGTGGATTGACCTCCCAATCTACCAAGATTGGAAGCCAAAGCGTCACATGTTTCCTTTGCCCCTCAACTTTTTCTTCATAATTGCTGAGGGGCACAGGGCCCTGGGTGGGGCTTTGGTTTCCCGGGCGTTTCCTCACCCTCCCCAGCTCCCCGCCATGGAGTGGCTTCGGTCACCCAGGCTTTATTGTGGTCGGCAGGGAGAGTTCTGTGGGGCGCTCGGTTATGGCCTTGGCCTTGCTCGGGGCCTTGGGGCTGTTCGGCCAGGCAGCTTGGGGAACAGCAACAACAATAACAACAGTACTTCCTTAGCCAAAGTAACAGCCATACTGGGTTGTGCACCAAGCATCAGCCTAGGCTAAAATAATACGTGAATTCCTAAAGCATACACAGTTAAAGTTAATAAACACAATGCTGTCTTTATTACTAATAAAGTCTAGCAGCGGCATAAAAGGTACCAGGAGGCTAGGCAGAGCGCAAGCATGCTCGTAGCCTACTGTCTCCCCTTGAACAGATTTCCCATATGTTACGTTAAATTGACAAGGAGGCTCTCTTGGTAAGTCCAGATATCAAGTATCTGGTCTTGCCCTGGCGCTCCACAAAGGTCAACACAATGAGGTAGCGAGCATACGAGCAAGTGTAGGCAACAGCCCTTCGCTTGTATACTGCTACACTCGCAAAGGAGAAATATGCACAAGGGTTACAGGCACCTAGCTCCGTGGAATTCGTACAGGCTCTGACTTGCCATGTACATAACTCAGACAACGACTAAAGATACCCTCCACTGTCTAGCATTAAATAGTAACAAAGAACAACTCAATAATTAGAAGCACCCAATGATAATATGACTCATGTGACTATGACTAATAATCCCTAAAGCTAGTGCAAAACATATATGTGAGAACTGGTGCTGGTAATACGACTGGCCGACTATGGAAGTCGTATGCAGAACCAGAAGGGATAAGTAATTGAATAAAGATGAGAAGTAATGGAAAAGAAGAAGTTCAGAGAGAGAAACAGTAGTACAGGGGGTTAGAATGGGGGACAGATTGCAAGGGACGTCTAGGACCAAGCACACTATGCCAAGCTCTGCAGGAGACACGCGGTGGGGACCCCCCCAGCACCAACACTAGGACAGCGGCACCCAATCACAGACCACTACGTCATGAAATGCAGGCGTCCTAGGACGCGCCAGGCCCGCCAGCCAATCAAGGGCGTGGGAAAGCCCGCGCGAGCGAGGGAGGCACACGTACATACACACACACATAATACAACCTCGCTGCCTACCTTGCTCTTTCTCCTTAACTTCACACTGCTATATCTTATACTCTATTACTGATATAAAATACTTCCATGTGTCACAGACAAGAATAAAGACCACCACTGATCTGGCTGTGACTACATGAATACTAGGAAAGAAAGAACATCGTTCTACGATTATTATAGCCCATTCCACTGCCCTGGCGAGCGCTAGCGAGTACGAGCACATTCTGGCAAGCTGGCCAGCGTAACACCTTGTTCGGGGCCTTGGGGCTGTTCGGCCAGGCAGCTTGGGGAACAACAACAACCATTTCCCCATTCATGTCCCTCATCCTACCACCTGAAACACTCTCAGCCTTCTTCCCTCTGGCTTCTTTCACAGCTCTGTAGTATGATTTCTTGTCATTCAGAAACTGTTCACTAATCTTTTTCCCATATTCCTCATCTGCCTTCCTTTTAGCGTCTTATATCGTCCTTTTCACTCCTTGTTTCAAGTTTTTATATTCTTCTTTCCTTGCATCTCTAGTTTCTCTAGGTATATTCTTTTTCAGCATACTCTTTCTCAAATCTTTCTTCTTTTTCACTATTTCTTCAATCTCTTTGCTAAACCATGCATGACCTATCTTCTTCCACATTTTAAATGTTTTCTTCCCACATACTTTTTCAGCTGCTTTAATCATGGAGTCTCTTGTACCTATCCATACTTTGTCTACAGTATTTCCTAGGTCTATCATATCGTCCATGCCCTTTATAGTCTCTTTCAGCATATCCCTGTATTTTGTTGCATTGCATTCTTCACTTAATTTTCTCACATTTATTCTCTCTACTGTCAATTTTCTCTCTTTCCTCTCATATTTCCACTCCTTCCTTATCCTCACTTTTGATCAGCACTGTATATAGTGGTCTGATCTCGTCAGCATACCTCGTACAGCTTTCGAATCTAAAATTCTTCCTTTTAGCCCAGAGTCAATCATGGCATAGTCAATTAAAGATTTCTGTTCCTGCTCACCTTCACCTCTGTGCTATGTATATCTATGGATGTGACGATGTTGAAAAAACGTGTTGTCCAGAAACGTTTCTCTCTCCGCACATACTTCTACAAGAAAGTCACCATTCATGTTCCTACCCATTTACCCACTATACCTTCTATCTCCTCATTTCCAACTCTACCATTCATGTCACCCAGTAAAATTACCTGTGTGCACTCTTGCCTTTCTCTTATACATTTATTGACTTTAAACCAGAACTTTCTATTTTATTCCACACCTTTCCCAGTTTCTTGGTTAACCGGTGCATACACACACATAAATGTATACCTGTCTATCCCGATCTTGCACTCACACCAAACGATTCATGAGTCCACGCATCCATAGTTTTTCACACACTTCTTTAACCTATCTGACAAAATCACTGCTACCCCTTTTTTTTCTTACGTTTATATCCTGCATCCATCCCAGACCAGGCAACCCACCCTTCCCCACCCCACAAATCATGTTCACTCTCACCATCCCACACTACAGAACCCAACAGGTGAGTATAGGCAGATAAATAGATAGAATACGAAACACAAGAACAAAATTATAACCTGGTGGGGTTTTTTTTCGGATGGAGAGAAAAAACATTGTTTTTTCTTACATCACTCCAGTCCCTGTTGTATTTTTCCCCATGAGAACCTAACTTTGCATTTCAAAATTTTGAAATTTGCAAGGTCCTTTAGGTTCCAAATACTTCCGAGATAGGAGAGCCTACTTGTATATAATCCGCAATAGAACATAGAATATTAAAAATAAAAGTTATTTAAGTTGCATTGAAAGAATTCGGATGGTTTATTTTGGGGGAGGAAGGGTTTTTTGTCCAAGGAGCGCTCCATTGACTCCAAAGGGGTAACCAAAACTTACCGCAGTCTCAAACTGGGAAGGTGGGAGAATTTTGTTTTATCGACTCTTGTATCATTTTGTTTATGTGTTGGTGGGATATTCGTATTTTCAATTGAATCACATTATAAATTAATCACAGATTAACCCTCTAGCCCCAGCGTTGAGACATTGCCAACGCCTATGTATGAAACGCTCGGCCCCAGCGTTGTGACTGTACCGACGTCTATTCTCGCTCTTATTTACCCTTGATATATGGCTTGTAAAGGGATGATATTTGAATGGGAACTAATTTAGGATACTGCGCAACAATAGCAGTAGTTGGCAATTCCCCAAATACGGCTGGGCGGGCGTGCGGGGCGCGCCAGTACACGATAACTCACGAGTGGCACAGCATGTCCAACCGCCATAGCTCTAACCTCACACCTCACACCGTGTAGGGAGTGTTGAGGAGGCGATATCGATGTATTTTATTACCAGGATAGTGCTACAGAATCATCTGATGAAGAGTCTGATGAGGAATACTAGCCAACACTGGAGGAGATAGAGAAAATCCCATTGTTAAAAAAAATTGCTTTAATTTTTGCTCCTTGCGTCATGGCGCCGCGGCCAGTGTCTCTAAGACTCGTTTCTCAACCTTCCCCTCCCCAGACTGTGATGTGGCTGTGTTTGCCACAGTGTATCAGGGACTATCAAACCCTTTAACACTTACAAGCTGCCTATAAATTATCGCATAATATAAGTGACATTGACACTCGCATACGATAATCGTAACCGAAAAAATATGCGGTAACAGTGGAAGGGTGAAAGAGTAAGTAGGCTAGCCACGGTGCTTAGGTGAGAGTCGTGGTAGCAGGCTTTGCGTGCATTCGTCAGTGTGTATTATTATGGTTAGCTAGGTATGATGACTATAGATCAGGCAAAGGAAGTGGTAATAAACAGGAATGAATGGAGAATGCTTGTGAATAGATGAGTGAATACATGGTAATTTGGGGGAAGGGGTCGGGTGCAAGTTGGACTAGATAATAGTCCATCAGGCACCTGGCCCGGGGAGACGATTAATATGAAGGGTGCGCCTGGAAGTGTCGTGGGCGGGCTTGTGGCATCGGCTCCGCTGCATGCCTGCTTGCCAAGATCGGAACCTCTACGAGTGGTCGGGCCTGAGTAAATAGATAGATAGATAGGTATGATGACCGCCCGTCGCTATGACAACCAGGATGCTTGAGACTGTACTCTAAACACTGGACTTTACACACTTTATAACACTCTACCGACACTCACAATGACTTTCAGTGATATTTATAGGATTTGCATACAGGTATGAGTGTTTTTTAGTGTATGCTACTTTTTCTATTGCACTAGACATATCGAAAGCCTTCGATAGAGTCTGGCATAAATCTTTAATTTCTAAACTACCCTCCTTCGGTTTCTATCCCTCCATCTGTGCCTTTGTCTCTAATTTCCTTTCTGGCCGTTCCATAGCTGCGGTTGTGGACGGCCATTGTTCACTTCCTCACCCTATAAACTCCGGTGTTCCTCAGGGCTCTGTCCTATCTCCTATTCTCTTTCTAATTTTTATAAATGATCTCCTTAACTGTACCTTAATTCCCATCCATTCATACGCAGACGACTCAACCTTACACTACTCCATTAGTTTTTCAGAACGCCCCAGCCAGCAATCCCTCAACGACAAACGTAATGAAGCCATAGAACTCTTAAATTCTGATCTAAATACTATTTCCAATTGGGGCAGAGAAAACCTTGTTAACTTTAATGCTTCCAAAACCCAATTTCTCCATCTATCTACCCGTCAGGATCTCCCAGCGGACTATCCCTTATTCTTCAACAATACAAAAATCAACCCTTCATCTTCTCTCAATATTCTTGGTGTCTCTTTTTCTTCTGCTCTCATTTGGAAGGACCATATTACCAGTCTTGCTAAGGCAGCCTCCCAGAAGCTGGGTGTGCTCAACCGCCTTAGGGGGTTCTTTTCCCCTGCACAGCTTCTTGCTCTGTACAGGGGCATAGTGCGCCCTTGTATTGAGTATTGTTCACATGTGTGGGGAGGTTCCTCTCACACCGCTCTCCTAGACAAAGTTGAAAGGAAGGCCTTTCGTATCATTAACTCCCGTCCACTCACCAACTCTCTGCAATCTCTCTCTCTCCGCCGCAATGTTGCATCTCTCTCGCTATTCTATCGCTACTATAATAATCAGTGTTCCTCAGAGCTATCCCAGTGCATACCACCTCCTTTACGTAGGGCCCGTGGTACCCGTCTTGCAACTCAATCCCACCCCTACTCTGTGCAACTCTCCAACCCAAGAGTGAAACGTTACTCTCAAACTTTCTTCTACTCAACATCTGAGCTCTGGAACTCTCTCCCAGAATCAGTCTTTCCCTCTTCCTATGACTTAAATTGCTTCAAACTCCGTGTGTCCAGGCATTTTGTCTCGAACGTCCCTTGATTTTGGCCCTGTCACTCTTTCAACTATGGGGGAGGCACTCGCTATAGGCAGTTATGCCTTTTGCCTCCCTCAATCACATAGAAAAAAAAACAAAAAACAAAAACAAAAAAATGCATCTGGGGTTGGCCTGGTCTACGAAGGTATTTCCATTGACGCCATGTTATAACGGTCTCGCTAAACGATATTTTTATTTAAGATCTAGTGTCAAATAACGCATCCCAACTGCATAGCTAGCGAGGGAGACCTGTATTTTAATCCATAAATTTCACTAAAGGCTCTTTGCTCAGTACCAGTAATTCCCCCAAACATGGTAGCAATAAATTAATGACCATTGATTTCTTTCTCACATTTATCAACCTTTGTCACATATATTTATCTTAGCTGCATACAGGGAATATTGAAGGCATATGATGTGTTTTTTTACCACTATGCACTCCCTGCTCAATAGCTGGGATAGCGTGGGAGCCCTGATGTATCAGGGACTTCAGTGAACAGTTGCCACAGATTGCTAGACTGCGCCGTCCATCAAAGCACTGGTGTCTGCCAAATACTGTAGCACACTGAGTGGCCCGAGACTCGAACCCTCGACCTAACGGTTTTGCAGGCAGGTGCTTTACCAACCGTGCTACAGCCTGTGGCCATGAACAAATGTCTTCTTAGTGGTACTTATATACAGTTACTTCATAAATACTGAGTCAGTAACAATTCTCAAGTCCCTAAATAGGCTAGATGGTATACCGGTACTAAAAGTAGGTAATCATTAATTCAGTCACCACCATAAATACATGAAAAAAAATAAAAAAATTACTTTGTAAATAAGTTACATACTTATCATCCAAATCAGAGTCTTTCTTGAGCAGTGAGTCTCTGGAGTGATGTTCACTAGGATCATCTCCAGGGCCAGGCAACATTGGTTGATCTAGAAAAGAGGGATACAATTATCAACATTAAATAATACAGTACGGTATTGTATATATATACTATACCTGGAGGTAAGGGGGTCCTCCATATTTAGTGGAGGAAAAAAATATGCCCCACTTATCCTATTGCGTGTCGTACAAGGTGATTAAAAAGGGGGAAAACGTGCCAAAAAAATCCACCTGCAATAGTGGCGCTGCTGGAAGGGCTGCGGATGGAAGAAACCTTGGGCCAAAGCTACGAGCCTATGGACCGATTTTTTTAGCATAAATCCAAAGACGTTATCCTAACCCTTTACAATTCCTTAGTCCGCCCTCTTCTGGAATACTGCGTTCAATGCTGGTGCACTTATTACCAAAAAGACATAAACAAGCTAGAACGAGTTCAACGTAGAGTTACCAAAAATGATACCTAGCCTAAAGAACAAACCATACGAAGAGCGTCTTAGAGAATTAAATCTATTTCCTTTAACCCAGCGCAGATTAAGAGGTGACTTAATTCAAGTGTTCAAAATCATCAAAGGCATCGACAATATGAACTGTAGTAAGTACTTCACTATCGACCAATCTAATTACACGCGGGGAAACGGTTGCAAAATTATTGGTAAATCTTTTAACTCACACGAATCTAAGAATTTCTTCTTCAATCGAGTTGTCAACTTGTGGAATGGGCTTCCCCGAGACGTTATAGACTGCAGCACCGTTGATTCATTTAAACTCCGCCTAGACAAATATCTCGCATCAAACCCGCGACTGACTGCGTTTGTAAATGAATAACTTTATTTTATCCTCCCCTCAGTTACTAACCCATATGTCCCCTACTAACTTCCTAGTCCTGCCACGGACATTAGTTCCAGGGCAGTAGTTCCCTTTCCAATGTTCCCTTACCCACTCTAAACCACTGTTTGGACACTTGATCCTCAGTGTTTTGGAGGACAAGCAGCCTAGAAGGGTCACTAGATATGTTGTTGCTTGATTTCCTTTGTACTCCTTTGTACCGATGACTTCCTTGCCTGCTGCCCTCTCACAAACGTATCTCACCACACCCTACCTCCCCCTGGGGAGGTGCAGGACCAAGGAATACCTGGATGCCACGGGATTGCCATAAAGAGCATCTTGGGGCTACAACAACAAAAGTAATAAATACATACATACAAGTTTAACCCTACAGACCCAGCTATGTTCAAACCTTCACGGGCCTCGGATCCGGCTGTTTTTCGTTAATTTAGTAATTTTGGCGCATTCCTATCTCCGCAAATAAAATGGCTAGGTTAGACAGAGTGCAGTCTCCTGATATATAATATATAACCTAGGTTCGGCAATTTATCTGCGGAGATATGAGTATAAAAAAATTACAAAAATATCCCGAGACTCCCGATATTACCCCAAATGCAGCAAACCTTATCCTAGTACAGTATATTTACCATCAAAGCAGAACCACTTGGTGTAGAGTTTTAGTTTTCACTTATCGCTTGTTAAAAGCAAAAGCTGTCTCATGATATACTGTACAGTATACCGTAGATATAACCTAGGTTAGGCCATTATTTGGCGTAGTTATGAATGCCTGAAAATCTTGAAAAGGCGCAGATTCAGCAAGGAAGCGATCGGGGTGGAGGGAATTAACTGGAGTCAATGTGGGTTAACTGGACATAAAATTACCGTGGTTATGATTTTGAACATAGAATATATCGTCAATTATGAAAAAACACATAATTTAGCCGGGATGTAGTACTATTAAATTCTACAAGTGTCAGGAAATTAGCTACTAGGGACGAATTTGCTCGCCCAGTTAACCCGGGAACTGCTGGGAGACTCTTAAGAGTTCCCCTGGCGGACTGCTGGGAGACTCTTAAGAGCGAGTGAAAAAAAAAATCAACTTTTGACATCGAAAAAAAAATATTTTGTTTATTTTTATTTTTTTATTTTTTTATTTTTTCTTGGCCCCTGGGCCATGCAAAATCTCAGTCCTATACCTCCCCTCCTTCCCCACTTTCCTCCTCTCCTTCAGTTATCACCTATTTTCCCTGTTATTCCCTTATTCTGAGGTATATTTTCGTGCTAACATTAGCGAGTTGCAAGCAGGGTGTTGTCATCACTGATGGCAAGCGAGTGCAAGAGAGAGAGAGAGAGTATCGATCAACTGTGTCTCAGTGGCCTTGGGGGAAATTGGCGGGAAAGCAGCTTGCCTCACCCATACATTATACAACTCCCGGGCTATATCTCCGATTTTGACCATCCAAACGCTGTTTTCACTCGTTTTATTGTTGTTTCAGGTTAATACCTTTATAATCAACCCATAATAGGCGCATATGGATAAGTATTAATGCTATTAATGATACAATGAATATTTTAGTGACGGAAACACCTCAAATACGTCAGCACAGGGGGACGTTTCCAATTACCCCCATGCGCACTTGTTAGGTTAAGGGGAAGACAGCTGGAATAACAAGACAAGTCAATCACTCAAGAAATGGTATATAAAGCGAAGGGACGAAGTAGGGAGGGAAAAGGAGATGGTGCGGGTGACGGGGGAGAAGGCAGAGAGAGGGGAGGTGAAGATAGAGAGAGAAACAGTCCAAGTGGAGGCAGAGGGAGGGGAGGTGGAAACGGAGTGAGAAACAGTCCAGGTGGAGACAAGAGAAGAGGAGACAAGCTAGGAAATAAATTGGGAGGGGTACGTACAAAAAAGAAAGGAACGGGCAGGGACGAGAAAAATAGGGAAAATACTGGAAACGCTAAGTTCATGTATACAAATATTGATGGGTTAATTTCCAAAAAGATTGAGTTTGACGAATATGTAAAGAGAGAGAGGCCCGGGGTAGTATGTTTGACTGAAACTAAGCTTAACCAGGAGGTAGACACGAATATAATTAGTTGTGCAGGATACAGTACATGGAGAAGAGACAGGTTAGGAAAGCTAGGAGGAGGAGTGTTGATCATGGTAGATAATAAAATTACTGCTAAAGAATTAAAACTTGGTGATAGCATTGCTGAAGTGGTAGCAGTTGAAATTGAGGATAATGATAGGTCAAAATTGGACATTGTATCAGTTTATTTACCTCCTAAGACTAAATCTTGGAGCAACGATGAATATAATGAATTAATTTTGGAAACCTTGCGTATGTTAGAAATTATTTGTAAAAGGAAAAATAGGCTTATTCTTGCAGGGGACTTTAATTGCGGGGAGGTGGATTGGGAATGTTTGGATGCGGGTTCAAATGAAAATACTTGGGGTAGCAAATTTCTTGAACTAACAATGGGGTATCTATTAACACAACACGTTATGGAAAATACAAGATTTAGAGGTGATGAACCATCAAGACTCAACTTATTATTCACCAAAGACCCCCAAGAAATAAAGAACCTAACATATTTGAGTCCCATGGGAAAAAGCGATCATGCTGTGATTGAATTTGAATTGACAGTGGAATTTCTGGAAGGCAGAGAGGAGGAACATAGGGAATATAGACTAAATTATAGTAAGGCGGATTATGAATCATTACGAGGATACTTTGCAAATATAGATTGGTCATTTATTGAGCAAGAACAGAATATTCAGGTAAAATACACCATGTTACTAGACATTTACAGGGAGGGGGTAGATAAATATGTACCAACATTTAAGGATAGAAAGCTGGCTAAGGAGAAAGAGTGGTTTAACATGCGATGTCACATTGCCCAGAACAAAAAGGACTCTGCATGGAATAAAGTGAGAAGGAGACATACTGAGGAAAAATGGAATGAGTATAAGAATGCTAGAAACAACTATGTCAAGACTATAAGAGAGGAGAAAAAGAACTTTGAAAAAGATATAGTAAACAAATGTAATAAAGAACCCAAACTGTTCTATAGTTATATCAACGGCAAAACAAAAATAAAGGACAAAATAACAAAGCTTAGGGTAGAGGGTCAATTATATGAAGACACAGTGGGTATGTGTGAAATTATGAATGATACATTAACATCCGTGTTTGTGGAGGAGGATGACTATGTAGAACCTGTGGTGGAATTGAACGAGATACAGGGACTAGAGTCGATAGAAGTCAACAAGGATGAACTAAAATCATTATTGGAAGAATTGGACGTGAGAAAATCTATGGGCCCAGATAACATTGCTGGATGGGTATTAAGAGAATGTTCTGAACAACTAGTGAGACCTATTTTTAATATTGTTCAACACTCATTAAACAAGGGGGAACTTCCCTTAGAATGGAAACAAGCAAATATAACTCCAATATATAAAAGTGGAAATAAAGAAGACCCGCTAAATTATCGACCGGTATCCTTAACGAGTGTTATATGCAAGCTTTGTGAAAAGATTATTAGGAAAGGTTGGGTGGGTATGTTGGAGGAGAGGGAAATAATTTCAAGCAAGCAGTTCGGGTTCAGAAAAGGTCATTCGTGTACCACAAATTTGTTGAGTTACTATGATAGGGTAATTGACATTGTACAAGGGAGGGAGGGGTGGGTAGATTGTATTTACTTAGATTTCAAGAAGGCATTTGATAAGGTGCCTCATAAGAGATTGTTGTGGAAGCTCAGGACTGTGGGGCGGGTTGAGGGAGTATTATTAAAGTGGATGGAAAACTATTTAATTGGGAGGGAAATGCGAACAGTAATAAAAGGAAAGTTCTCCTCGTGGAAAAGGGTAAAAAGCGGAGTGCCTCAAGGATCGGTGTTGGCCCCAATCATGTTTTTAGTTTTCATCAACGACCTTCAAATGGGAATAGGCTCATATATATCTATGTTTGCTGATGATGCAAAATTAATGAAGCATATTACAAGTAGGAGTAGTTGTGAAGAATTACAGAGAGACCTAGATAAGTTATATGAGTGGAGTCAAACTTGGAAAATGGAATTCAACACGAGTAAGTGTCAGGTTCTTGAGATGGGAAAAAGTAAATATAGACCTTCTTGGGGATATAAAATAGGAGATGAAATAATTAGTAAAGCTGTGAAAGCAAAAGACCTAGGGGTAGTTGTGGCAGACAGCTTGTCACCTGAACAGCATATAAATAAAATAACTGGTGAAACCTATGCAGTGTTGACTAACATGAGAATAGCTCTGAATTATTTAGATGAAGAGATGTTAGCAAAAATAATAGGGACAATAATACGACCAAGACTGGAGTATGCAGCAGTGGTGTGGTCTCCACACCTTATAAAACATAATAAAAAACTGGAAAGAGTTCAGAGAGTTGCCACTAAGATGATAGCTAGCCTTAGAGACCTGCCTTATGAGGAGAGATTGGAGAGGCTAAAGCTGCCAACGCTGAGGGAGAGGAGAGAGAGAGGTGACATGATCATGATGTTTAAGTGTGTAAAAGGTTTTGAGAAGATCGACAAGGGAGATTTTGTGGTGAGGGACGAGGGAAGAACCAGGGGTCATGATTGTAAGTTGAGGAAAGTTATATGTAAGTCTGATGTAAGAAAGTTCAGCTTCCCGTATAGAAGCATTGAGTGTTGGAATAAGTTGGATGGGGAGGTGGTGGGAGCAAGAAATATCCAAACTTTTAAAGCAAAATTGGATAAATGTAGAGAGAGAGACAGGACAACACGAGCTTAGGCTCAAATCCTGTATACTACAATTAGGTGAGTACAATTAGGTGAGTACTTACCAGGATGGCCCCTGAAAGATCCTAAGCCAAATCCCCTGATGAATCCTTCAAATATGCTCATAGGATCAAAAGGTTGGAAACTTCCCAGGCCGCCAAACCCAGGTGGGTGTCCATCACGGAAGTTGTCACTATCCATCACACCGTCATCACCGTCAGATCTGTACCATACAAAATATAATACTATAATACAGTATATAAACTTCTAGGATATATATAGCTTTAATTAGGGTACTGTCATGCTCAAAAGTCATGTCTAGTCTCCATAATATTAACCTTGGTTATGTCACTAGTAAATACTGTACATTGCTTTACAGTAGAGTCACGCATCTCACGCATTTCGATCCCACGATTACGCATCCCATGGTACTATCCAATGGCTACCTGAATTCTCATCCCACGAAAAACCACACGATTCCCACGGATGCAGAGCTAATGGAAGCTCTACATGACGCCGAACTTGATGCCATGGACGATCATTTCACGGGCTTTAGGGGCCGATACTTAAGGCTATCCCTCATCATCATCATCATTGGCGGCGACGGTGGGGTAACGGAGAACGAGAGTGGGGCCACGGAGGGTGGTAACGAACATCCGCCTCCCGTCTATCACCACATCCATCACAATAATCACCTCCTCAACTTTTCTAAGTTTTTTGTTTGTGTTTTACTTACCTTTCTTTTCATAGCAGCTTGAAAGCCTGTAAGCTTGTTTTGAAAGGCGTCCGTCCGACGCATGTAAAAAACAGCCGGTAAGGCGTCGCTTGTTCGTGTGTGGCTGTGTTATTGTTAAGTAGTGAAAAGTAGTGAAAAGTGGCTGACATCGCCACAAAGTTCTCTCCACGGCAATCGTCATCACAACTGAACCAGTTGACTTAGAGAGCTCTACTCAACGCCATTCTACAGGTACGAAACACATCTACGCTAGGGGATGCGCGGGAATGCGGAAGCAGTCAAAATAACAAAGATACGGTAGCCTAGGCGAGACGTTTTTTCAGCCAAATCCCCCAGGTTTTGGGGATATACCGGTATTATAGAATGCGTAGCCGAGGCTGGAGGGTTAAAGCAACTTACTTTGGATTATTGGCATATAAGTGATGGTCAACAGTCGCCCGACGATAGCCTCCAGTACTTTTGTAATTTTCCCCATTACTTTAATACTCTGCATCCCACGAATTCCGGTCCCACGGTAATATTTCGGTACCAATAAATCGTGGGATGCGAGATTCTACTGTACATTAATTAATACCCATACCAATGCTAGTGTGTAGGTATTTCACCTGATACCAGTTTTACATGTGTCATAATTCTGGGCAACACTTCTAAACACTTATCTTTCAGAACCTGGGGGTGTCCGATAAATAATTATAACCTTAGTTTTGTTTATATTTACTCGTAATCCCATATTTGCCATGGCCTCCATATACTGTATATATAAACAGTAGATGGTTGTAGGCACCAGCCATTCAGGGTACTGTAGTACTCCCAGGAAGAGCTTTAGGTGGAATATAAATATTGCTAGACATCCTGTTTCACACAATTTAGTATTCACAAATAGAATTATCTTGAATATCATAATCACCTCTCCAAAAAAAAAAAATCTGCCCATAGCTCGCTCAAAGACAACTGCAGAGGTTGAAGCAACTAAACTAAAGGTTTCTGAACACCCCTGATGGTCACAAAGGCTTCTAAGTATCCCAGAAAGAGTGACAATCGTGTTCTTGTCTGCAAAAGGGTTGTTGTTGTTGTTGTTGTTTTTCCCCAAGCTGCCTGGCCGAACACCCCCAAGGCCCCGAGCAAGGCCAAGGCCATAACCGAGCGCCCCCACAGAACCCTCCCTGCCGACCACAATAAAGCCTGGGTGACCGAAGCCACTCCATGGCGGGGAGCTGAGGAGGGCGCGGAAACGCCCGGGAAACCAAAGCCCCACCCAGGGCCCTGTGCCCCTCAGCAATTATGAAGAGAAAGTTGAAGGGCAAAGGAAAGATGTGACGCTTTGGCTTCCAATCTTGGTAGATTAGGAGGTCAATCCACGCAAGAGACGCCGTCACTTGAGATCTAGAAAATATATAAGTAAAAGGAACAGTCAGAGTAAGCTATGGGTATGGCAGAGATCGCTCAGTTCTCACTCTGATAGACCAGCCCATCACCACATGACTAAAACCCAATCCTCTCAGCATCAGCTAGGAAAGGCCCTAGAAAGCTGCCTTTGGCAGGGGGATAGCTCCCCTATTTCAACCCTTTTCGGGGTTGGGCACCCGCCCACATGGAGAAATAAACAAACATGAGGAAGTACGAGAGCATTGTGGTGTGGATGTGGACATGCTGAAGAGTGTGACGAGGAACACCTTGAGCTGGTTCGGTCATGTAGAGCGCATGGCAAATGAGAGAATGACTAAAAGAGCGTATGAAAGAAGGATTGAAGAACAGAGGAAGAGGTATACTGAGAGTGAGGTGGTAGGATAGAGTTGAGAGGTATACAAGTGAAAGGGGTATTGGGTTCTTTGAGAGGAGGGATGCAAACTGACATACATACATATAAGTTTAAAGACAATTTGTCCATAGAGACTGTGGTTACAGTCTCACGTCCTAAATGGCAGCTTTCCAGGCGGCCTTGTCAAGTTCTTTATTTTGAGATCGGACCGGAGTACCCGAGCCCACGTCATTCTAGGTCCACCCCTACGCGCAGCTCCCCCCAAGTTCACAGTCCGGCATTTCTTCACCCAGTTCTGATCATCCATTCTCTCCACATGTCCAAACCAACCAAGTCGGCTCGTGCGCATCACTTCACTGATACTCCTAATGCCCAGACGCCTTTTCAATTCCTCGCTCGATACCCTGACCCTAAGAATAACCCCACACATCCATCTCACCATTCTCTTCTCATTCCGTTCCATTCTATTGACATCCTCCACTTTAACCGGCCACGTCTCAGAGGCATAGGTCATCGCGCTCCTAACACACGAGGTATACACCTTTCCCTTTAAGGTGGGTTGGGAGCCCTCTCATGGCCAGGAGTGGCAACAGCTCTCTAAACTTTCCCCAGCCACTTCTGACTCTAGCAATGGAGCTAGCTTCAGCGCCACTTCAAGCGGAAACTGTATCGCCCAGGTAGCAGAACTTATTCACACACTCCAGCGTTACACTGTCGAAATCAACACTGACATGCGGGTCATTTAATACAAGATATCCCTTGCACACTGCACATTCAAAGTCTATGATTCTTGTCAAAGGTCCTCTAGCTCCACTACATCTCTTGTGTACCCAGTCACTACAGACACAACATTGAATTGAATTACATCCCACCCCCTTCCCACATACCGCGCATGGATAGTCGCCGCTTCTTTCCATAGCTCCACGCCCTACTCCACTAATCATGACCTTTGTTTTATCTATGTTAACTCTCAGACCCATACTTGCCATACCTTCCCTCCATCTTTTGAACTTCGCCTCTGCTTCCTGCGCACTATCTGCGATAAGAACTAGATCATCTGCATATAACATCTCCCATGGGAGTCCTGTCCTAAATTCCCTTGACAGAGCCTCCAAGACTAAAACAAACAGTAATGGGCTCAGAACCGAGCCTTGGTGAACTCCAACTTTCACTGAGAACTCTTCACTCAGGCCCCCGTTTACTCTAACTGCTGCCCGTAACCCCTCATACATTCTCATTATCACATGCACCAACCACTCTTCTACTCCAAGTTTTCTCATAGCCCACTGCACTACCTCCCTGGGCACCCGGTCGAAGGCCTTCTCCAGATCTACAAAAACTAGGTATAACTCCCTGTTTTTCTCTAAGTACCTCTCTTGCATTTGCCAAAGAGTGAAGATGCATCAGTTGTGCCACGTCCCGGCAAAAATCCAAACTGCATGTCGCTGATAGCAACACTTTCCCTGATGATGCATTCAAAGACCCTTTCGCTGACTTTCATGACTTGATCGAGCATTTTCAAACCCCGATAATTTCCCCTGTCTAAGGAGTCACCCTTGCCTTTATATATATTTACTATAACACTTTCCTGCCAAGCATAGGGAACTTTTTCCTCCTTTATGATAGCATTAATCAACTCTGTGACCAATTTTACCCCAGTATCTCCAGCTGCTTTTAGCATCTCAGCGACAATGCCGGAGCTCCCAGCGGCTTTTCCTGACTTCATTTTATCTATAGCACTTTTAACAGCGTCGTACCCTCTCAATGGCGGAGGGCCTTGTACTGGGACTACAGTGCTGAGATGTTCCCTGTTCCATTCAAACTCCACATTAAGCAGTCTTTCATAATGCTCCTTCCACGCCTCTCTGATTTCTTTTTCTGTGTAAACAGTCATGCCACTATCATTATTTATGCATCTTACACCCACGACGTCCTGGCTACTGTCCCTTACATTCTTAGCTAATTTATAAACTCCATTGGTATTATTAGTGCTGCAAACTTGTTCTATTACGCTATCCTGTATGGTTTTCTTTGCCCTGTAGACCTCTCTTCTAGCATTACATTTGGCGGACAGGTATTCTGTCTTGCTGCCACCTTCCTTCCATACTTTGAAATATCTCTTCTTCTCTCTGACTGCAGCTTCGACATCGTTGTTCCACCACCAGGAGAACTTATGTCTAGGTGGCCCCATTGTTTTGCCACAGACTTTGTCTGTGGTATCGAGGAGGCTGCGCTCTATAAAGTTCCATTTGCTATCAACATCTGGCCTAACACCCATTCTCCTTTCGATTTCCATCATTTCGTTGTGGAATCTGTCTCTGTACTCCTCTTTTTCCAACAACCATACTTTCCTTTTTGGCAAATGAACTTTCTTTCTAACAGGAACTCTACCTAGGCACATATCACATACTAGGAGCTTGTGTTGGGGGATGCATTCTTCACCTGGTATGATCTTAAAGTCTCTAACATAGGACAGAGGAGCATGGAGGAGATTGATTTGTGGCCACCCCCTCGGAGATTAGGGTGTCTGGCAATAGATATAGTTTAACTAGACCAATGAGAGGCCTCCAACCCCTCTCTGCAATGGCAGGCATCAGAGGCGCAAAACATACATAATGTACAGTATATAATATTAAAGATTGTTTCATTGTATCCTAATGGCGGCACTCAAGACAGCAAAATTTTGACCTGCCTCATTTGCCATTTTTTTTTAATATACAGGATTGACAACCCAAAGGGATGAGAGGAAAGCCTAATACGACCACTAAGTCTATGACGCTGTGCCTATATTTAACCCTTTCACGCACATATGATGCAGAGGTTGCCAGATTAGGAATAAGAAATAGAGTTCTCTCACTCTTATAATTACCTCTCCAAAATTAGTTTTCTGCCCACAGCTAACTCAAAGACAACTGCAGAGGTTGAAGTAACTAAACTAAAGGTTTCTAAATACCCCTGATGGTAACAAAGGCTTTAAAGTATCCCTAATAGGCTCAAAATCGTATCATATGTCGGAGAGGGTTAATACAGTACAGGTAGTGGTTTTATGATGCAAGGCCTATGCAATAACATGCCATGGGCAGTGGCATGGTCGGTAGCAAATCTGACTGCTGTTCAAAGGGTTGGCAGTTTGATCCCACCTCATGCCATTGGTAGACGTCAAGAGTTTGGACACTCGGTTCTAGCGATTTGTGGCAAATGTCCAGTAAAGTCCATGTAACAAGGGCACGCCCTAGCCCTGCCAATCAAGGGAGTGTACGGTGTTAAAAACTGCATCATCATCGTCGTCCATCTCCTCCTCCTCACTTATGAGCAAGGGAATTACATAGGCAGCAGTACTTCGTAGGCGGCAAGGCGGAGTGGAAGGTCCTGGCAAGGGCTCGGCAGAGTGCATGTGTGGGGGAGAATAGGGGCCGGGGTTAGGTTGGGAGAAGGAAGCTTGGTGGGAGGACAAGGAGGAAAGCGCAAGTGGTCCAGGAGGATGAGAAAGATAGGAAAGGTGAAGGGGGTAGCTTGGGTAGGGGAAGGAACAATGGCAGCAGCCTGACCCCTTTGTTTATGCTGGCTTTGACCAGACACCGCTGCGTCGCCTGGTTGTTGTGTTGCGAGGTTGTAAAGATAGAGCGTTTGGGCGCTAGATTCAGGCTGCGTTCGGACAAGTCACGTCACTCACAGCTCACTTACAGGACTTTCTTCACTCTCATCGTCACTCTTTCCATTCTTCCTAGCACTACACTACTCTTCACCGACATCGTCACTACCACTCACAAAACCATGAAATTCATTACCTTCTCCAACTTCTTCCTCACTCACTCACTCAGCACTTTTTCTTCAGTGTCACTTTCAAGCTCGTCTAATTCGGGGATATCCTTCCTTTCTAACTCGGTTAGCACTCTCAAAACACACCAGGACTTGGAATGTCTTTCATTTTCACTGTTTTATTAAGCATACGGTTGGGAGGGCCGCGGCGGAGGTAGGCGTCGATTCGGATACATCGAGTTTAGATTTCAGTTGACCTTCCATGATGGCGACGAGATAAGGACTGATGTTACGACCTAGTGGGACCCAAAACAAAATCCGCACCTTCTTTGAAAATTGAAAGCTCTATTTCGAGCGTGGGAGTTTAACCCACGAAATCCGCGGGGCCTCATATGATCCCGATCGCTGTGTCCGGGGCCATTTGGGTACAGGCAAACTTCATAATTCAGTAGCTACTGATTGAGACCACCTAGAGCAGTAAACTTTTTGTTGTCTGTAGAATGCCGTTGAGATGACATCGCTAATGCGTGGTTGCCGTGTTATGATGATTTTAGCGGCGATTTTTAGCCGCGTATTTTGCCTCTTATGAGGCCTCCCGGATTCCTGCCAATTTTTGTTTTTGCCTCATATGAGGCCTCCCTGATTCCGTGGGTTAAGAAGCCACACAAGTTCCGCGGTGAAAGTTCGGTGTGGCATTTAAGAGGCCATCTGAGTTCAAGGGGTTAAAGCAAAGCAGTCTTAAAAACAAGCTGAAGTCTTACCGGACACAACAGCAAACAGAAAAGCAAATTGACAAAAATAACTCTTAGGCTAGCCACAAGAAAAGCATTTGGGTGCAAATATAGCATAATCCTTAAAAAATATAATAAAAACCAACACCAGCTTATCAAGAATACCATCTCTCAACCCAGGATAAATTTTTTACTGGGCGAATGCGACGTTCCTTCCGGAATCTGACACTTGGAAAAAAATAACAAATAAAAAAATGGCCGTGGAAATGGATGTAATATATGATTAGGTAGCATGTCTCCCCACCCCCACCTCCTCCTTTATTCTACTTTGTCCCTCCCCACTCCCTATACTTCCTCCCTCCGCCTCAAATACGTTCAGTCACTCTCCTCTACACTTCTCCCCTCCCTCATACAGTGCGAGAGAGCCACACGATGGTAAATATAACTAATTTTGTCCGAATTGAAGCTACTGTATATCTTTCGCACTGGCGGACCTGTCAGAAACCCAAGAATCATAAAGGAAGGAGGTGAGATGTTAGTAGAGCCATTGAAAATATTATTTGAGGTATCGTTTAATACAGGACAAATCCCGATGGACTGGAGAGAGGCGAACATAACAGCTATATTTAAGAAGGGAAAGAGAAATGACCCAGGGAATTATAGACCAGTCAGTTTGACAAGTGTTGTGTGTAAACTAATGGAAACGGTAGTTAGAGAAGGAATAATGGAGCATTTTTTTTTTTTTTTTTTTTTTCTATGTGATTGAGGGAGGCAAAAGGCATAACTGCCTATAGCGAGTGCCTCCCCCATAGTTGAAAGAGTGACAGGGCCAAAATCAAGGGACGTTCGAGACAAAATGCCTGGACACACAGAGTTTGAAGCAATTTAAGTCATAGGAAGAGGGAAAGACTGATTCTGGGAGAGAGTTCCAGAGCTCAGCTGTTGAGTAGAAGAAAGTTTGAGAGTAACGTTTCACTCTTGGGTTGGAGAGTTGCACAGAGTAGGGGTGGGATTGAGTTGCAAGACGGGTACCACGTGCCCTACGTAAAGGAGGTGGTATGCACTGGGATAGCTCTGAGGAACACTGATTTTAGTAGCGATAGATAGAATAGCGAGAGAGATGCAACATTGCGGCGGAGAGAGAGAGATTGCAGAGAGTTGGTGAGTGGACGGGAGTTAATGATACGAAAGGCCTTCCTTTCAACTTTGTCTAGGAGAGCGGTGTGAGAGGAACCTCCCCACACATGTGAACAATACTCAATACAAGTCATATGAAGTCAAACAAATTTTCAGTGGGAGACAGTTCGGATTCTTGCCGGGGAGGTCGACGGTACTACAGCTAATTAAGGTGGTAGATGATTGGATGCAAATTCTAGAAGATGGTGATGTAATAGACGTGGTATATTGCGATTTTATGAAGGCCTTCGATAAGGTCCCACATAAAAGGTTAAAAGAGAAAGTTAGAAGCTATAATATAGGGGAGAAATGTGTGAAATGGATAGAAGCTTTCCTGAAAGATCGGAGACAGAGGGTACTGGTGAATGGAATAGGCTCGGGCTGGAGGGAAATTACAAGTGGGGTACCTCAGGGATCTGTGTTGGGACCACTGCTGTTCGTTATATTTATCAACGACTTACCTGAAGTTATAACTAATGGAAGTGAGGTATACCTGTATGCGGATGACACTAAGCTGTATAGAAGAGTGAGGAGTAAGGAAGATGTGGGTTTGCTTCAAGGAGATGTGGAGGGCATGAAGGGATGGTCTGAGCATTGGTTAATGCCTTTTCATCCAAAAAAATGCAAGTACATACGGATTGGGACAAGCAAGATAGACAAGGTAGGATACAGTATGTATGAAGCGATGGAGGAAGTGAATGCAGAAAAGGATATAGGAGTAGTGATAGACAATAAGTTAAATTTCTCAGAACATTTAGTGGAAAAGATAAACAAAGCCAATAGAATTGTAGGGCTGATAAGGAGGACATTTGTGTCACTTGACGAAGAAATCTTCAGGAATCTCTATACAGTGCTGGTTAGGCCGCACCTGGAATATGCGAACCAGGTGTGGGCTCCATATATGGTAAAGTATATATAAGCAGTGGAGAAAGTGCAGAGGAGAGCTAGCAAGCTGGTACCAACGTTGAAGAACGCGGGCTATGAGCAGAGGTTGAGGACACTGGGGCTTCCGACACTGGCATATAGGAGAAAGAGAGGGGATATGATAGAGACTTTTAAGATAGTGTCAGGAAAGTACGATGAGGATGTGTGTGAAGGTATCTTCTTGATGCGGGAGGGAACAAGAACGAGAGGACACTCTAAGAAAATTTACAAAGAAAGAAATAGGCTTGAGAAGGCAAAGAACTCATTTTGTGATAGAGTGGTAAATGAGTGGAACGCACTGCCCCAGTATGTAGTCGATTCCGAATCAATAAGGGAGTTTGAAAGTAATCTTGATAAAGCATGGGGAAGACATGATTTGAAGTTTGATTATAAAACAAAAATACAGAATAGTAAACATTTTGCGTCTGCTACCGCCGCCGCCAACACCGTGAACGACTGCAGCAGTGCAAGTACTGGTACGGAGCTGGATACACAGGCCTAGTTTGCCTTTTTCCAGAGGATCTACTGTAAGAAACATGTCTATCGTGTTCCTCAGGTTACTAAGAGAGAATAAGGTTGTTGTTGTTGTTGTTCCCTAAGCTGCCTGGCCGAACAGCCCCGAGTCCCTGAGGAAGGCCATGGCCGCGATCGGGCCCTCCCACAGAGCTCTCATTGAGTGTAGATTGTGTTGTTGGCGTAAGTGGTTGTGTGAAATGCAGTCTTCTATGATGTGTTTGATGGTATGGGGTGCTGTGTTACATCCTGGGCAGGTGGTCGACGATGGACTCATCCAGTCTCTTCTGATAGCTCAGAAGAGCTGGATGGTGTCCGCATCTCAGCCTGGCCAGGTGGATTCTGTCCTCGCGAGGAAGGGACGATTCGGAAGGATGGATTTCGGGAGGTCGGTTGAATAACCTTATGAATTCATTTCATCTGCGGGAAATCCCCAACTGTAATGAATTCTACAGCACTAAGCGACGAAGGCTATATAGCACTGGAAACTGTCGTAGCATAGCCGAGATTCGAACCCACGCGGCTAGTCGTCACCAACATAGCACGTAGAGCCTTAGCCCGCTAGGCCCCGACAGCTCCTACTAAGAGAGAAAATAGGACTAAGAACAGAAAAGCTGACTCTGGAGCCAATATGGTGAAGCATATCGAAAGACTGGCCGGAGGTGACACAAAGAAATTCCCAGAAAATACATTATTTATTAGTGGCCCCTCCATCATTGACGAACATGCCTATTACATAAGGCATCCTCTTCAAACACTAATCCGCCGTAGTTTGAATCTACCGCGCAGAGCATTTAAAAACTGAGGAGCCTTCATCATGAGCGCACGCGACCTCACTCATGGCTTCAGTCATTATGAATTGGGTTCTCACTACGAAAAAACTTCGTAAAAAATAAAAACAAAAAGAAAATAAGAATAACTATCCAATAAGCTTTCCATCATATCGTGGATGTACTTGTGTGGATTTCTGACCAGACGCTGATTCAGGCGTCATTCCTCCTTCTTTGCTCTGCGCTCAGCCTGCCCGGACGTTCCTTTCAGGCTCCGCTGGTTCCGCATTCGTGGCGTCCCTAGTGAGTTTTTTCTCATTTGTTTACTCTGGGATGTATCGATTTTGGGTCGTTTATATGGGGCATCTATTTCGGATGTACCCTCGTGGTCCTGTTGTGGACACGTGAACTTTTCACAGTTTGGTTTAGTTGGTGATGCAGGCGGCTTTCATTACGCGTTAATTATTGCTGCCTTTTATCCTTCTGATGAGGTAAGCTGTGTGTTTGCTGACGTTCCCAGCGTATTTTTCTTCACTTAGTGAAGTTTTTTCTGGGTCCGTGTCAGGCTTCCCGGGGTTGGGAAGTTATCGCTTCGGTGGTGTGTTGGCGGTGGTTCCTGTTGTGATATTCCAGTGTGTGTTTATATTTCAACTATTTTCTTGCCGTCTACCTAGGCCTAGCCAGCCGCTCGTAGCTTTGCCACATGTCTAGTGTTATTATTTATTTTATAAATATGCCCTACTGTGTCATGTGTATCCGGGTTTTAGTTGTGTATTGGCTAATTCCTCGGACTATATTTGTTTCCTGGTTTAGTTGTGTATTGGCTAATTCCACGGATTATGTTGTGACCTTGGTTAGTCGTGCGTGTCTCTCCTCGTGTCGTATTGTTCAGATGGTTTCTGTTCAGGGTGGGGTTTGCCTTCCGGCGGGTTTTTCTCGGTTTCACCGTTAAAAAAACCTGACCGATGAGCAGTGTTAGGCCACACGTGGTTGTTAACACTGGCTGGTTCCCCGGCGAGGGGAGGTGTCTGTGGCTCTCCAGGACTGCGTATCTGTGGGTGCCTGGTTTCAGGCCTCCTTTATTTCCCGGCGGGATGGCTGTACCCATCCTTACATATATATTTAGTTATATATAAAGAAACGATGTTCGTGAGAACACTTGTTTTTTATAGGTTTTTCTACCTGGTTTACGACAAACCACGGGGAAAACCTAGCTGTTGTTTAGGCGTTCCTCCCCGGCGATCTTTTACAAAGTAGTGGGGTCAGGAACTTGTGGGGTTAACTTTTAGACTTCTCACCCGGCGGGTGCACCTTAGCAGGGTGGGATAAAACGACTTAGGTCTCTTATAGTTAACCAATCCATGTGAGTGATACTCTGTGTATCGCCGCCTTTACTCTTACGGCATTTGAAGGATCAGTGAGGTTTAACCAAATCGATTTCCACACCCGGCGGGTGTCCCTAAGTATAGGAACTAAGGAATTTATAAACAAATTCAATTTCGATTAACCTTAATTGGGTGATACTTTCAGTATCGCCGCCTTCTATTTTTACGACGATCGTTTGGGACAATTCGTTAAAAAATCAGATCTCGTATATTCCTGCCCTGGGCTATTCTACTAAAATATTTCAAGGGCCGGCGTTCTTATGAGGGGGGGCTTTGTTACAAAATTGAATCTTGAGACAGTCACCACCTCCTACAGACTATTAGTGCCATACTGGACCATTATATCAGAGGGTATTCTTCATGTTCTTAGCTAAGAAGACTTGTTTAGCCTCTTTATACCCAGCCGCGTGGCGAGATGTGTTAGCTGTGTCTTTGCATCCCGTTACCCGGCGGGTTATTAACACTTGTATGCGAACACCTGGGTTAACCTTATGAGCATTAATTCCTGGAAATTTTCTTTATTTTTCCAGAGCTGAGCTCCGGCGGACCAATACAGACCCGGCGGTAGTTCCTCTCACCAGTCTCTGTCATGGCTAATGTCACCCCAGTTTTTGCCCTGTGCATTACCCCTACTTGCGCGGGTATCCCAATTTTTGCACATACCCTTTGCATAAGGTGTGTTAGATGTCTAGACCGTTCAAGGGGTCTCTGGGTTACACGTAATTGTTCTTTTTGCTCCCAATTAACCAATAAAGTCCTGTGTGACAATGACAAGACCGCGGCGGTAGCGTTGAGAGAGGTCAGACAACAAATGTCGGCCTACACTACCATTGTCGCACATAAGTCACTTCAATGTGACAACGTCCCACTTTGGGATAAGTTGCTGTCAGAGCACCCTCCCCCTAAACGTACCTCTAGAGTAAGGGGTTTTAAGCCGACAGAGACTAGCCAGGATTCTGTATCGTCTGTGGAGACGTTTAAACGCCCGAGAGAGCCTACTCCCCCGGCAGCCACCTCCTCGTCGCAGGCGAGATCGAGGTCAAGGTCTCCCCTCAGACAACGGTCTTCAAGTCGGGCCTCTTCCCCGGCTAGTAAGAAGTGCAAGACTGAAGCTTCCCCCAGGGACCATGGTGGTGATTCTTCCAAACCTAGGTCCAGTTCGCGGTCACACCGTAGCCATAAATCCTCCAAAAAGGATTCCCATAAGAAGTCCTCTCGACATTCTTCTAAGTCTAGTGCATCTCATCGTACCTCTACACCTGACAATGTTTCTGTTACAGCCTCAGAGTATAGTGAAGTGCCTGTCCCTAAACAAGATTTACCTATTGATATTTTAACCCTAGAAATGGAGAGTTCAGGATATTCAATAATTGAGAATGTTTCAGACTCTCAAGAGAGCGTAGGCCAGAGCCTCGGTGTTTGGCGTTTTGCTCAGCCAGGGTCTGTCCATCCACGTCCGACTCATACGAGTCACACAGTAGCCGATGTCCACAGGGACGCGGCGACCCCATCCTCTATCCCTGATTTATCTTGGAAACAAGGTGCCCCTGCCTCGGCGGGGTCTTATCAGGAGGATCGGGAGGGACAAGATGAAGTGTCATTAATTTCAGATAGGGAAGGACAAGGGTCAGGCTCAGGCCTGGACGCCGCCCATGATAATACTAATTCACCTGAAAGTTCTGCACCTAACCAGTTTGTTACAGCACAAGAAATTGATGGGTTACTTACTCATGCTCTATCAAAATTCTTTAATCAACAACGAGAAAACCCCACAATGGACTTGGGGCTTCCCTTGACAGGTTCTGCGGTACGGCCTCTGATAACGTCAATCGATTTATCTAAGATTCCTAACCCTCCTACTCTGTCACCGGCAGGGAGCTCTAAGCCAGCTACGGCGGCATTCACTACGTCAAATGTCAGGGTCATTACGGATGTTAATCCACCCCCTCTAGACAAAGCGCCTCTTAGAAAGGTAGCTATGCCCCTGCTTTATGGGCCAGACGAGTCATGGGTCCCTTTGAACCCCTCTAAGCCAGAGCTTGCCCAGCCTACCTTGTCAGGGGAACTCCCGGTACCACGTGAGTGGTTTATCCAGGGAAATAAGTCTAAGAAATTAAGGGCATTGGATGCCTTGGGTAATGTTTTGTATGTAAATATCAAGGCTATACCTAGTTATTATTATCAGGATTATTTTGTTTATGCATCTAAGCCTGCTTTACCCCCTGCCTCAGCTTCAAAACTTTTTTCAGACTGGTCTAAGCTGGATGGGTTTAATGATATTAAGGCTCTGTTGGCTATTACTCCTGAACTAGATTTACAGACCGTCACAGACGAGACAGCTAATCCAGTGTTGAAGGTGGGACAGTTAGGACCAGGACCTTGGGTGGATTGGGAGGTAGAGGCTCAGAACTTTGCAACCACTTTCACTTCTAAATCTTCCCACCAGATCCCTCAGGATACACATTCATGGTTCTCAATGCCGGTAGGTTCTGCCGGCGGAGTTCCGTCAGCTTTATTTTCCTTTTAGCTGCCCCTAAGATTAATCTTTGTGAACTAAAGGAACCATTCATTACCCCTACCCCTTCTCACCTAGACAGAGAATTTAGGCTTAGGGGAAAAGCTTTCCGCCTGTTTTCACAGTACATAGTTTCTCAACAGGTGGCTAAGTCTTTACTCAGGTCTACTCAGGCAATCGCAGACGCGGATGCTCGAAGATCAGTTGAATTATCCCGGCGTCTGATTCTTCAGTCGTCAATTCAATCCTTAGGTGACATACGCACAGCCTTACTTGAGGCGGTGCGAGCACGACAGGATCTTAGAATGTCATTAGTTCGCAAGCTGCCTGATCGCATTGCTAACCAGGTGGTTATGTCCCCAGTACTTACACCTTCTTTAATGTCCCCTGATGTATGGCGAACAGTGTTTAACATGGCACAGGCCGTGAAGCACAGTCCCGCACAGGCTAAGAAACCCGCATTTAACTTCCCCAAACCTAAGCCTCCTACTAAAGCTCAGCCAGGGGGTTCTAAGCCGTTTCTTCCGCCTAAGTCCTCCCAATCCCCCCTGGGTCAGTTCAGGCATAGACAGAGAGGGTTTTCAGGACAGAGGGGACGCGGCCAGTATAAGCCGGGTCAGGGCCAGTCTTCGGCCCACACCAGCCAGCCGGCGAAGCGGCCAACACCACCAAACCACCATCAAAAAACTAAAGTCTTTCTCACTCCCAGTGCCTATCTTAGAGCCGGAGGAACCGAGGGAAGTACAGCCGGCGAACCCTTGTCTGCTAACTGGGTCGTTCCGAACGTGTCACCAAGCATGGCCGTTAAAAACATGGGCACGGATGGTGGCACGCAAAGGCATCACTTGGCAGTGGCTCCGGCGACCTCGCTTACGTCAGCCGACAACGGCAAATTGTGTTTCATTAGAGGTGGAGCTGCTGGTCCAGGAGATGATTGCCAAGAATGTCATCATCCCGGTACCCCCAGATTACCCTGTATTCACGTCAAAACTGTTTTTGGTTCCCAAACGGGACAGTGTTCAGATGAGGCCGGTCGTAGACCTGTCGTATCTGAATCTTCACATTTACAACGAGTCTTTCAGAATGTTAACAGTTCATCAAATCAGGCTAACACTTCCGCCGGGTGGCTGGATGTGTTCCCTAGACCTGACAGACGCCTATTGGCACGTGTCGGTCAACAAAAGATTTCAAAGGTTTCTGGCCTTGAGGATCAGGCACCAAAATTTTGTTTTTCAGAGGATGCCGTTCGGTTTGAACCTAGCACCTCGATTATTCACAAAACTAGTCAGGCAAGCCCTGATGCCATTGTTAAAACAGGGAATCAGAGTGTTGTGGTATCTAGACGACTGGCTGGTGGTGGCAGAGACACAACAATTATGCATAAAACATGTCAATATCATTTTAAATCATGTCAAAACTCTAGGCTTCAAGGTAAATCTGGTAAAGTCAAACCTTGTTCCCTCAAGAGTAATTCAGTGGATAGGGCTGGTCTGGGACACCGCCGCTCTCACTCTGAGTCAGAGTGTGGACAATCGCAACAGGTTTCGCAGGAAACTGTTCAGGTTTCTTCACAGTCTGACTACGACACGAAGAGTCTGGGAGTCTCTGGTCGGCTCTCTCAACTGGATTCAGCTAACTGTCAAGTTGGGCCGGTTGAAAGTAAAACGATTAATATTGGAGGGCAACAAATATTTCCCACTCTTACCGGCGGGAAAATTATGGCCCATACCAAAATTAATCCACACCTTACTAGCGGTCTGGGCGAAGAGGGAAACATTGCACTCAATCATGTCATGGACCTCTCCTCCTCCAACGGTATGGGTAGACACGGATGCGTCAGGCACCATAGGGTGGGGATTTCAGTCAAATCAGGGGCACCAGGGTCAGGGACTTTGGTCCCACTTAGAAATCGCTCACATAAATGTCAAAGAGTTACTAGTCCCATTGTATTTCCTTCAGGCTCACGGCTCGGCGTTACGGGGCAAGTCAGTGGCCTTCAGAATGGACAATCTGAATGCAGTTCACTGTATTCAGAAACAAGGGTCAACGAGGTCAAGGAAGTTGCTCCTCGTGTCGGAAGAGATTTTTGTCCTAGCCACCAGTCTAGATATTTATCTTCACGCATCTTATCTCCCAGGCGTAGCGAACGTCTGGGCAGACGCTCTGTCCCGGAGACAGAGCACGACAGTAGAATGGGAGCTCAAGCAACCCATTTTCGACCTAATGATTGCGGAGCTCTCCCATCCACAAGTGGATCTTTTTGCGTCCGAGGAGACTCACAAGCTCCCTCTATACCTCACCCGCCGGACGATAACGCCGGCAGGGGGGCCAGACGCCCTAGTGACAGACTGGAACAGATGGAGCTCCATCTATCTGTTTCCACCGCCAGATGCGTCACTAATGTGCCACGTAGTGAACAAACTACGAGTTTATCGAGGCTTAGTCTCGCTAATCGCGCCCCTGTGGCCGGCGCAGGTGTGGTGCCAGCAGTTAATAATGTGGTGCCCGGACCCGGTATCGCTCCCGGTCAGGTACTTCCACTTAGACACGATTGGCAACCTAGAGACCTCGCTGACTTTTGCATTATGGACATTCAGGAGGCCAAGTGGCTAGCACCATACGGTAGGGATGTGACCAATAAATTGCTCAATCAATATACTCAGTCTACTAAGCGACAATATCAATCTCATTGGAAAGCTTTTACTTCTTGGATTGTTAGAACGGAACAAACTGTACCCTCAGTGGCATTGGTTTTTAATTACTTGAACTATCTGTTTGAGCAGAAACGTTTATCTGTGGTTACTCTGAAGAATCACTTAACTGCGATTAGAGTGCCCTTTTTCGACCTTACAGGTCTATCCATACCGGTGGCGGAGGAAACAGGATTTATGAGAGCGTGTTTTAAACTCCGCCCACCTCCCCGTCAGCTCATGCCTACTTGGTCTCTGGACAAAGCTTTGTCTTTACTTCATTCTCGTCTGTATCAAAATACTGCAGACTTTGCTTTAATCTTAAAGAAGGCAGTTTTCCTTTTGGCTTTGGCCACCGGAAACAGAGTGTCTGAGCTGGCGGCGATGAGCAACACACCTAATTGTCTTAGGTTTGGTAAACTTAATGATTTCAATTTCCATTGCACCCTCCCCGGCGTTTGTAGCCAAGAATGAGCATAGTGCACACGTGTTTTCTGAATTCACGGTGCCGGCGTTAAAAAGGGGAAAGGTGCATCATAATTTATGTCCAGTGCAAGCTCTAACCAAATATTTAAGAATAGCTCCTCATAACCCCCAAGGTGCTTTATGGGTAGCGAGTACGGGTAAACGCTTACTTAAACGGCGATTAGCCTCTCTTCTGGTAGAAGTCATTAAAGAGAGTAATCCCGGCGTTGTGGGTAGGGCCCACGATTTACGCAAGTGGGCGGCCTCTTTACGTTTCCTGAAAAACTTTTCAGTTGAAGATATTGCGTCCACACAGTTGTGGGCGTCTAATCATACGTTTCTCTCTAGATACTTGTCAGTTGCTCTAGATAAACCTTCCTTACCATGTATAGCTTTAAGGCAGAGGGTCTAGGTGGCCCTGCAGTCACTTATGTTTATTTTCAAGGAAAGGGGGGGGGGGGTGCAGTCAGTTGACATAGGACACCCTAGACCCCGCCGGAGTATGAGAACTGTGATACAATTTAAGGTTGAAATGTGATATGAAAATTTCTCTGAGAGAATTTGTGCTAGTACAAAGTTTAGTACAAAGCAACGGTGTTGTTATAGTAGTTTTAGCTGCGAAAGCAATGTAACATTAGTTCAATGGAGTTCATTAGCAATTGATCTCCACATGTATTTTGGGGTTTATGATGTGCACATATAAACTTATAACTTATTATTTGTCACCACTCGTTGAGTGGGGTGCCTTTTGTAACTACAGATCTGTGTTCAGAATCTTCAGGGTTACCTATTTTTGTCAGGCAGGCTTCTTTGAAGCACGCACCTGCCTGAACCCCCTTTTTCTTGTATATTTCCGGCCTACGCCGTATTAAATACATTTTTCAAAAGTAAGAATACTATGTGGTTGTTTTTATTATCTGCTTTTCTAGAGTTATGATATGATTACGAATGTCCCCCTCCAGTCTTAGATATCAGGCATGTTCGTCAATGATGGAGGGGCCACTAATAAATTATAGGTTTGACTCCTGTAAGGAGATTAGGAAAACCTAATATTTAGTAGTGGCCCCGTAATCATTGACGACTGGGGCCCTCCCGACCGTCCCCTTCCCATTCGTTGATGTATTAAGGATTTTGGTTTACTTGATATGTCAGTGAAGGAGGAATGACGCCTGAATCAGCGTCTGGTCAGAAATCCACACAAGTACATCCACGATATGATGGAAAGCTTATTGGATAGTTATTCTTATTTTCTTTTTGTTTTTATTTTTTACGAAGTTTTTTCGTAGTGAGAACCCAATTCATAATGACTGAAGCCATGAGTGAGGTCGCGTGCGCTCATGATGAAGGCTCCTCAGTTTTTAAATGCTCTGCGCGGTAGATTCAAACTACGGCGGATTAGTGTTTGAAGAGGATGCCTTATGTAATAGGCATGTTCGTCAATGATTACGGGGCCACTACTAAATATTAGGTTTTCCTAATCTCCTTACAGGAGTCAAACCTATAATGTTGCATGTACAAACCATTCCTATACGACGCGGGCTATGAGCAGAGGTTGAGGACACTGCGGCTTCTGACACTGGCATATAGGAGAAAGAGAGGGGATATGATAGAGACTTTTAAGATAGTGTCAGGAAAATATGATGAGGATGTGTGTGAAGGTATCTTCTTGATGTGGGAGGGAACAAGAACGAGAGGACACTCTAAGAAAATTTACAAAGAAAGAAATAGGCTTGAGAAGGCAAAGAACTCATTTTGTGATAGAGTGGTAAATGAGTGGAACGCACTGCCCCAGTATGTAGTCGAATCCGAATCAATAAGGGAGTTTGAAAGTAATCTTGATAAAGCATGGGGAAGACAAGATTTGAAGTTTGATTATAAAGCAAAAATACAGAATAGTAAAAATGTTGCGTCTGCTACCGCCGCCGCCAACACCGTGAACGACCGCAGCAGTGCAAGTACTGGTACTGAGCTGGATACACAGGCCTAGTTTGCCTTTTCCAGAGGATCTACTGTAAGAAACTGTAAGAATGCTGCCCAGATATAACAATAGCTTAATGTAGTAGTACCGTATGCAGAGTAATGATATCGAAGCACAACACAAACAAAGGGAGCACTAGAGATACATGTCTCCACTCTGTCGCATGCCAGTCAGAAGAGGCAGGTAGTAGCATCTCTTAGTGGGATACCCAAAGGGTTGCAGCAGACGGCTGGAAAAATTAGAAAGACGAGAGAGTCTGATTTGAATTACAGGTATTATTAAAAAATTTCTCATATTATTTTCCTTTTTTCAGCAGTAGCATACATCTCATGAAGTTCCTTAAGAAATTTAATGGCATCACCCAAGACAATGGTTATTTCTGACTGTCGTGACCAGTATACCCGTTAAGTATAGGCTAGCGGGTACCATATAGAGCAGTGGTTCTTAACCTTTTTAGCACCGCGCCCCCCTTTGGTCAGGACTGTATTCATGATGCCCCCCCACCCACACGCCTCTGATGCCTAGGAAACTATTTTTTTTGTATCCAATCCATATGGATGCTTAAGACGCAAGATACTGTAAAAAAGGTCGAAAAAAATAACAAATCTGCATGCAGGGATTAACACTGATTAATGGTTTTATGTCAACACTACATGTGGTTGCTCAGAATGACGGTTGTGAATGTGTCCTATCAAAGTTTCTTATTTATATATATCTTTGCGATTACCCTGTATGCATTTGAATGGCCCTATTTTGGACTTTGATTACCCCACGCCCCCCCTAGCATTGTCAAACGCCCCCTAGGGGGGCTTGCCCCCGAGGTTAAGAACCACTGATATAGAGTATCTATATAGGCACTATGTCATAGACGACGTGGCCACTGATAAATTGGAGATCAGAATATAGCTCCTACTATACTGTATACAGAACCTTGTATCTCTTCGCCCAATTCAAATCATTCATCGTCTCATCATACCTAAATCAATCACGTCTGCTTGTACTGTACACATATCTCTACTCTCACCATTACATTTTGTGAAGTTACATTCTATTCATACCATCTACTTTCACTATCATTATTCTTACAGTTTCTTACAGTAGATCCTCTGGAAAAAGGCAAACTATGCCTGTGTATCCAGCTCAGTACCAGTACTTGCACTGCTGCGGGTCGTTCACGGTGTGGCGGCGGCGGTAGCAGACGCAACATTTTTACTATTCTGTATTTTTGTTTTATAATCAAACTTCAAATCTTGTCTTCCCCATGCTTTATCAAGATTACTTTCAAACTCCCTTATTGATTCGGAATCGACTACATACTGGGGCAGTGCGTTCCACTCATTTACCACTCTATCACAAAATGAGTTCTTTGCCTTCTCAAGCCTATTTCTTTCTTTGTAAATTTTCTTAGAGTGTCCTCTCGTTCTTGTTCCCTCCCGCATCAAGAAGATACCTTCACACACATCCTCATCGTACTTTCCTGACACTATCTTAAAAGTCTCTATCATATCCCCTCTCTTTCTCCTATATGCCAGTATCGGAAGCCCCAGTGTCCTCAACCTCTGCTCATAGCCCGCGTTCTTCAACGTTGGTACCAGCTTGCTAGCTCTCCTCTGCACTTTCTCCACTGCTTCTATATCCTTTACCATATATGGAGCCCACACCTGGTTCGCATATTCCAGGTGCGGCCTAACCAGCGCTGTATAGAGATTCCTGAAGATTTCTTCGTCAAGTGACACAAATGTCCTCCTTATCAGCCCTACAATTCTATTGGCTTTGTTTATCTTTTCCGCTACATGTTCTGAGAAATTTAACTTATTGTCTATCACTATATCCTTTTCTGCATTCACTTCCTCCATCGCTTCATACATACTGTATCCTACCTTGTCTATCTTGCTGGTCCCAATCCGCATGTACTTGCATTTTTTTGGATGAAAAGGCATTAACCAATGCTCAGACCACCCCTTCATGCCCTCCACATCTCCTTGAAGCAAACCCATATCTTCCTTACTCCTCACTCTTCTATACAGTTTAGTGTCATCCGCATACAGGTATACCTCACTTCCATTAGTTATAACTTCAGGCAAATCGTTGATAAATATAACGAACAGCAGTGGTCCCAACACAGATCCCTGAGGTACCCCACTTGAAATTTCCCTCCACCCCGAGCCTATTCCATTCACCAGTAACCTCTGTCTCCGATCTTTCAGGAAGGCTTCTATCCATTTCACACATTTCTCCCCTATATTATAGCTTCTAACTTTCTCTATTAACCTTTTATGTGGGACCTTATCGAAGGCCTTCATAAAATCGCAATATACCACGTCTATTACATCACCATCTTCTAGAATTTGCATCCAATCATCTACCACCTTAATTAGCTGTAGTACCGTCGACCTCCCCGGCAAGAATCCGAACTGTCTCCCACTGAAAAGTTGGTTTGACTTCATATGATCCATTATTCCTTCTCTAATTACCGTTTCCATTAGTTTACACACAACACTTGTCAAACTGACTGGTCTATAATTCCCTGGGTCATTTCTCTTTCCCTTCTTAAATATAGCTGTTATGTTCGCCTCTCTCCAGTCCATCGGGATTTGTCCTGTATTAAACGATACCTCAAATAACATTTTCAATGGCTCTACTAACATCTCCCCTCCTTCCTTTATGATTCTTGGGTGTATCCCATCCGGTCCCGGTGACTTACTTCTGTTAATTTTTTCTATAGCCCTTCTTATTCTAGCATGGGAAAACTCTATTAGTTCTAGTGCCGGTGCCTGTTTGATGGGAATAGTAGGCACTGCATCCTCCGACTCCACTGTTAGTACCCCCCCAAAGTATTTCCCCAGCACCTCTGCTTTCTCCTTATCAGTCTCCGCTCTACTCCCATCATTCAACCCCCCTACCAGCTCTGGGATCCCTACTCTTCTTGTTAACTTTTCCTGAATGTACTTCCAGAATATTTTTGGATTATCCTTCACATTTCTAGCTATCTCTCTCTCCCTCTCCTTCACCCCCTCCTTGTTTCCCACCTTATTTTATTGTTTATTTGTCTGCATTCCAGATCCACTTCCTTAGCCTCTATACAAGACCCCCTGTTCTTTTTTAACAATTTTAATCTTTCCCATAATAGTTTCTTTCTTCTAATCAATATCCAAAGCTTTCTTTTCATTGGCAATTCTGGGTTAGTTCTTTTCCTCAATTTTGTTTTATCCTTATATTCCCTTACTGGTACACTTTTGGATACAGTATTCTCCAGTTTGACTCTAATTTTCCTCCACATTCCTTCAGCGTCTTCACCGTTCAAGTATTCCCCCCAGTCAATGTCCAAACACCGTCTCAGCAGCTCATAATCTGCTCTATCATACATGTATATTTTTCTATTGCTTCTATTATCCCTCTCTGATTTAATGTTACAACTAAAGCTTATACAGGCATGGTCACTACGACCTATAGGGCTATCCACATTAACATGTTCCACTATATCCTCTTCATTGCTAAAAATCAAATCAAGTACACTCCCCTGCGTCCCATCTCTATATCTTGTCATCTCTACAATATGTTGCGTTAAAAAACAATCTCTCACTTTCTCTATAAACTTATTTTCCAGGCTACCCTGTCCCGCTGGAGTAGTACAATTTGCCCAGTTGATCCTTGGCAAATTGAAATCTCCAATCAAAATTTTATATTTGTTCTCGCTATTATCTATCTCCTCCATTGCTTTCAGTAGGTTATCATCCTCTCCCCTGCTATTATTTGGGCTTCTATATATAGAGGCAATTATACTGTATTACTGCTTGCAACATCTCTAACCTTTACAAAACTAGGCAAACATACTGTACCAATAGGTGTAGTATATAGCAACAGGAGTATACCTCGAGGTAATGGGACTGAAGAGAGCCACAGCATTCATAATCAATAGTGACACATGTAATGACATTAACCCTCCAGCCCCGGCTATGTATTATATATATATTCCCCGAAATCCGGGGGTTTTGGCCGAAAAACTTCTACGCCTAGGCTACCGCATCTTTGTTATTTGGCTTGCTTCCGCATTCCCGCACATCCCCAATCGTAGATGTGTTTCATACCTGTAGAATGGCGTTAAGTAGAGCTCTCTAAGTCAACTGGTTCAGTTGTGATGATGATTTCATTGGAGATAACTTTATGGCAAAAACAGCCACTTTACACTACTTTTCGATACTTAACAATAACATACAAGCGACGCACTCCTTCTTGTGGCCGGAGATGCGGGGCGTCGGTCCAGCCGGCTGTTGTTTACATGCGTCGGACGTACGCCTCGCACACCAAGCTTACAGGCTTTGAGCTCATGGGTGTTTAAGAGCCCTTCCGGGTAGCTCGGGTGTGTTTTTTATGGGCGTTCAAGAGCCCTTCCGGGTCTGATGGGTTAAAGTACAGCCTTCTACTTAGTGAGTATATGGTGAACACATTGTGGCGCAGTGTGAAATTGCCTGTATTAATCCCTTCCCGACAGGACCCGTCACCAGACGGGCACCAAAATCTGCGTACAGGTATTATGTATCCTGGGAGTGAGGCAAGCGGTTGAAGGCAGCGCAGGACCGCTTTGTCTATAGCATAGCAAGGCTAGGCCCGCACTGACGTAATGTCAGTTGTCTGCCACCTCACTGCAGCATCACACATAGCGAAAACAGCTCAAAACCGCTTATTTTTAGCAATTTTGACCGACTTTTGAAAGATCGTTGCAAGACAAACAGACGTTGTACAGAGATGATTCAGGTGTCATTGGAAAGCTCAATTACTATACTTTCACGGATATATCGTTGTATTACGTTCTCGCTCTTGTTTATGCATGAAAATGTGCAGGGAATGAAGGTAAATTAGGGCCAAAACCCCCGCAGGCAAGGAGTTAGAGTATATGGTAGACATATCACCGGGTTTGCACAATTTCCGCGCCATTTTTCCAAAATCTCCCCCTTCTTTTTACAGTTATAGTTTACACATACACACAGGGCTCTCACATTATCGATGGGGGTTAAGTTCCAAAGACGACTGTCAATAGGGAAAACCATCGATACTGATCTTTGCTTCCATATGCCGAGGCAACTCGTTCGATTATCTAGCTTATACCTATTCATGGAAAAGGGTCGCTTAAGACCAACCGCCCATTGGTGTGCATAGTGTGTGGGGGTGCATGTGGGATACTATTGTACTGTGGAATGGCTGTGGATAAGAATGTAGTTTGCAACCAGTGTAATCAGCTCAATCCTGTTGATCAGGTGCTAGCATATACTGTACATGTGACACTGGTCTACAAATTTACAAATGCAGCATAAAATGTTTTGCCTGCCTCGGAAATCATTAATACATAATTCCCCGCAAAGTAGTTCGTATCATCACCGTGAAGAAAATACAGTTTATGGCCAACTTCTGCATGGCCATATTTTTGTTTTTGCAAAAAATAGTTACATTTGCAATACTAAAGTACTTTTTAAATATTATATTTCCTGGTGGAGCTTCACAAATTAAGATCAAGCAAGGTAGGAGATCACTATACAGTTTTAGGCAAATAAGGTTTATATATGCAAGCAGTTTACAAATCCATAAACAAATTAACATTATAGCCTAATCTAAAGAGAAACATATCTAAATAACACACAAATATAACAATAAAGTCCTTACTGTGGGTTGGACTGGTGTGGATTAGAATACTGTGGGAGGTTGGTGTCCGGGGCTATCTCACTGTCTGGCACTTTGAGAAGTTTGTCTCGTGGAGCCTGACGCAATTCACCATCTTGTCCCAAGTCACCATCTGTCAAGAGGTGAGATGATACATTTGAGATTAATCGTAATATGTATGCATGGACAAAAACTTCTTCAAAGGAAATTTCAATTAGGTAGTATTGCATACATCTTGGTTTAATAGATAAAGAGACGTACAGTACTGTACAATACAATAAGCTCCCAAGTACAGTAGCTATGTGATTATTTTTGCAAATATACATTATTATGCCTATAGGAAAAACAAAAACAAAATTTCTGGGACCTCCAGCAAGTTGGCCTTTTTTCCTCCTTTTCACTTCTACATTTTGTGGTTCCCAGGTGTTCAGGCAGCATACTATCTACACCTCCACCTGTACTGGTCCCCCAAAAAGCCACAGTACCTATCGTAACGCCAACAGGAAGGAGCATTGTGGGCCTTGTGGCACAGGGAAAAGGAGCATGGAAATGTTTCTGCCATGGACATACCTCAGTGGGGGTTTCCCTAGAGGAAGCAAGGCTTGGAGATGAAACGATGCAATGCATAAATATGTTTACTTATGCTGCTCTCAAAGAATCAGAGCTCAGCCCTTGTATCCTGGAAATGTCAACTAGCCTGACTGATTATAATTATTACCTGGCAACTCTGTGATAATAACTTGTCCCGGAATATGATATTGGTGGTGATGCCCTCCCATCCTGCCATCCAGCTGACCAAACATACTGTCCATCTGGGCGAACATGTTGTTCATCTGTCCGAACGTTTCATCCATCTGCCTGAACATGGAAGTGAAAGGGTCCTGCAGGCCTCCAGGGTGCTGCTCGTAAAACTCCTCCCCGGAAAAGGTGCGAGGTGGGCTGAAATCTGGTGGTGTTTCTTGATTTGGCCTGTAAAAAGACTCGGGTGTAAACAAAGAGAGCCAAATTATACCAAGTGAAGCATGCATCCCCCAACACAAGATCCTAGTGTGTGATAGGCCTATGTACTTAACCCCTTCAGCACCATGACGTAATTGTCATCATATTCTGATTACCATTAGACAATTTTCTTTAGTTTGTAATCAACCTATACGAATGAAATGGGTAAATACCATCTCAATAAACCATCTTAGTAACATAGGTCCTTCTTAAACTGCATAAAATCATATAGGGTAGGGCGGGGTGAATCCGCCGCCAACGGAGGTTTTCGCTCAATAAAAACTGCCACATATGGAATATTTTTTTTTTCTTTGCTTTATCGATACATTCTGGTCCTCTGCTAGAGATACCTATAATCGTGTTTTTTTCATAAAATTATATAGGCCACGCCACAGATTTTAATAAACATACCTACGGCGCGGCGATTTCACCCCGCCCGGAGGGGTGAGATCGCCGCATACTACGCACTAATTTGAACTCGATCATATTCCGAAATGGAAATGGTTACAGACATCAACTAAATTTCTTAATCAAGCTCTAATCTTCCTCTTGAGAATGGTGAAAACTAGAAGTCTCTACGTTAATTGGTTCGCCTAGGAGGATGTGGTGACTAACTTTATTTTATTATGAGAAAACCAAACCGCCGATTTTATCTCCGTGACCGTTAAATCAATTACCGTGGTAAACAATTCAATTTCTCAAGCTATTTTGCACAATGGATAAAAACCTCATAACGACTTAATGTTAGGTCAGCATTCCTCTAAAACCTAAGCCCAACAGCAGCCGAATCCATTCACTAGTTTCGGAGATATGAGCGTTTGAATCGCCGCGGCGATTTCACCCCACGGCGATTCCACCCCACCCTACCCTAATTTTATCCAGAATCAAAGGTAAAAAGACGTCATGGTGGTGAAGGGGTTAAGGCTGGGTGACTCGATATGATGTCAATAGGACTAATGGGCAGCGAGCGCCCCAGGTGTTGCCATATTGCATCAAGATGTTTTGCGCCAAGCAATCAAATTTTCCATGGTGCAATGTTGGCCGTATCTGCTTTGTGATGAACTAATTTAAGCTCCATCCCCAACCCCTCCTTCACTGCTCCAAGCCTCTCCTTAGTCCCCCCCCCCTCACCAACTCCCCCACAAGCATTTTCAGGCCCCTATAATTACCTCTATCTAGCGCATCCCCTTTTCCTTTGCATATATTTACTATTACACTTTTGTGCCAATCCTCTGGGAATTTCTCCTCTTTAATGATGGTGTTTATCATCTCAGTGACTAAGCTGACACCAGTCTCCCCTGAGGCTTTTATCATCTCAGCGACAATGTCAGAGCACCCTGGAGCTTTACCAACCTTAATTTTATTGATTTCGTCACTCACTACAGCTGGTGCTATCAAAGGAGGGGGTCCACATATTGTTTTTTCGATACTAAGCTGTTCCTTATCCCATTCAAACTCTACATTTAGCAATCGTTCATAGTGTGCCTTCCATGCTTCTCTGATTTCATCGTCTGCATACACAATCGTCCCATTATCGACAAATGAAACAGCAGTTCCAGCCACTCCTTATCACATGCCTATGAGGCCTCCCCTGGGTATTGCCCAGCTCAATTGGTGTCTACAATCTCCCTGATATGCGAGGCCGGCCCGCCTGAAATATCGCCTTTAGGGCGTGAGCATGAAACCACACCACTCGGTCTTTAAAATTGTGTATGTACACATCAATTATAAAAATAATAATTGGTGAAGTGTTTGGTTAAACGAGGATTCAGTTTGATAGGGCTAAACATGCATAAAACTTGCCAAATACAGTACTGTACTGTTATGATGTTTATGTCATTATTTTTAGACTTTTCATTAGAATTACTGTACTAAAATTTCCAAAGTGCTTCAAGCCCTATCTTCTAAAGAGGTGTTAAACTAATACAATCAAGTACTGAGAGAGACCAAATCCAGCAAAAAGCGAAACATTGACAGAGGAATTTGGAAACCAAAGGAAATTATTGTTTGGAGACATTAATTATATACTGAAAAGGAAGAATGGTCAGTCAAGAAATGAAAAAAGTAACTGAAGAACAGGGTGCAGCTCCCACCAATGTACTGTACTGGAAACGAAACATGGACAGTAAGTGAAATCTGAAATAACCTCTCCAAAGTGAGAGCTGTGAAGATAAGTTATTTCAGAATGGAATGGGTTGCTTAAAGTATATAACAACTCTTCTTATTTTACATAAACAGGCTTGATGACTTCATAAAATAATATTAGTCTTTTGGAATGGAAGACAAGCTCTTGGCATTGAATGTGGAGTAATTGAATGGAAAAAGAGGAACACTATTTGGTGGTACAGCCATATACAAAGAATGAATGAGTATAGAATGCTATAATAGTTACAGTACATGGAATTCAAGTGAGAGGGACAGCTGGTAGTAAATCACCAATGGTTTGAAAGTTCTAGGAAAGTGGAAAAGTATATTTAAAAAATTGTTCACTTAGTGGAAATATCATTGTGTCTTGACATAATAGCCTGGAGACATTATTGTCATGGCCATCTTTTAGCAGGGCTTTTCCAGAAGGAAGGGAGTAGCGAAGATGATGAAAATTATATGATATGATGGGATCAATGAGATGTACCGGTATGTGTAATGCCACAGTGAAAGAGGGCATACCATGTCAAGAGTTGAAAGAGCGAATTGTTAATGTACCGGAAATATTATGTGTGCTGGATATGGAAAGTGTTTTTTTTTTTTTTTTTTTTTTTTTTAACTATCCATCTTTTTTTCTTTTTCTTTTTTTTTAGGAAAGGACACCAGCTGGTACATATACCTATGGTACAGTACAAGGTTTTAACATTCTTTTCAATTATGACCAAGAAAGACCTGGGACAAAATCCTGAAGCAAAGACCTCAGGGTTAACGCCTTACGAGCGGGCCCGTCAGTAACTTCTACTACCCGGCAAGCGGGTGGTTTTACCCTAAACGACCTTGTTTCCGTGCTCTTTTTCGTGCATAAACAAGAGCCAGAGCGTAATATAATTATGTATCCCTGATAGGGCGTAAATTGAGCTTTCCAATGACACCAGAACCATCCTTCTACGACCACGCGTTCTCTTGCAACGATCGTGCAAGACGAGTGCAAAATCCCTAAAATACGGTAATTTCCTTACATAATTCCCTGTGTAGCGAGGCAGTGAGTGTGGGTGTGTGTGGAGTAAACGTCAGTAGTCGTGCGGGACCCGTGCCGAGCGGTCATGACCCGACCTACGCTCCTTCACCCGCTCGTCTCTCTCTCAGAGCCATTATTGCTCCAAAATTGCACACAGACTTAAGTCGGGCCCTGCCACATAGTCCTTGGTTCTCTAGCCCGACTTAAGTCCACCCCGCTAGACAAGGGTTAAGGGCCAAAGGGATACTACTGTACAGAGGATTGTGCAACATGGAAAGCAGCCACCAGGTGACCAAAGCATATTCACAGAAAACATGGAACTGCCTCTCAAACGATAGAGACAGTATCTACATTAGTATACAGTACCAGTGACTCTGTTAAAAGTTAATTTACAGTAATACCTTACTTAAGGGAGCCCGCCTCGTTTTTTTTCTCTTTCTCTCCCTCTCTCTTTGGCTTGTATATTATACTCGGCCCCATTCAGCCCACTGTTTTAAGACGTTTACCGCCATCCAGGTGTCAATATTTTCGTGGCGAGCGGTAGCGAGCCAGCATATATATGTTTTTGTTTTGCCAGCAAACTAAATTTGTAAATTTTTCGATAAAAAAAATTCTCCATACAATGCTGGCTCGCTATCGCTCGCCAAGAAGAAATCAACACCTGGATGGGGATAAACGTCTTAAAACAGTTGGCTGAATGGGGCCGAATGGATACAAGCCAAGGAAAGAGAGAGAAGGAGAGAAAAAAAAACGGTAACCCCCTTTAATGAAGTACAGTACTGTACTGTAATTCAAACTACAGTTCGGTACTGACTGAATGATCATACCATCCTGGCTGATTTTGGTGATCCCTTATTTCTTCCCAGGTTGGAATTCTGTATGAAGTTGGATCTTGCTGCGATCTGAAAGTTGAAAAATAGAATACACATTAATATAAAGAAGACAAGATGCAAATATGAGTGACACTACATTTTATTATACAGTATTTAAAAGATTATGATCCTTAAAAAAAAATTTTTAAAAAGCTCTGATCTACAGACTCATTAACCTAACCTAACCTGGCAGCCGCTTCTGAACTAGCGCCAGAACAATGACTATCGATATCAACAAAACCCAACACCTAGAATATACTGTAGCCTACACAGTACTGTATATCACAATTTCTTAAGATTATACTGTAGAAAGTAAATTCAACGTTGGTATGCAACCCATGCAGTACTGTACTGGCTCTTTGGGTGGATCGAATGTGTTAAAAAAAATAAAAAATAAAAAAAGTTGTCCCCTTAATTAGGCTACTGACCATTCAAAGGTGCAACCTAGAAATCATGAAACATTGTACGGTACCCCATTATAGAGAAGTTCATCGGCCCAGGCTCGACCATCATCAGTAATTGTTGGAAAGCGTATAGCCTAGGCTAATACTCTATACAAAAGAAGGCAATCTGCATAGGAGTGTTAACCACAGTCTAAATTTCATCAATCCAGAGATTCACACAGACAGTCGAGGGCTTCTGGAGGGATGTAAAGGCATAGCCTATATCAAGAAGCCAGAAATCCAACCTAAGTTCTTGACACAGTACAGTATATTGGGGGCTATCTCATCACTTCCTCTTTCAAGCGATCAAGCTCTACCTACCCCAGTCACAGCAGCCTCCACCTCAGCCTGCAGAAGACTACGACCCCGACATCGACGACCCTGAACCTGAGCACTACGGTACTTCAACGACTTTGACCCAGACAACCCACACCATCATGAACCCATTCCATCAACATCTCACTAATGTATGTTTGGTAAAAACCCTAATTAGTCCGCCAACTAGCAACATAGATGCTGATTTCAACAAGTCCCACATAAAAAATAATAAGATTTTTGTTACTCTGCAAGTCTTGTAAATCCGAGTACCTTTTTGACAAAGCTTAACTCAGGTTTTCCAATAGGCCTATGGGTTTTTTGTTGTATTATATCTACAGTATTTATCTATCTATTGCCAGACGCTGTGATCCCCGAAGGGGATCCCGCAGTCGCCCGGGGAAACTCTTAAGAGTCTCCCCGCAGTTCCCGGGTTAATACTTAAATCAAGGTCCAATGGCCTTGAAATGGTAGTGGCTAATTATGGTGACGAAACGTCCGAGATCGCGGTGACGAAACTTCCTGTATCCATGCGGAGCAGGGGCGGACGCTTGCCATCATGTTCCCGTCTATTTTGACTGCCTTTGGATACAATAATATGTTGAGGGGAGGCTTTGCCCCACTCACCCCGCCATGACATATTGTCATCATCATATAGGCTATATTACCAGCAGGGGGGCAAATAACCGAAAAAAATGCCGTCAAAATAGTCGCGAACTCAACCATGGCGATCGACAAATGTAAACATGACGGCAGCGGGGGAGGTGTCGAATGCTTGCAATCTTGTTCCCGTCTATTTTGAATGCCATTGGATACAATATGTTGAGCACCCCCCCCCCCCCTCACATATTATCATCATATAGGCCTATATTGCCAGCAGGGGGCAAATAACCGAAAAAATCGCCGTCAAAATAGACGCAAAGTTAAGTCATGTAGGCTAAACATGACGACCGTACGCCCGGAATCTACATCCATCCCACACGGGTCTTCTTAAATCTTTATGCAGTAGGGCTGAGTAGGCTAGGCCTAGCCTATAGGCCCTAATCAATATTTACCCCCTGCTCAGCCCTGCTGGCAACAGAGATGAAGATTTCAATAATTCATGGGAGGGGTGAGGGGGGCAAAAAACCCAACCCATCGTGTAGGCTATCCCACATTGGAATTAGCCTATACCTAAGACCATGAAAACACTCACTTCTCAAAATCTGGAGAAAAAAAATATGAAAAATAAGGGTGTGAGCCTAGGCTATTCCCTATAGGCTAGGCCTAGGCTAAGCTAATTACCAAAAAATTTTAAGTTAAAATAGACGCGAACTTAACCGCGGCCGCGCGGCGATCGACATAGCCTAGCCTAATGGATAAATGTTTCGCAATGTTCCCGTTATAATATCCTCAAGTTATCCTCCATAGGTTATCAGGAACCTATTAACCCGGCAAGTGGGGGAAGACTCTTAAGAGTTTCCCCGGGCGACTGCGGGAAGACTCTTAAGATCCTGGGCCTAAAAAAATCCATTTAAAACACCCCCCAAAAAAATTGAACCCTTCCGTTTTTTTGTTTTTTTTTTGCCCCTGGGCCATGCCAAATATCACTCCTCCACATCCCCTCCTTCACCACTTCCCCCCCTCCTTCAGTTATCACCTATTTTCCCTGTTATTCCCTTATTCTGTGGTCTATTTTCGTGCTAACATTAGCGAGTTGCAAGCAGGGCGTTGTCATCACCGTTACCAAGCGAGTGCAAGAGAGAGAGAGAGAGTATCGATGACAATCTCTCTCCACATGTGGGGAGGAGAGGAGGGGAGGGAGGTTGCCTCAGCCATAACTTCTGTAACTCCCGGCCTGTATCGCCGATTTTGACCATCCAAACGCTGTTTCCACTTGTTTTATTGCTGTAACAGGTTAATACCTTTATAATCAACGTAAAATAGGCGCATATGGATAAATATTAATGCTATTTATGGTAAAATAACGATGTTAGTGATGGGAACAGCTCAAATACGTGCGCACAGGCGTGTGGTGTCTCATACCCCCCCATGCACACGTCTTAGGTTAAGAACTGGTCAGGGGACTGGTTATAACTTGTAGGATGTTTAATTGAAGTGTGGAAATCAGTATTTACTGAGAAATAACAGTCTTAAAATGCGCTATGGGTCACCCAGGGTCCCTGCTCTCTCTTTCCAGAATCCCAGGTAAACATTTAAAGGTGAATTACGGAGGCAAGAATACAAAATGAGTTAAGCCTATGAACCAAACAATGTATGAGTATAGTACTCTACAAATATAGTAAGGACTTATAGTTCGATTATATTCTATAACAAAAAAATTTGGACAATGAAATCGGCCGAAAGCACACCGACAACTATTTTCCGGTACTCTGATTGGTGCGCACTGTGATGACGTAGCTTGGCACTTGGCTCAAACAATAACACTGTGTTTTAGGCTACTCTTGTAACGGATAATACCGATTCCTCGAGTTCTGGCGACGAAGCAGGTGTTCCTGATGTACCTCCTCCTCGGAATGTTGAATCTTTTGCCTTTGAATCATTAGTCGACAAGAACACTTGCCTATATATGAAGGACAAAAACACACAACCAAAAATACTTACTATAGGCCTAATCGCTGTTGGTGCTAAAACTCAAGTTTACCGTTATTTGCTCCTGCTGGCAGTGCTGGTAATATATATGATGATGACAATAATTCATGGGGGGCAAAACACCCCCCAAGGGCCCCAAGTTTCCCAACCCATTATAGAATCCCACGGCCAGGTGTTGGGTAAATTGTTTAGTTACCGGCCAATACTCACAGATGTTCTTCTGGAAAAGCCTTATGCCTGTGACTCCAGCTCTATAGCCAGGCCATTACTATTGTGACTTTGGCTGTGTGTGGTGGCAGTGCCGTACAACGGTACATAGGGAGAATAGGCCTCCATTTGTTTTTTTATGCAGTACCAGGTAGCCTATAGGCTATCTCCCTTATAAGTTATAATACAATGATGTAGGCTATTTGGCCATGAGAAACAATAATGGGTTGAGGCCGAGGGCCCTCAGCCCCTCACCCCCCATGACTTATTGTCATCATGACATCACCATATATAATAACAGCAGTAAATGCAAATGTAACTGCAAGCGTGCGAATAGGCCTATATGAACAAAACGGGCGATACGCCCACTAACACAATTTCTTACCGTATCAAATACGCATAGCCTACCGGTAAGCTCTAGACTAATTGGTAAATATTGTTTGCCATAGGATGGCCTATAGGCCTAGCCTAGGATTTTTTAGTACAATGGAGGGGCAGAACCCCCCCCCCCCCCCCCCCACCCCGGCCGCAGGACTTATTGAAATTCTCATCTATTTTGTCAGTAGCCTAAGGGGCAAATTGGCAAAAAATATATAATTTGGTAAGATCCTGTGTAGCGGGCGGAACTGTTTTTCAGATACCTATTTACTAAGAAACATTGAACAATATCTTTAACCTAGCCTAACCAATACCTAACCTAACCTAGTATACTGTATATTAGTGGACTTTTTATGAATGTAAAATGTAAAAATGTATTGTAACATTACCAAATTATTGAGATATAGCCTAAGTACAGTTCCGCCCGCTACACAGGTTTAGCCTATAGGCTACCTATAATAGGCCTAACGGCCAGCGGTTATTTGGCCCCTGCTGGCATTATAGGCCTAGGCTAAATCCTTAGCCCTAGGCTAGACCTATAGGCTAGGAATGGATAGTGACAGCAAGCAGTCCTAGGTTCAAAATATCACCTTGATCCCCAATACTGACATAATTGAAATGTTAGGGTCTAATCTATTATTAATTTCACTCCAACACCAAATACAATTTTTGTGAATCGGGTATAGGCCTACCTCCATGTTTTGGCGTTTTACAGAAGCCAAGGACATTCGTGGCTTGGCAGAACTCCCTTCCACATCAGAAAGACGCTTGAAGATTGTTGGTATAGATCCAGGCTTCAAATAAATGTTCATCCCCACTTGTCTACACACATCAACATTTCGAATAAAACAGTGCTTTTCAAAGTGCTTATCACACAGTCGGGGATCCTTAACTTGGTCTGGGTCGTAACCAACACAATTTATAATTTTCGTCCAAAGTTTTCTTGTTTTCTTATCGATGGACGAAACAAGTAACCAACCACTCAAGTCTCACTTATCATGATCGTCTCTCTACCTTAAACCTGTTTTCAATTAAAGGCAGATTGTCGAGGACAGACCTTATTCAGTTACAAAATATTCCATAATCTCTCGCCCATTAACCCGGGAACGGCGGGAAGACTCTTAAGAGTAAGGGAAAAAAAAAATCCATTTAACCCTCTCACCACGGAAGGGCTCTTGAACGCCCATAAAAAAGCATATAACAGGTACCCGGAAGGGCTCTTGAACGCCCAGTGGTTGAAAGCCTGTGAGCTTCGTGTGCGAGGCGTCGGTCCGACGCATGTAAACAACAGCCGGCTGGACCGACGCCCCGCATCTCCGGCCACAAGAAGGAGAGCGTCGCTTGTTCGTGTGTGCCTGTATGTTGTTGTTAAGTATCGAAAAGTAGTGTAAAGTGGCTGTTTTGGCCATAAAGTTATCTCCAATGAAATCATCATCACAGCTCAACCAGTTGACTTAGAGAGCTCTACTTAATGCCATTCTACAGGTAAATAACACAGCTACGCTTGGGGATGCGGGAAGCAGTCTGATTAACAAATATACGGTAGCCTAGCCTAGACGTTTTTCGGCCAAAACACCCGGGTTTCGAGGAATATATATATAATACATAGCCGGGGCTGGAGGGTTAAAACACCCCAAATTTTTTTTTTTTTTTTTTGCCCTTGGGCCATACCAAATATCACTCCTCCACCTCCCCTCCTTCAGTTATCACCTATTTTCCCTGTTATTCCCTTATTCTGTGGTATATTTTCGTGCTAACATTAGCGAGTTGCAAGGAGGGCATTGTCATCACTGCTACCAAGCGAGTGGAAGAGAGAGAGAGAGAGTATCGATCGACAGGCTCTCTCCAGACTTGGGAAAGAGTGGTGGGGTGGGAGGTTGCCTCAGCCATACATTATGTAACTCCCGGCCTGTATCGCCGATTTTGACCATCCAAACGCTGTTTCCACTTGTTTTATTGTTGTAACAGGTTAATACCTTTATAATCAACCTATAATAGGCGCATATGGATAAGTATTAATGCTATTTATGGTAAAATAACGATGTTAGTGATGGGAACAGCTCAAATACGTCAGCACAGGAGTGTGGTGTCTCATACCCCCCATGCGCATTTCTTAGGTTAAACCCCATGACCTGTTCACTATGTCACCCCACCAAGGAGTAAGAGGTCATAAGATATTTGTTCCCCACACAGAAACCGAAGCAAGAAAAAGTTTTTTCTCCTGTCGTATAATCCATCAGTGGAACTCCCTACCAGCTGAAATAGTTAATTCCCCCTCCCTTGCTCAATTCAAATCTAAATTGATCCAACACCTCCACAACTCACTCTTCAACCCATAAAATCCCCCTTCCCATTTTTTAGCAACATATCAACCCCTGATAAACTACCCATCATATTATTGGTCCGACAGACCAGTCGCCCCATTGTCAAGCATCTCCAGTACATTCAAATGTTGCATCTGACTGGCATGTCATGCTATCTCCTGGGGCTGGGCTGCCTAATCCTTGGCCTGTCATGCGCTACCGATTGGCGGCCCTACCAGGTGAGTTGGGGAACCTATAGATGCATGCTCACCTGTCCCCCATAAGTGGCATTACATCCCGCTGCTGCACAATGGACCATTGTTACAAAATTACAAGGCAAAGATAGGCACTTCAGTGGAGCACTGATTGCCGAGTGGCTTTGTTGTTGTTTTCAAATTTTGGAGGTCACAACCTACGTCACGAGCCTGCTAGCCAATCAAGACTCTCATTCTCGCTCATTTGTTTTCTGTCATTCGAGTTCCAGGGGTCACAAGAAAAACAATCATTGTATATTTGTATAAATGTAATTTGAATTAATAAAACAATATGACATTTAGTAAAGTCACTCACCTTGACCATTACTTTATGGATAAATAATAATTGAAGCACCGATATGCTTCCGTAATTCACCTTTAACCCGGGAACTGCGGGAAGACTCTTAAGAGTCAGAGAAAAAAAAAAATTTAAACATCGAAAAAAAAAAAAAAAAAAAAAAAAAATTGCCCTTGGGCCATTCAAAATATCAGTCCGCTACCTCCCCTCCTTCCACACTTTCCTCCCCTCCTTCAGTTATAACCTATTTTCCCTGTTATTCCCTTATTCTGAGGTATATTTTTGTGCTAACATTAGCGAGTTGCAAGCAGGGCATTGTCATCACTGTTAGCAAGCGAGTGCAAGAGAGAGAGAGTATCGATCGACAGTGTCTCAGTGGCCTTGGGGGAAATTGGCGGGAAAGGAGCTTGCCTCACCCATACATTATGTAACTCGCGGCCTGTATCGCCGATTTTGACCATCCAAACGCTGTTTTCACTAGTTTTATTGTTGTAACAGGTTAATACCTTTATAATCAACCTATAATAGGCGCATATGGATAAGTATTAATGCTATTTATGGTAAAATGAATATTTTAGTGATGGAAACAGCTCAAAAACATGCGGACAGGCAGAGGTGTCTAATTACCCCCATGCGCGCTTAAGAGGTTAACAATGACTAGTTCAGGCAAAATTCCACCAGGGGGCAGCAGGTATGCTGAAATCTGTCCATAAAAAACAGATATATTATTTAGGTTAGGTTATTTATTATTTATCTAGGCTATCCATAGAATAGCCTATGAGTCTGGTAAAACATAGGCCTAGCGCATTTTAAGACTTATTTCTCAGTAAATACTGATTTCCGCACTTCAATTAAACAGGGTGTCAATCCACAAAATATGAATTGTGTTATCATTATGGTTTATTATTTTGTTATCATTATAGCGCAACGGAGCGGCGAAGGCGCGAGCTCTAGGGGGGTCTGGGGGCATCCCCTCCCCCCCCCCCCCGGACATTTTTTGAGAATTTAGGTGTCTAAAACAGCATTTCCTGCAATCTAAAAGCAATCCAGAGGGAAAATATGGAGACCAAAATTGTGTCAATTTAAGCTAGGCCTACCTTTTTTGTTTCTTAAAAAAAAAAAAAATTGGGGGAGTTTCTGTTATTAGGCTATACAAAAAGTTCAGGAAAATATCAAGGAATCCGGCCACAAATTTTCCTGGAAATTTGGAAGTCACCCATCGAATGAACATAACCTAGGCCTAGCCTACATCATATTAATATAGAATAGGCCTATGTTTCAACTTTCGGAAAAAAAGTTTTCCCCATTAGGCCTATCCAACAATCTTAAGATACGGCCCCCGATAGTGGGGACAGCTATGAAGTAGCCTACAGGGAAATTGAGGGGTGAAAGACAAAAATAAGGGGTAATATTAGCCTAACCTAACCTAACCTAACCTAGTATAACCCCAGCTGGATTGCTAGGCTATGTAATTAACCCTTATTGGCGGCGCTCGACTTAAGTCGTGCACCAATTTGCAGCAAGTTAGGAGCATTATTAAGGCTTTTAAAGGGTTAAAATAGAGTGCAAATGGCCGGAGCACAGCGGGCCAGACAGCAGACTCCCAGGGCTTACCGCCACCCATTAACTCGTGTTCCCTGTGTTCTCGAGAGGCCAGCAGTGTAGCCAGTAGTGAGCATAGCTGGGAAAAATATACCGATATATGCTAAACTCCCATGTTCATGGCATCACTGCAAGAGAACCAAGAGTGCTACGTAGCTCGTTTCTGGTCTCATTTTGAAGCTTTTAGTGCCTATTTTTTTGTTCATGCAGATGCTTGATTTATCATGCAGGAGGGCCTGAATATGCCCAAATGAGCCCAAACACCCCGCTAGACAAGGGTTAATAAAAGGTTGACGGTCGCCAAAAAAAAACTTGAATGAAGTCTAGGCCTACGGTATTTAGCCTACTCCGCAATCTTCAGTTTTGGCTGTGGATAACAGGAGGTAAATATTAACTTTTTCAAAGTAGCCTAGGCCTAGCCTAGGCTAATTGAAAACGTTTTTTCCGAAAGTTGAAACATATATTAGGCTAATAGCCTATGATGTATAGGTTAGCCTATGTTCATTCGATGGGTGACTTCCAAATTTCCAGGAAAATTTGTGGCCGGTTTCCTTGATAAATACCAAAGTTCATTTGCGTTAGGCTAGCCTATCACTCAAAAAAACAGCGTCGTTTGACACCCTGCAATTAAACATCCTACAAGTGGTAAATTTCTATAATTGCACCTATACGAGCTAAAAAATATATTATTGTATTTAACAGAAAGGTACGACGAGGTAAGTGATGTGGTATAGGTGGCAATATGCGGAAATGGATTATAAGGGCATACCGCCCCCTCTGACAAAAGTCTATCAATCTAGATGTGACACAGATTTTACATTGTTACAGAGAGACATTAGCCTAACCTAACAACCTTACCTAACCTAACATAGTATTATGGGAAGGGGCTGCCGCCCCCACACCCCCGCTTGTTGGGTAGAAATCCAGTTGAGGCGGAGTGAGTAACCGTAGATTTTCGTAAGGGGGTCAGAGGGGGAGGAATGCCCTTATAATCCATTTCTGCATATTGCCACCTAAACCACATCACTTACCTCATCATACCTTCCTGTTAAATACAATAATTTGTTTAGCTCATATAGGTGCAATTATAGACCTATACCCTACAAGTTATAACCAGTCCCCTGACCAGTTCTTAACCCGGCAAGCGCGATAGGCCTCACGGAACTTCAAGACTAACGGAAGGCTTCCTATAGGGAACGCGATAGGCCTCACGGAAGCATGACCATAAAAAAAGCCTTCCAAAAAAAAAAGGGCCTATCAAAACAAAGGATTTTGTCTCTAGGTGAGATAATTCCCCTCTAGTACTCATCCATGTGTTTCTCACCCCTCCCCCCCCCCCTCCTCAATTATCACCTATTTTTCCTCTTATTATCATCATTTATCGGTTATTTTTCTCTCCCGCGATAATGTAGCACAAGTGGGTTGCATAAAAGATCGTTATGCAACACCCAGACACCGGCACACACCGCCCCGCTCGTCTCAGTTGACTCCCAGACAGCGAGAGGGGAGGGCTGCCTGTGGCTCTCTCTCGCCTGAGATTATGACCGGGTGGCCAATATCTTCGTTTTTCACCACCCAAATGCTTTTCCCACTTATTTTAGCACTCTTGAAGGTTCATATAGGCCCTATGTAAAATAAAAGCATACCAAAAACAAATAATGCTTTATATTGTAAATAGGCCTAGGCCTATAACGAATTCTGTCAGAATCCAGGGCTAGAAATGCACAAATAACTACCCTAGCACCTAGGTCTATATCGCGCTTGTCAGGTTAATAGGTTACTTGAGGATAGGCTAGGCTATTATAACGGGAACATTGCGAAACATTTACCGCCTAATGTAAACATGACGACCGTCGACCGTACGCCCGGATACTAGGCTTAGGCTACATCCATCCCCCTGGGCCCCTAGGCCTAATGGGTAAATACTTATTTCCGACAGTCCTTGGTAGGCTATAGCCTAGGCCTACAGTAGGGCCCGCCGCCCTAGGCAGCTAGGCTAGCCTAAAACAACACAGTAGGCTAGTGCCTAGCCTAGGCCTATATAAAAGACAAGTGAAAATAACAAATGCTAGAATTTTACCTCAAGGTTAGCCTAAACCACAACGAAAATATCAACTTTTGAATTTAGTGGACCTAGCCTACCTGTTAGAAAGTCCAAGAAACCTTTTCATCCAATCCATATTGAGAAATCCGGCTGACAACAGCTTGATATTTGACGTAGGCTAGGCCTATATTATTCTTGATCAGTTGCTGGTCCGAAAGCTAACTTTCAGTCACGTCACCGTCACTCACGTCAGGTCAGGTGAAGGTAGGCCTATTTCAGTTCAGTAACTTCAGTTGCTGACTTGCTGGAATGCTGGTCGAGAAGCTATTGCCGTTGCAACGGCGCCTCCCTTTTGTCGTGTTTTTGAAGGTATTGAGGGATAAGCCATAGACTACATAATATTATACCTACACAAACGCGTGACGTCACACGGTTAGTTTGCCGCGCGTCCTAGGGATTTGGTGGCAGCACTTTTGTACTGTACAACAACCAAAGCACCTCAGTGGCTTGTCCTTATTATAGATAGTCTGTGCGCCGCGCGCGCCTGCCAGCAGCCAGCTAGCTTGCTGCAGTGTTTCCAAAGTTAAGGTTTCTTTTTTTGAGTGAGTGAGAGCACACGGGTTGGTTGAGCTCCTCAAAAGAGGGGATTTTCGGAGGGGTATCGTGGGGCTAAGTGACCCATATACGTATCAGAAGATCGGCGATGATACGGTGTTTCGGCACATAGTAAACAGAACGTGGTTTCTTGTTTAAACATCGCCCACAAAGCATATTTAGTTTAATCTTGAGAGTGTTATTACCAGTATCAGTGAGGGGACAAGGAGCCGTCAGGCACTAGCCCAGCCCTGCCCAGGCACCATAAACCTCCAGCAGTAACCACAAGGTGAGTGAAGTAACCATTTATAGGGCAGGCAGTTTCACCCTTATGGTTCCCCACCATAGGCCTTATCTTCCATCTACCCCAAGGACCTGACCCTCGGTCTTTCAACTTCTCAAACAATTCTAACCATTATGAAGTACTTGCTATAAGGTCCATTTTTATTTTCCTCTCTCTAACCATTTAGGAAATACTTGCTACAAGGTCCATTTTCATTTCTCTCTCTCTCTCTCTCTCTCTCTCTCTCTCTCTCTCTCTCTCTCTCTCTCTCTCTCTCTCTCTCTCTCTCTCTCTCTCTCTCTCTCTCTCTCTCTCTCTCTCTCTCTCCTTTTTATCCTTAACATCTTTCCATCCACTTTCAATCACCGCACTTAACCGTCTCATTGTTATTATTGTTTGGTTTTCTATAACTTCAGATCGCTCTTTATCATTTTAGTTATTTGTTTTTCCCTAACATCTTTCAATACCCAACCAGGCCAGCCCCCTCTCCAGCTCGCTTTCTTTCTCCCTCGCCCCCCCCCCCCCCCCCCCCCCCCCCCCCCCCCCCTGCTCTCTCTCTCTCTTAACATTTTGTACAATTTAAGCATTTTTCCATAACTGCTGTCCTAGATTCGGTTACCCACTCAGATCCTAGCTCTCGCTCACTCTCTGGCTCTCTCCCTATCTTGATGTTGACAGAATTATTAATATCCTAAGCATTTATTAATACTCAACATCAGGGTGGCGTCGCCAGTGTAAGTAATCATAGGATATAATTGGCGTGCTTCCCTTCAATCAGTTAGATCTTTTAGTTGTACTGGTGCCCAATGCCGAGGATTTATACATTTAACCACTTAGCTTTAGGAGAAGCAGGCCAATTGCCCATCAGAAAGGTTGACTATGATATGTGATTTTTTTTTTTTTTTTTTTTTTTTTTTTACATATCCCATCAGAAAGGTTGACTATGATATGTGAATTTTTATGCATCCAGCCAATTATACATTAATAACAACAGCAATAATCTAGATATGTGCCAGGAGAGATTTCCCGGGGTTTCTGAAACAAGGGAGACATGGCAGAGATGGAAGCACCACGGGAAGATCAGGAGGTCGGCTTGGTAGAGGCAGAGGAACGGATAATCTTGGAAGACTATGGCCTAGCAGATACTAAGTGTTTTAAGTGCGGAAAAACCAATGCAAGAAAGAATTCGCGAAAATGTTCCGGCTGTCTTAGATCTATTCATTTATCTTGTGCTAAGCTGACAAAGAAAACATCAGGAGAACAACCAAACTGGAAATGTCTCGCATGCCCAGGGCCCACTGCAGAGCCAACCGGGGCAACACCGGCAACACCGGTCGCCGACTTGACCCAACTTGTGACCAAATGGAAAGCGCGGATCCAGGTCCTTGCCCGGGTACCTAAAGGAGCCAGAATCCAAGTGGCGGAGGCCCTTACAACCATCATAAAGCAGGCCCTACAGCTCAAGACACCCCTCGCATGGGCACGGCTCCTGGGTTTCTCCTATGGGGCCCTCCGAAAACCACCCAGAACCAACATACAAGACCATCTTCAGGTTTCACTAGCCACCAGAGTGAAACGTCAAGTAGCACAGTACAGTATATGGATGGAAACAAACTGGTGGAACCCCCCGAACAGAAACCAAACAGGGCCCAGAAGCAACAGGACAAGGAAGAGGAAGAGGCTGAACAGCTACGTAAGAGGGTCACGGCGAAGCTGGCGGATAGTGACATCAAAGGGGCCGTAGACTGTTGTCCTCTTCAGAAGGTTTTGCTGGTCAAGGCACCGAAGTTGTTGAAGCCCTACAAGAAAAGCACCCACCTACACCTAGGGACCTAAACCTCCCCCCTGCCCCAAATGACCAGATGCGCCAACCTTTAGTTGTCACGAAAGAGCAGGTGGTTGCCGCAGTGACTTCATTCCCAGCAGGCTCAGCCGCGGGCCCAGATGGTATCCGACCCGCCCACCTCAAAGGCCTCTTGGGTCAGGGATCAGGAGCTGCTGGGGAGGCACTCTTGGAAACCCTCACCAAATTCATCAACATGGTTTTAAGAGGGGAAGTACCCGACTGTGCCACACCCCTATTTTTTGGGGCATCACTCTGTGCACTGGCAAAAAAAGATGGCGGTGTGCGCCCAATAGCAGTAGGGAACACCTTCCGCCGCCTTGCCACAAAGGTGGGTTTGAAACCACTCTCGAATGGCCTAGGTCAACACTTAAGACCAGTTCAACTAGGTTTCGGAACTCCAGGGGGGTGTGAAGCTGCTGTACACGCAACCCGCACCTACCTCAGCCAAGCCCAAGAAAAACGAGTGCTTCTAAAGATTGACATGCGGAACGCATTCAACAGCATTCGCAGGGATGTCTTCCTCCGTGCAGCTCAAGAACACATCCCCACTCTGTACCCCCTACTTTGGCAGGCTTATTCCAAACCTTCAATCCTGATTTTTGGCGAGACGGTAATCCCATTAGCGACCAGGTTACAGCAGGGAGATCCAGGTGGTCCTGCTCTTTTCTCAATAGGGGTGGATGCAGCAGCTAACAAAGTAAGGTCAGAACTGAATGTATGGTACCTGGACGATGCAACCTTGGGTGGTTTCAGTAGAGAACGTTCTAACCGACCTAAATAACATCGTAACTGACCTCGGCCAGGCTGGGCTAGTGATAAATGACACCAAATGTGAACTTGTCCTCCTCAACCACACACGTGAACAAGGAGAAGAGACTCAGGCCCTGTTTCGAGGCATATTGCCAGATGTAAAGATCCTTCAGGAGCACCAGAAAAACCCTATTAGGTTCCCCACTAACTCTGGCAGCAATCCCACCAGCACTTCAAGTTAAAAAGGAGGAGCTTCAACGTCTCGTGAGTCGCCTGATACACATCGATGCCCACTCAGCTCTGGCCCTTCTCAAGAACTGTTTCTCCATCCCAAAACTCCAATACCTCCTGCGCACATCGATGACTTACACGAACAATGGTGGCCTCCAAGAATTAGACAGCATAATCCGAGAAGCAGTGACCAGCATCACCAACGTGGAATTTAAAGAACGGACCTGGACACAAGCCCCCCTTCCTGTCCGCCTCGGGGGCTTGGGCATACGGAGAGCCTCGGATATTGCCTCCCCAGCCTTTATCTCTTCCCTCATCGCGACCAACGACCTTGTAGTGTCCATCCTTTCTTCTCAATCCGGAATGACACTTAATGGGGACGTAACAGTAGCGATTAACACCTGGAAGCAAAGTACAGGAGTAGAGGAGGAGCCTCAGGGTACCTCCAGGAGCAAGCAGAAAGCGTGGAATACCATCTCGGCGAAGAAAACTCAAGAAAATCTCCTAACCAATGCAGACCAGGTTGCAAAGCACGCCTCCAGGCAGCCGCCCGTTCGGAGAGTGGCTTGTGGTTACACGCCATCCCCATCCCACCTCTTGGAACTCACTTGGATGCTGAAGCGCTCCGGGTTGCCATCGCGCTCAGAGTGGGTGCGGCAGTTTGTCACCCACACACTTGCAAGTGTGGTGGGGGGATGGATGCTCAAGGTCACCATGCCTTGTCATATAATTACAACGCAGGCCGCCTGCCAAGACACTCTGCACTAAATGATGTCATAAAACGGGCCCTGCAGAGTGCTAACCGTGCATCAATCCTCGAACCACATGGACTTCACAGAGAAGACGGCAAACGGCCAGATGGGATGACCACTTTCCCTTACAAGAATGGCCGGTGCCTCGTGTGGGATGCCACATGTGTTGACACTTTCTCCACAACCAACATCGCCAGAAACGCTGACGAAGCAGGTGAAGCCGCCCGGATAGCAGAAAATAAAAAGCGAGAAAAATATCAGGCCATCGCCAGAAATCATCAGTTCGAGACCCTGGCATTCGAAACTTCAGGAGTCTTAGGCCCTACCACCCTTAAGATGGTGAATGAAATAGGCCGTAAAATCAGAGAAGTTTCAGGAGAACCCCGGGAAACCCTCTGGCTCAAGCAAAGACTAGGGATGGCTATCCTCCGGGGCAATGCCACCAGCGTCATGAGCTCAGTTCGACTGGACTGGGTCATGCCACTGTGTGAGGCCCGGGCAGGAGTGGTGTATCCGTAGTCTTTCCACAGTAGGGTAAAACAAAACATAAACTTTATTTGTATTTTACATGTGTGATGCACATAAATAAAAGGGGATGTGTCGGATGGTTGAAAGCCACAGTTGCTCGCTCATTTGGGGCTAGCAACACGTATTATGAAAAACATGTATCCTCCTTCATTCACTGTCCCCCCCTTCACTCACTCAACCCCACAATTTGCCGGAGGATAACAGGTTTTTCACAATACGTAGACGGAGGTCTTTTTAAAAAAAAAAAGTTAAGGGAATACCCGCAAAACGAGGGAGCAATAGATTAACCCGGGAGCTGCGGGGAGACTCTTAAGAGTTCCCCCGGCGCACTGCGGGAAGACTCTTAAGAGTCAGAGAAAATAAAAATCAACTTTTGACATCGAAAAAAAAATATTTTTTTATATTTTTTTTTTTTTTTTTTTTTTTTTTTTTTTGGCCCCTGGGCCATGCAAAATCTCAGTCCTCTACCTCCCCTCCTTCCCCACTTTCCTCCTCTCCTTCAGTTATCACCTATTTTCCCTGTTATTCCCTTATTCTGAGGTATATTTTCGTGCTAACATTAGAAATCCGATTGGAGGGTGTGGTCATCACTGATAGCAAGCGAGTGCAAGAGAGAGAGAGAGAGTATCGATCGACTGTCTCAGTGGCCTTGGGGGAAATTGGCGGGAAAGCAGATTGCCTCACCCATACATTATACAACTCGCGGGCTATATCTCCGATTTTGACCATCCAAACGCTGTTTTCACTAGTTTTATTGTTGTTTCAGGTTAATACCTTTATAATCAACCCATAATAGGCGCATATGGATAAATATTAATGCTATTAATGGCACAATGAATATTTTAGTGACGGAAACACCTCAAATACGTCAGCACAGGGGGACGTTTCCAATTACCCCCATGCGCACTTCAGAGGTTAAAGAGGGAACGTATTTAAGAGTTAATTAATGTTGGTAAAAACACTTGTAAATTATTTAGTATAAATTAGATATATATATAAGCAAGATGAAAACATTAAGTATACATATACACTATAACACATAGGCTACTTATATATGATGCAAGCTGTATACCTTCAAGCAACACAACAAGAATTAAATTGTAATTTGAATATATATTAGTATGTTACATGTTATGTAGATGTTAATTTGTCAACTAGCACTAAAACTGGACATTTATACTTATGACATCTAGGGATATATTGCCCCACCATTGATGTTGGCATCTCCCGAATCTCACATCAACAATGGCGGGTGTTTGGGGAGGTTTGCGTGTGTACCTCCTCATAATGACGACAAATTTACGATGACTGATCTTTACAGTAGCCTCTACCTACTGTGTCTATTTAAGTATGTCATGTCTGCAAAGTCTCTGGATAATGTTCAATTGATTATTAATAGCGTTATTAGTACAAGGTAGGGATTATTACGAATTAATGAGGACCAAGGACAATGATAGTCATATAATGTCTTTGTGGGGAACCCTCCCCTCCCATTGTTGTTGCGATCGTGCTGCCATCTCTCGAACGCGCGGATCACTATTTACAGGTTTGTGGCGTCTTCTTTCGCTCTAGGTCATATGTACTCTATGGGATAAGCCTTTACAACAGCACCATTCTTGATTAACACTTTAAATAATACAGGTATGTTATAATCTGCATCATCTTGCAGTGCTGGGTTATACAATTAGTTCTATTTGCAACATCTGCATCAGGTAATATTATTAATGATAAGAACGTGTATTAACCTCTGAAGTGTGCATGGGGGTAATTAGACACCTCTGCCTGTGCGCATGTATTTGAGCTGTTTCCATCACTAAAATATTCATTTTACCATAAATAGCATTAATACTTATCCATATGCACCTATTATAGGTTGATTATAGAGGTATTAACCTGTTACAACAATAAAACAAGTGAAAACAGCGTTTGGATGGTCAAAATCGGCGATACAGGGCGGGAGTTACATAATGTATGGGTGAGGCAACCTCCTTTCCCGCCAATTTCCCCCAAGGCTGGAAAGACACTGTCGATCGATACTCTCTCTCTCTCTCTTGCACTCGCTTGCTAACAATGATGACTTTGCCCTGCTTGCAACTCGCTAATGTTAGCACGAAAATATACCTCAGAATAAGGGAATAACAGGGAAAATAGGTGATAACTGAAGGAGGGGAGGAAAGTGGGGAAGGAGGGGAGGTAGAGGAGTGATATTTTGCATGGCCCAGGGGCAAAAAAAAAAAATAAAATAAAAAAATAAATATATATTTTTTTTTCGATGTTTAAAGTTGATTTTTTTTCTTCTCTGACTCTTAAGAGTCTTCCCGCAGTTCGCCGGGGGAACTCTTAAGAGTCTTCCCGCAGTTCCCGGGTTAATATACAGCTAAAGTTCTTACTGTTTCTATGAGATACTATTAGAATATAGAACATTATCGTTACCGTATTATGATATTAGAATCTTACTTCGATGAAATTCTGTTTACTATGGAAATATATGGGGGTATAACTAAGCATTATTTAGTTTACCGGGTATATAATTTAAGTTATAATTTACAGAATCACACACACACACACACGCACACACAGTGGTCCGTAGCATATTGGTTAGCTCACTTGCGTTCACAGCCAAATAGTCCAGTAAATCTAGCAATCATTTAACTGGACCTAGAACAAATTGCAATAGAAGGTTTTTTGGCTTTAACTTGTTTATTAGGTCCCTCTGATGAACATATAAAAAGTTTCCAACTTTTTGGACACTGGGAAAGTGGTTAATTTGCATAAATTCAAGATGGCCGCCGTCCCAAAGCTTCAATTTACAGATAACTTTTTTCTGGTTGCTCCTAGACCCTATTGTATTACAAACAACGTTTTTTGGCTTTAACTTGTTTATTAGGTCCCTCTGATGAACATATAAAAAGTCTCCAACTTTTGGACACCTGGAAAGTGGTTAATTTACAGCGAAAAACCTTACAGACAGGCTGAACTGTCCTCTTTCACAAGGGGTGACACAGGCACTTTGTGCTTGTATGGGTTTTTTGACCTGTTGTCCCTCTTTTTTATAAAAAAAAAAAAAAAAACCCATGACGTAGTATGACGTCATTCAGAGCCAATTATGTAATTCATGATAGGAGTTCGTATTCACTTGGATCATCGGTGCTTGCATCAAAGTTGCTATTTTGACAGAGTCCTTTACATTGACCACATGCACTGGAACATTCAAGCTCATATCCGTTTGCAACTACAGCGTTTGAGTGTCACAGTTGCCCTTACACTGACATCTGACCAATTTCAGTAGTGAATCAGGAGCCACTGGCGAATCCATCGTCTTCGGTTCAAGCTGTCCCTTCCGCAGACACCAGCCCCATTTCTCGGGGTCCACACAGTTCCCCATCCATTCCTGGACCTGACAATAAACTCGGAACGAGTGGTATTTGGCTGCATCGGTTGTTGGGGGAAGGCTGTGCAACTTCAACGGTAGTTGAAACTTTTTGCCACCTTGTTGCAAAACTTTGTCTTTCGCAGGTCCGTCAAGGGTGTCATTTCCTTTTCCCCCGTACAAATAAACCAAGGCCTTTTCACCAGCTGATGATATCGCGTCTTTACTTCCACTTTGGCAACAGAATGCTTCTATACATTTCAAGAAACCGTTGTCTTCCCTCACTTTCCTCAAGGCAGCCCCTTTACCAATACCACAGGACACAGGTTCCATTCACAGGCGGGATTTTTTTTTTTTGGCAATTCTTCTTACACAATGCGCCTCTCTTGACCTCGCAGTATAAATAGGCCTCTGGAATAAGAGGCCACTTACGACGTCTTGTTTCGTGTTGGTGGTCTATTACTAGCTGGTACCGTACAGGTCAACCTATCACTCAAATTCAGATATCGGCAATTGGCTGATTACAGATTACATGCATATCTACAGCCACTCCAACCATGCATTAACACTTCACGCAATATATTGCCAGGTCGAACTTTTTTCGGTAAACAAAAATAAAATAAAAAATAAAAAAATACGTGAAGCTGTAATTATTGGAAACTGAGGTGATCAGAAAATCCTCATAGCTCTCTTACCCACATCACACCTAGTCATCCATTCAGTAAGGTTGCTGAACGCTGTAGTATGGTTGGGATGAGTGAGAGTGGGGTGTCGGAACGTTTACCGGTGGCAAAAAAGGTGGGAAGAAGGACAAAAGGTTTCGGGAGACCTCAGGGAATAGCCTGAATTCCATTTTCTCTCCCAGGCCTTGGTAGCTGGATACATATCTTTCTGCCTCACACATCAGGGGTATCAGGAAAACCCTCTTTATATAACATACACATCCAACTTCACGACATTGCCCTACATCGCTTTCCTCTATCCATAAAATACTACTCTTCCCACTACATATCATACATGTAACACCATACACTTACCTTATAAATATGGCAGTACAATTGTTAAGAGCAAACCTGGTGGTCCCTCGGATATCCACCCCCGGCAGGGTTGGGTTATTGACACAGGGCCCTCCCTGTCGTCATCATGCGACTGTGTCAAGAGCATTGCAACGTCCCAAAGCTGCTTGTCAGTACAGCTATTTCTTTAGTAATATAAGGGGACTTTCACTCATACATCAATTCTGTACACCAATTTCTTCAAGCAGAATCCCCTACTCTCCTTTTTTTGACAGAGACTCAAGTAACATCCACATCTGACACATCTAGATTTAATTTTCCAGGTTATCAACTGCCTCCAAAATTTCAGACCTAAAGTGGTGTGTATGTTGCTTCGCAAAATCTGAAATTGCCCTGGAGGAGGTTACTAGTTTCAATTGTCCCTATTTTGATTATTTCTATATACAAATTAATTTCTGCTGGTAAATTTAAATACATATGTTGCATCTACCGTTCCCCAAATACTCCTCCAGAGCAAAGTCTTTTTGATTCTCTGTCCTCACAACTCAGTGTCCTCAACTTAAATGCTTCTTCTGAAATCACTGTGTTGGGTGATTTTAATGTCCATAATGTTGAATGGCTCACTCATTCAGCCAGGACTGATGATGCTGGTCTTGAATGTGAGCTATTTGCAGACTCATTTAATCTCATTCAACTAGTCAACCAACCCACCCGTGTACCAGATAATCCTAATCATAATTCCCACCTACTGGACTTATTTTTAACAACCAATTCAGAAAATTATGATGTTACAGTGAGGTCCCCACTTAGGATCTTCTGATCACTGTCTGATACAGGCCACCTGTCTATCACCTACCACACCTTCCCACTCTGAACCTGTTTTGGTGACTAAATGGCATTACGATAGGGCAGATTGGGAGGGTCTTCAGGTTTTCTTTATTGATATTCCCTGGACCTCTTTCTTTTCTAATGATGCACACTCCACCTTGAGCCACATACAAGATTTTGTAAAAATTGGAATGGAAACTTTTATTCCTCATCAAAAGTACAGTAAAAGATCTAATTCACCTAAATGGTTGACCATAATTGTGCTAGAGTAACTGAACAAAAAGCAATAGCCTACAATGCATACACAAGATCAAAAACACATGAAGCCTTTAATTACTTTAGAAACATCAGAAATCATGCCAAAACTGTATTAAACCTAACTAAATCAAACTTTCTCCCTAAGCAGGCAAATAAACTTCTAAATAATCCAAATGATCAACAAAATATTTTGGTCTACTCTTAACTCATTCAAATCCAACTTCACTACTGCTTCATCCATTCCACCATTAAAATCTCCGACTGGCAATCTTGTAAGTGACCCACGAGGTAAAGCTAACCTTCTTGCAGATATTTTCTCCACCAACTCAACCTTAGATGAAATAAATCAAGATGTCCCTGTACTTAATTTTAAATTCACCTGAAATTCCCTCACTTAAGATCCACACCAGACATGTCAAAACTATTTTGCAGAATCTCTCAGTAGATAAGGCTCCTGGTCCAGATGAAATTCCTCCAATAGTACTTAAGAATTGCTCCTTGGTGCTCGCTCCTGTATTGGCAAAAAATGTTCCGTCTGTGTACTCATACCTCATGCTTCCCAGTACCCTGGAACGAAGCAAACATCCACCTAGTTCCTAAAAAAGGTGCCTCTTCAGATCCATCAAACTACAGACCAATAGCTAAAACTTCCACTCTTGGCAAAGTTTTTGAAATTATATTAAATAATCACATAATTAAGCATCTGGAGAATAATAAATTAATCAGTGATAGGCAATATGGTTTTAGACGATGTCGATCAACGGCAGACATTCTTTGCCTTCTTACGCATCAAATCAACCAAGCTACAGACCAACATGGTGAAACACATACAATAGCACTGGATATATCAAAGGCATTTGATAGAGTCTGGCATCAATCCTTATTGTCGAAGATGTCACACTACGGCCTTGCATCATTAGTTCCACTAATTTCTTCTTATCTTCATAACAGAAAAATATGTGTAATGGTAGATGGCCTTTATTCTCAATTTCACTCAATAAATGCTGGTGTTCCCCAGGGATCAGTTTTGGCCCCAACTCTGTTCGTCATTCATATCAATGATCTCATATCTACCACTCATAATCCAATACATTCCTACGCAGATGACTCAACACTCCACAGTTCCTTCACATTTACCAATTCTTTCACCCAACCCGATCTTATAAATTCAAAAATAAACACTGCAATTTCTCTGAACCAGGACCTTTCTAGAATTAATGAAATGGGGACAAGAGAATCTAGTTTCCTTTAATGCACAGAAAACCAAGTACATTCCAATTTCTAACCGACAGAATCTCACTGACTCCCATATATTTTTTAATGATGTAAATATTCCCACTTCCCCTAGTATTGACATTCTCGGTGTAACATCAACTACTAACTTGAGCTGGACACATTATGTTAGATGCAGTACTAAGAAGGCCTCTAAAAAACTGGGGACTCCTGTACAGAGTTCGAGAATTCTTCACTGACGAGCAGTTGGCCGTAATATCTAAAAGTCATGTGCGCTCTCAGATGGATTACTGGTCACCTCTGTGGGGTGGAAGTGGAGTGGGTTCATTGAGGCAGTTGGACAAAATTCAAAATAAAGCTATTAGATTAATCAATAACCCTGCAATCACACAGGACCTTCCTACATTATCCATACTGAAGAAACGTTGCATCCCTTGCATTATTCTACAGATATTTTCACAGCAATTGTTCCGAGGAACTTGCTTCAATTGTGCCGCCTCTCCACATCTTTCCCCGTAGAACTAGGGCAGCTGAGAGCGCCCATGAATTTACACTTTCTCCTCCACAATGCAGAACTTCTGCTTATCAGGAATTCATTTATCCCCAGAGCTACTACTCTTTGGAATTCACGTCCCTCGAATTGCTTTCCACAAACTTACAATCAACAAATGTTTAAATCCAGTTGTTACAAACATTTTATGAATGGAGGATGCCTTTAGGCACATGGACCTTTTTGTTTTATCTGTGTTTTTCCTTTCTCCGTTCATTGTCCTTAAAAAAAAAAAAAAAAAAAAAAAAAAAAAACAAAAAAAATGACAGACCAACATAGAAGTGGAGCTAAGCGGAAAACCACGTCATAACAGGACCAAGAAATTAAACAGTAGGCTATATGGATAACCATCCATTCTCCAACGCCGAGGTAGCTAAGCAACATTTGCAATTTCAAACTTCTACAGAAACTATACGCAAGAGATTAGAGGAGATGGGATATAAACATAGGTCACCAGCTGTCAACCAAAGCTAACCAAGAGGCACAAACAAACCAGGCTTGATTTCGCTCGACTATTTGTTGACCATGGCATTGACTATTGGGCACGAGTTGTTTGATACTGTCAGAGAGGGCCTGCCACAATACTACCAGGACGATTAAGAATAGTATCACTAGAGATTGTTGGCGGGGGTTCTGTCAAGATAAGAATAAAGGTTTCTTCCTTTATATCCGCTCATGGCCGAGTGGTTACGGTGCCTAACTCTCACCAAATATACCAGGAGAGGGAGTGGGTTCGAATCCTGGTCAGAGTACCTCTCTCCTAACCAACGAGTTGTTTTGCTCAGACAAGAAAACTTTCAGCTCAACCACGCATAGTCGAAGGAACTGCGCTGTTGGAGGCCTAGGACCACCCACCCGGGCAATGCGACGTATAGTCCTAGTTTGATATGTGTGCACTACCATATTATATAATAGTCATCATACAGAGTAATATTTTCTATCATAACTCACTTTTTGGCTGATTTCATATTAAGCCGAGCATTATAAAACATCTTAATTTCTTTACTCCATACCCTACTAATACCCTATCTTACTAATTAAACTCCTTACTTATATTGGTCCAAATACTCTGTATGCTAGCATGACTTGTATATAATCAGCACATTAACCACTCCTGTCTATACCATCGAGTTGTTTACCTAAAAACAACCAACCACGTTCGGTTTATTAACTTATCCTAGCCCCACTTAGCCCGCCACTATCTGTGCAATAATAGGATAGATCTTCCCCTATTACTTCCTTCCCCCCGCTTTGTGAATGCACCAGACCTTTGTTTGCGACCTATAATATAATAATACTTACCTAAACTATCATTGGTTGAAATAGAGAGACCAGTTTATCATGAGAATCAATAAATATATAATCATTAATCCCAGAGGATTGGGGGGGGACTAAATTTTTGCGAGTTCTAATCGGGCTCTTTCCATAGAGGGTTTAAATTACAACTTAAGGAGGTCTCTGTAGGGATTATAGGACAGGAGGCATAGATATGTCCCATATTTACCCCTCTGACTTTCATATTCCATTTCTACTCTGAATAAAATAGTCGCCTTTTCCTACTCTGACTATAATAGTATAATGCTAGTCTGAATAAACTGCCAAATACGCGTCCTAATTCCACTAAGGCCCTACATAAACATTTACAAATAAACAAAAAACATAAAAGAGGGATGTTCAGAGGGCTGACTCCATGGGCTGACTGGCCCATGGTATAAAGAACTAATATTAGTCTTTATAACCATGGACTGGGCCCATTCACCAGGCGGATCTCCATTGACATATCAGCACATCAACAGCCAGTGTTGCCTCATATACTAATTAGTGTGTGTCAAAGCTTTCTGTCCATTGATCCTACTTGTAGCAATCGTTAAGCCTATTTTACCTAT
>CM064497.1:32871379-32979087 GCA_032716605.1 Paralithodes platypus
ATATATGGAGCCCACACCTGGTTCGTATATTCCAGGTGCGTCCTAACCATCGCTGTATACAGATTCCTGAAGATTTCTTCGTCAAGTGACACAAATGTCCCTCCTTAGCAGCCCTACAATTCTATTGTATGGTCGAAGCCCTGATCTATTAATAGTCATATACTGTATATTAGTTAAATCATGTACGGTACTTCGTTGGCGCGTATATGTCCACACCATATAATAAAAACCCTAAATCACCTAACAAAATAATTGGGAAGTATGTACAGTACTGTAGTATCCGGGTTACCGTCATGTTTTATTATACAGGTCATATGCTCGCGGTTTCGTTTCCCAGCTAGTTTTTTTTTCTTTTTTCTGTTATTTTGCACCCTGGTGTCAATATATATGATGATGACAATAAGTCATGGGGGGGTGAGGGCCCCTCACCCTATTATTAGCGGCGTTCCAGGCAACCCTGTTAAGGGCTGCTTCACTTGTTCAGTTTTTGGATTTGAGATCGGCACATATAGTCCGATCCCAGGTCCTACCTCAGTTCCACCCCTTTTTGCAGCTCTTCCCCCCTCCACAATCACAGACCGGCATCTTTTCACCCAATTTTTTTTATATCCATCCTCCTCCACATGTCCATACTAGGGGGTCCCAGTCTACTTTGGTACACATTTCCCCAATTCCGCGCTAATACGCTTTTTTTTAATTACTGAACTGCCTCCTCAGCTCATCATTTGTTATTCTATCCGGGCGGCCTGGGCCCCACCACGACATCCATCTCGCCATTCTCTTCCTCCTTATTCGTTCCATTCTGTTTACATCCTAATACTTTAACCGCCCAGAGGGGTGTTTCTGAGGCATACGTCTTTGCACTTCCTGACACATGAGGCATACAAACACCTTTCCCTTCAGAGGGAGAGGCCATTCTTTTCCATGGTCAGATTTGTCAAGCAGTTCTCTGAACTTTCCCCCAGCCACAGGGGGGGGATCGTAATGTCTAGGTGGGGGGGGACTAGCGGGGCAGCCTCGGCCCCAACACCGGCAGGACCGGCTAATGGTATCTCGCTAGGTAACAAAACTTGTCCGCCATCTCCAATCGACTGCATTTCCAAAATTCACAGACTCATCCACAGGATCATCATTTTAACACAAGCCTCGCCTTTGCAATACTACGCACGTCAAATCTGCTCGATTTCTGACTTATCTCTTGCGCAAGGGTCGACTTATTTAATTTCTACTGAGGGTGCAAGATTGGGGGGGGGTGTTGGGGAGGGGGGGGTGGGAAGAGGGGGGGGGGGGGGGGTGGGTGTTGGGGGGGGAGTGTTTTGCGTCGTTGGTGTTGGAGCTGTTGCCGCAGGTGGTGGGGTTACTTCCATGGTAGGCACGCGTCAACAAGGTCGACAGATGGTGTCCTGACTTGTTGTTGGAAAGGTTTGGGTGGTGGGGGTGGGGGGTTGTGTTGAGTGCGAATGGGCGAGTTAGCGCTCCCATCGTGAAAGGTGGTTGTTGTGGGAGTGGGTGGGGTGGGTGGGGGGAATTTAATGAATGCGCCCTTTCCCCACCAGCTGCACATTATAGGGACTGCCGCGTCGCTCTCTTACCGGTTTCCCACATTGCGCTTGTCCTGCAATCTACAAGTGGGTCATAACCTTGGTTTTGTTAAGATTGACTCTTAAAAAACCCTTGCTCGGCTATCATAAAAAAAAAAATAAGATGAAATCAAAAAAAATGGAAGCGCCATCCATCTAGGGGGAAAATTCCACCATCCTTCTGAAGCTTGGTCGCTCAGCATCGGTTGGGCAGCATTGTCGGCGAGCTATTAGGGATGATGTATATTATACGTAAATCTCGTCTGCATAAAACAGTTTCCCACGGGCAGGTCCGGATCTGCAAAACTCTGAGACAGTTCCTCCAGGACCCATAACTAAAAGAGAGGAGGGGGCTTCAACAACTTGAGACTCCTGATAGACGCTCTCAACACAATATCAGACGTGTGAACTCGCGGTGAGCGCATGTACAAATAGGAAGGACCATTGAAATCACGCGCTCGAACACGCAAAAGGGGGGTCAGTTCTTAGAATCGCTCAATAACATCTTCATTATCACATGAACCAGCCGCAGCTCTTCTTCAAAAAAAAACCCTAAGTTTCGCTCATAGCGCCAGTCTGTCTACATCAACATCCTCTAGGCAGCGCCTGTCAAAGTGCTTTCCTCCGGCCAGGGTACTAAAATCAAACCAAAGTAACAGTATCCCTGCCTTTTAGTAAAGTATCCTTCCTGTATCTGCCTGACTATGAAGATAGCATCGGGGTTTGTACACACCGTCTCTGGCATAAAAAAACACCAGAACTGCATATGGCTCAATGGAGATGCAGGGATTGCCTGATCAAACTCCTCAAACGACTCTATCTGCCTGCACAGACACTTCATGATTTGGTCAAGGCATTTTCAGAGGCCCCCCCCTATAATTGTCCTCTATCTAGTTCGGATCCCCCCTTTTTCCTTCGCTTTGTATATATTTACTATTACACTTTTTGTGCCAATCCTCAGGATTTTTCTCATCGTTAAACAATGGGTGTTGTATTCAATCTCAGTGAGCTAAGGCTGGACACCATCTCCGCCTGAGGGCTTTTAACCAATCATCAGCGACAATGTCAGAGGTGGTCATAGCCGTCTGGAGCTTTACATTACCCGTCCTTCATTTTAATGATTGGCCGTCGCTCACTACAAAGCTGGTGGCTATCAAAGGAGTGTGAAATCGCAGATATTGGTTTTTTTGATTTTTTTTCTTTTCGAGTACTAAGCTGATTCACTTATCCCCATTCCAGACATCTACATTTAATTGACTGTCGTTCATAGGTGTGCCTGATTTCGCATGGCTTCATCACTGAATCTCATTTTTCTGCATACACAATCTTCCCATTATCATTTTCTATACAACACTGTTCACCTATAATTATCCCTACTGTCATTTTTAACGGGGGAAAAAAAAAAAGAAAAGAATCGGCCTAGCTGAGGTTGTATAAGATATCCCATATGGTGGAAAGCTGGTCAGATAGTAATTAAGCACAGCTGTGATATTCGAAAGTACGGACGAGCGTCAACTAATAATGTCCTTTTTTAGCATTGTCACAAATGAATCTTTTGGCAGTTCGTGATTAGGGGCTGACTAGGTACTACTTCCTCCCTTTCTGGGCCCTCCCCTGTGCGTTCTTTTCCATGGCTTTGAAACTGCATGCTCCTTTTCTCATTTACTTATTTCCACAGCATGTTCCTAGACCTCATCGTTCACCCGACCACACCAGCCAGGAGATCTTATTCCTGGGGGACCCTTTGTTTTCCCACAGAACTTTGTCAGTAGGGGCAGCCACCGGACCACCGAAGAATTGCTATGCTTAAGTAGGAAATTCCATTGAGTATTTAGGCATTGGCAAGGCTAGCTTGCCTTATTTCTATTGCACGTTCCTCCAGTTCACTATGCAATCTATCCCTAACTTCCTTGTTTCTTCAGGCAGCCAGCACTTTTCCTTTCCTTTGGGCATGTAGATACCATTTTTGGGGGCTTGCACCTTGAGGGGATCTCTGTAGAATCCCTAGTATCCGCTTCGGAGATCGTGAGGGCTCCAAAAAAAACATGCTATGTGACTTATGTCCATGCCACCTTTCCTAACCCTTCTTCGCTCTACTGATCGATCTTTTCCTCCCATCGCTTTGGGCTCCTCCGACCATAAACGCTATCTCCGATCATCCCGCGGGGGCGGCAAGCCGTCTGTCCTAGTCGTCTTACAGTAACGGCCAGCCCGATCCTCGCTAAAGATCCGTTCAGCGCTTGTGGCACATTGGCGCTGCCGACTGGGAGTCTCTCCGGCAGTACTTTTTTGATTTCCCGTGGAATGACTTCTGCTTCCATAGCCGAGGACCCTCGGAGAGCGCTGAACGCATTACCGAGGTAATCCTCTTGGGCAAGGAAACGTAAATTCCATTTTCTTTCTCTCAGTATAATGCAAAAAATCTTGGTTTACTCACGCTTGTTTTACTGCTGTCCGCAACAACGAGGAAGCATTCAAACGGTACCGACGCCTTAAAACTCAAGAATCTCATTCTTCCTATGTTTCTGCCCAGAATCAAGCCAAATCTGTTCTTCGACTTGCCAAGCACTCTTTCATCAATAATAAATACACTGAACTATCCAACTCTAGTTGGGCGGGTGCCCAACCCCGAAAGGGATTGAAATAGGGGAGCTATCCCCCCGCCAAAGGCGGCTTTCTAGGGCCTTTCCTAGCTGATGCTGAGAGGATTGGGTTCTAGTCATGTGGTGATGGGCTAGTCTATCAGTGTGAGAACTGAGCGATCTCTGCCATACCCATAGCTTACTCTGACTGTTCCTTTTACTTATATATTTTCTAGATCTCAAGTGACGGCGTCTCTTCTGTGGATTGACCTCCCAATCTACCAAGATTGGAAGCCAAAGCGTCACATTTTTTCTTTGCCCCTCAACTTTCTCTTCATAATTGCTGAGGGGCACAGGGCCCTGGGTGAGGCTTTGGTTTCCCGGGCGTCTCCGCACCCTCCTCAGCTCCCCGCCATGGAGTGGCTTCGGTTACCCAGGCTTTATTGTGGTAGGCAGGGAGGGTTTTGTGGGGGCACTCAGTTATGGCCTAGGCCTTGCTCGGGGCCTTGGGGCTGTTCGGCCAGGCAGTCTGGGGAACAACAACAACTCTAGCTCTTCCCAAGCTTTGTGGCATCTAGCCATAAACCTCTCCAACAACTTTTCTTCCTCGTCTTTCATTCCCCTTATCCACTCTGATGGCACAACCATCACTTCTTCCTCTGACAAAGCTGAACTCTTTGCTCAAACTTTTGCCAGAAACTCTACCTTGGATGATTCCGGTGCTATTCCTCCCTCTCCACCCCCCCTCTCTCCTACTTATGCCTAATATCCTAATCTCTTCTAAAGATGTACTTTCTACCCTCGCTGGGCTTAATACTAAGAAGGCGTACAGTCCGGACGGTGTTCCTCCTGTTGTACTTAAAAACTGTGCTTCCGTGCTGACCCCCTGCCTAGGCAAACTCTTTCGTCTCTGTCTCTCCTCTAACGTCTTTCCTTCTTGCTGGAAGTTTGCTCTCATTCAACCTGTCCCAAAGAAGGGTGACCGCTCTCAACCCTCCAACTATCGTCCAATTGCTCTTATCTCTTGTATCTCTAAAGTTTTTTTGAAACTATTCTTGCTTCCAAATTTCTTAAGCATTTCTCTTCTCATAATCTGCTCTCAGATCGCCAGTATGGCTTCCTTAATTAAGGGTCGCTCTACTGGTGATCTTCTTTCATATCTTACTAACTCTTGGTCATCCAACTTTCGGGACTTCGGTAAGACTTTTTTTTTGTTGCACTAGACATATCGAAGGCCTTCGATAGAGTCTGGCACAAATCTTTAATTTTCAAACTGCCCTCCTTCGGTTTCTGTCCCTCCATCTGTGCCTTTGTCTCTAATTTCCTTTCCGGCCGTTCCATAGCTGCGGTTGTGGACGGCCATCGCTCATTTCCTCATCCTATCAACTCCGGTGTTCCTCAGGGTTCTGTCCTATCTCCTATTCTCTTTCTAATTTCAAAAAATGTTCTTCTCAACTGTACATCCATTCCCATCCATTCATATGTCAGACGACTCTACTTACTTTACAAAAAAAAAACCACTCATTAGTTTTCCAAAATGCCCCAGCCAGCAGTCCCTCAAAAGTAAATGTAATGAAGCCATAAAATGCTTATCTTCTGATCTAGCTACTATTTCCAATTGGGGTAGAGAAAACCTTGTTGCATTTAATGCTTCCAAAACTCAATTTATCCATCTTACTACCCGTCAGGAACCTCCAGAGGACTATCCCTTATTCTTCAACAATACAAAATCACCCCTTCATCTTCCCTCAATGTTCTCGGTGTCTCTTTTTCTTCTGCTCTCACTTGGAAAGACCATAATTTAATAGGGCCCCTCCATCATTGACGACTTTGCCTATTAATAGTAATAGTCTCCATTCAACATCCTGTGCCAGCATTTTGAATAGCTCGCGCGGAAGTATCATGGAGTACTCATCATAAGTGCACGCTTAATTCCCTCATGGAATCGTCATTTTGATCGGGTACCCTACAGAAAAAAACTCTGTAAAAAAGAAAAAAGAAAAATTAACTTAACCCCTCTTTGGCGGCACCCGGCTATAGTCGGACAAGAGAACCCCAACCTAAAGAGCGGGGCCCGGCTATAGTCGCATGCAATTTTGAGCATGTAATGTGCTCTGAGAGAGAGCAGAGCGGTGGGAGGAGCATAGGTTCCCTCTGACAAGTCGGCACGGCTCCCGCGCGACAACTGAGGCCCCCTCCACACTCATCCTCACTCACTACCTCACTACACAGGGAATTATGTAAGGAAATTACCGTATTTTAGGGATTTTGCCTTCGTCTTGCACGATCGTTGCAAGAGAACGTGTGGTCGTAGAAGGATGATTCTGGTGTCATTGGAAAGCTCAATTATCGCCCTTTCAGGGATACATAATTGTATTACGCTCTAGCTCTTGTTTATGCATGAAAAAGAGCACAGAAATAAGCTCGTTAGGGTAAAACCCCCCGCTTGGCAGATAGTAGAAGTTACCGCCTAGGCCGCTCGCAAGGTGTTAATATCTGTTATCATATGACTTGCCATATACAGTACGTGGATTTCTCATGCTTTGCTTCCCCGACACCAGGCCCCCTAGCGGCCATCTTCGTCCTTCCTACTTCCGCGGCCTTACCATCAACAGGGCTCGTGTCGTGTCCGCTTCATTCGACGTTCGCAGAGCTTCTCGTGAGTCCTTACTCATTTGTATACATCTGTGTTGTAGTAACAAGGTTTAGATTAGCTAGCACGGCTGCCAGATTGGCATGTCCGCAGGTAGTGTGTGTTAAAATAGGATACCATTGTCACAGGCGTCGACTACGCGCTCTCTTGTGACGTAACCGTTGTGTATATTGATCGTCGTGTGTGTTATGGATACGCCTTTAGCTGTTGTGTTTATTAGCTAGAAGGCGACCACACATATACAGGAGGTCCACATACTGTCAATATCTGAGGAAAGTCATCAAGCCAGTTTCTTCAGATCGTAGCAAAGCTCTGTTTAAGGGTGTCTGCACGTGCTGCTCGGTATTAGTGCCAGGGGTTCGGTTTTGCTTACGGGTTCCCCTTTGGTTGTGGCCCCTTTCAGGTGTGGGCCTTACTCTCAAGGCTGCCTAGTTGGTGTGCCGGGGTGCTCGAGCCGGTAATCGTTCTGCCGTGTAGGTTTCTTTCGGCTATCGGGTCAGCCTAGTTAGGGGTCTCCGGCGTAGGCTTCAGGTAATTTAGGTGTCTAAATTTTCTGTCATTATATTATGCCTATGTATGCTCTATTATACGTTCATGCATGCGGGCATGTTCCTTTGGGGTAAGGGAGACGTCCCTATATGTAATTATTTATACTATGTATGTGTGGGACTTCGGTTAATGGGGCTGTGCCAACTCCATTTCCCGGTAGTTTTTGTCTGTTCCGGCGGCCCCGTGCGGTGGGTCCAAGTTATCCGTCTCTAACGGGTAGGAACGTTCAAAAGATCCCGGCGTGGTTTAGGTGAACCACACTCTCCCGGCGGAATTGCATTCCTAGAAGGGCTACAAACTCACCTTCACTGACCCAGTGGCACGTTAAGACTTTATCGCCTGTGGCGCCACGAGTCGAGTGTACACAAAGTGTTAAGTAATCTTAACACCGTAAGTTTTGCAAACTTGTTCAGTAATGATCAGACACTAAAAGGTCAAGGGACCTGTGGCTCTTGTCACAGGTAAGTGATTGTAAGTCAGCTAGACAGATCCGGCGGAAGGTTAGAGTAGTGGTGCACTATAGCTATTTTTCCGGCGGATTTGGGTTAGGATGTTTAATACCTCGCAGGTTATCCTTATGAGCATTGATTCCTGGAGAAAAAAATTCCAGGCCCCAGAGACTGCTTCTCCGGCGGAGTTGAACATCTGATCCCGGCGGAGGGGTGGGGGACCTCTCTTTACGGCACCATGCCTAGGTTTGAACTTTGCGTTACGCCTACCTGCTCCCTTTTTGCCCATTTTTGCTCATAAATTATGCATAAAGTGCGTAAAATGTTTAGACCGTTCTAGAGGCGTGTGGTTGTCTAAACGATGTGCCATTTGCTCTGAATTGAAAACCGCCCTGCTGGCGAAGAAAGACTTATCATGCTTAGCAGCATTACACAAGATTAAAGCCACTTTTAATTCTTATGCAAAGGAAACAGCCCATAAGGCGCTTCATTGTGATGACGAAGTCCTATGGGAGAATCTCATTATTAAGTCACCTTTGGTTAAACCCGGCTCCTCCAAATCTGTAAGACCCAAAGTCAAAACAAAAGCCCTCAGCAAAGAGGTAGTGAGTAGTAGCAGTGAGAGTGAAGTCACTGAGGTTCCCCCCTCTGACCGTCCCAAGAGGAAACGCTCGCCCTCCCCGTGGCGGAAGTTTAGTTCGAAGTCCCCCCGGAAACACTCTCGCCACTCCGCCTCGGACTCTTCCCGATCTCACAAGCGCCGGAGAGAGGAATATGAGGATACTTCGAGCAGCTGGCAGGACACCCCTCAGCCGCCTCCTCCCACGCCACCCTCTGACACGCCTATACGTGATTCAGGGGAGTCAAAAATAGGATCTGAATTATTGGACTCCACATCTAGTCATGAACAATCCTTAAGTGAGCCTTCCCATGCTAATTTTGCCATACCAAAATTGAATTTAGTTCCCCATAGTGTTAGGTCGACAGGCCCATGTAGGGTGCTAGCCGACCAATATAGGGGTTATCCGGCGGGGTCCCAATTAAGCTCTCAAATGACTCATGACTCCCAGCCCATAGCGATAGGGGGTTATTGGCGTCACTCTGAACCATCTCTTTCTCTCCTTAACGTCATACCTGAACGAACTGAGGACGGTAACATTGACGTGTTACCTTCGTCAGTTCCAGATTTGCCTTGGACCCCGGCGGATAATGAGGAAGAAATACAAGAGACCTTGGAGCAGAGTGAGGAGCCGGCGGATGGTGTGTTCTCCCCGGCTCCTCAGTCTCTCCCTAGTAATTATTCTGAGGCTAGTTCACACTCGTCCAAAGACCCCCATAGGAAATGGATGACTTTTGATCAGGTAAATGAATTATTGCAAAGTTATGCAGCATTATCAAATCTCTGCCTCTTCGGATCCCCCCGGTCGCTCTCTCAGCTGCTCCCCATAGCACTTCTGTTGTCAGACCTTCAAACCCCCCAGAATTAATTCCTTCTTGTCCAACCCCGGTGGTAGCAGCGGCCCCAGGCCCTACAGTGCCGGCGACGCTAGCTATGTCCACCCTCAGGGTTGTTGCTGATGTCCTCCCACCTCCTTTAGATAAGGCACCTCTGAGGAAGGGCCCCATGCCCCTCCTCTATGGTACTGACTGCTCTTGGGTACCTGTGTTACCAGAGAACTCCCTTTTAGCTCAACCTTCGGTGTCAGGGGACCCCCCAGTTCCCGGCGAGTGGTCCATTGAGATCAATAAGAGCCGTAAATTTAGGGCAAAAGACGAGGCAGGGAGGGTATTGGATGTACTGATTAAGGGTGTGCCAAGTTCACTCAACCCGGCTTATTTTATGTATTCAGCCGCGCCGGCCGTTCCTCTCGCCGCATCTGCACAACTATTTGCTGATTGGTCGAAGGCTGATGGTATCAATGATGTCAAAGCCTTCAATGCTCTTACGCCAGAGTTGGCTACAACTCCGGTCCTGGACCAAGCACAGACTCCGGTCCTGCAGATGGGGCAGGTAGGAGTAGGCCCTTGGGTAGATTGGGAGTTAGAAGCTCAGATTTTTGCCACTACTATCACCTCAAAATCTTCTCATCAAATTCCTCAGGAAAACCATACTTACTTTTCCTTGCCGGTAGCCAAAGCGGAAGGAGTGTCCCCAGACTTACTTACATTTCTCGCGGCCCCCAAAGTGTCCTTACATGCCCTTGATGAACCTTTTTCTGCCCCCCCCCCGAATATACCAAAGTGTCTCAGGAGGAGGAGGCCCTACTGCAGGAAATGATTGCCAAACAGGTCCTTATTCAGGTCAATGCATATCAGCCAGTATTCACGTCAAGACTCTTCTTAGTGCCAAAAAGGGACAGTGTGCGGATGCGACCAGTTCTAGATCTCTCGCACCTGAACACCTTTATAGAGAATTCACCCTTCAGGATGTTAACTGTTCAGCAACTCAGACTCGCACTTCCGCCGCAAGGTTGGATGTGCTTGATCGATCTCAAAGATGCCTATTGGCATGTCCCTATAAACAAGCGGTTCCAAAAATTTCTCGCTCTGAGAGTCCGGCACGAGACTTATGTCTTTCAAAGGATGCCGTTCGGGTTGAACCTAGCACCGAGAGTATTTACCAAACTCGTTCGGCAAGCTCTTTTACCCCTGTTAGTTCGAGGCATACAGGTGTTTTGGTATCTGGATGATTGGCTAGTAGTGGCAAACTCTTTGGAATTATGTCAAGACCATGTAAACAAAGTGTTAGCTCATGTACAAACCCTTGGGTTCAAGGTGAACTTGGCAAAGTCACACCTTGTCCCCTCAAGGACTATTCAGTGGATAGGACTGGTCTGGGACACCTACGCTCTGACTCTTACTCAGAGTGTGGACAACCGCAGCAGGTTTCGCAGGAAACTGTTCCGGTTCCTCCACAGTCTGGATACGACCAGGAAAACGTGGGATTCCCTGATCGGTTCTCTCAACTGGGTACAATTAACTGTCAAGTTGGGCCGATTGAAAGCCAAGCAATTAATCCTGGAAGGCAACAAAGTGTTCCCTCTCTTGCCGGAGAAGAAATTATGGCCAATTCCTCCATTAATCCACAACTTACTATCGGCCTGGACCAAGCGCGAAGTCCTCTACTCGGTCGTAACATGGGTTTCTCCCCCTCCTACGGTATGGGTAGACACAGACTGCCTCGGGGACTCTAGGTTGGGGATATCAGTCAAGCCTAGGACATCAGGGTCAGGGCGGCTGGGTGTCAGACAGCCAATCACATATCAACAAGCAAGAGCTTTTAGTTCCCCTTTTCTTTCTCCAAACTCACAGCAAGACCTTGAAGAACAAATCGATAGCGTTCAGAATGGACAATCAAACTGCAGTTTTTTGTATTCAGAAACAAGGCTCAGTGAGGTCTCGAGAGTTGCTGAGCATTTCAGAACAAATTTTTACCCTAGCCGACTCGCTAGGGATTTCCCTGCATGCCACATACCTCCCCGGTGTGGCGAACGTCTGGACAGACGCTCTCTCTCGCCGGCGGAGCACTCTAGTAGAATGGACAATCAAACAGGCTATCTTCAACAAGATGATTGCAAAGCCACTGGTGGACTTGTTTGCGTCCGCAGAGAGCCACAGACTCCGACTCTTTCTCACACGTCACAGGGTAACCCCGGCGGGGGGACCCGATGCATTGCTGGAGGACTGGAACAGGTGGACCTCAATCTATCTGTTTCTGCCGCCAGACTCTGCGTTAATGTGCAAAGTCATTCACAAGCTGAGGGATTACCGGGGCCGGGTAGCCTTGATCGTGCCTCTTTGGCCGGCCCAGGTTTGGTACCACCAATTGCAACAGTGGTGCAGGACCCCGGTGTCCCTCCCGGTCTCCGTTTTCCACTTGGAAACGATTGGCAACCTTCGGACCTCGCTCAGTTTTGCCTTATGGATATTTACTATGCCAAATGGTTGAATCAATTTGGGCCAAGCGTTACTAAGAAGTTAATGAACCAGTACACACCGTCTACCAGGAGACAATATCAATCCCATTGGAAAACTTTTACAACCTGGATTGTTGAGTCAGGGAAAACGACTGCCTCGGGAGCCTTAATTTATAAATACTGTACAGTACTTAGACTATCTTTTTGAGCAGAAGCATTTTTCGGTCGTAACGTTAAAAAATCATCTGTCTGCCATTAGGACCCCCTTCCTTGATCTCACCGGCCTTTCCATACCACAGGCGGAGGCGAAAGGTTTTATGAGGGCATGTTTCAAGCTTCGTCCATCTCCCCGCCAGCTCATGCCCACCTGGTCGCTTGATAAAGCCTTAGAACTACTGTACTTCAATCGCGCAAGTATAATAATGCGCCGGATTTTGACTCACTTTTGAAAAAGGTTGTCTTCCTTATGGCACTTGCCACCGGAAACCGGGTGTCTGAGCTGGCGGCGATGAGCAACGAACCTAACTGTCTCAGGTTTGGGAGACTGCACGACCATGTTCAAATTGCGCCGTCTCCCTCTTTTATTGCTAAGAACGAACATTCGGACCATGTTTTTTCTGAATTTTCCGTCCCGGCCTTGAAGAGAGGCCTCATTCATCACCTTTTATGTCCTGTGCAAGCACTCACAAAGTTTATGAGGGTTGCACAACCTCGCCAACCAGGTGCTTTATGGGTTAACCGGACAGGTAAGCGTGTGACAAAACGGAAGTTAGCTTCCTTGCTTGTCGACGTTATCAGGGAAAGCAATCCCGGCGTGATAGGCAGGGCTCACGATATCAGGAAATGGGCAGTATCCCTCAGATTTCTGCAAAAATGTTCAATTGATGATATTGCTCAAACTCAACTTTGGGCTTCTAATCATACGTTCCTCACACGCTACCTGTTGGTTGCTCTAGATAAACCAAAGCGTGCCTGTGTAGCTTTACGGCAACGGGTACAGTAGGTAATGTTCTCTTATAAGTTGTGTTGTTTAAAAAGGGGGGGGGGGGTGCGGAATAGTCCATAGCCCCTCTGTACCCTTGGAGATTGTGATGCATCACGAGCTGTGATAGGACGGGTTCTACAGTCCAGTATTAGTTTTATTGTTTTAAATTCTAAGAAGATATATCGCATAGTTGCAACTATATCTGTTTTACCAATGTGTACAAATATATTACTGTACAAATAGTTTAAGGAGAGAACGATTAACTACTGCAGAGTTATAGTTTTACAGGACACATGCGTGTCAAAAAAAAATCATGCCTACGATCGATTGCAACGATCTGACCATGAGCAAGCAGTTTCTTAATGCCACGCACTGCTTGCAAATATTTTATACCTTTTTCTATAAATGTTGTATTGCATGAAATAAAACTTAAGAAAATGTTATCCGGATTCTTCTTCCCTAAGGTTAGGATATTTTACGAATGTCCCGCCTCCAGTCTCGATATTCAGGCGAAGTCGTCAATGATGGAGGGGCCCTATTAAATTATAGGTTTGATTCCCGAAGGGAAGTAGAGAAAACCTAATATTTAGTAGGGCCCCGTAATCATTGACGACTCGGGCCCTCCCAACCATCCCACTTCCCATTCGTGATTTCCATAGTTTATTCTTGGTATATCAGTGAAGGACGAAGATGGCCGCTAGGGGGCCTGGTGTCGGGGAAGCAAAGCATGAGAAATCCACGTATATGGCAAGTCATATGATAACAGATATTAAGTTAATTTTTCTTTATTTTTTACAATGTTTTTTTCTGTAGGGTACCCGATCAAAATGACGATCCCATGAGGGAATTAAGCGTGCACTTATGATGAGTACTCCATGATACTTCCGCGCGGGCTATTCAAAATGCTGGCGCATGATGTTGAATGGAGACTATTACTATTAATAGGCGAAGTCGTCAATGATTACGGGGCTCTACTAAATATTAGGTTTTCTCTACTTCCCTTCGGGAATCAAACCTATATTACCAGTCTCGCTAAAGCAGCCTCCCAGAAGCTGGGTGTGCTCAAGCGCCTCAAGGGGTTCTTTACCCCTGCGCAGCTTCTTGCTCTGTACAGGGGCACAGTGCATCCTTGTATTGAGTATTGTTCACATGTGTGGGGAGGATCCTCTCACACCGCACTCCTAGATAAAGTAGAAAGGAAAGTCTTTCGTATCATTAACTCCCGTCCACTCACCAACTCTCTCCAATCTCTCTCTCTTAGCCACAATGTTGCATCTCTCTCTCTATTCTATCACTACTACAATAATCAGTGTTTCTCGGAGCTTTCCCAGTGTATACCACCTCCTCTACGTAGGGTACGTAGTACACGCCTTGCAACACAATCCCACCCCTACTCTGTGCAACTCTCCAACCCAAGAGTGAAACACTATTCTCAGACTTTCTTCTATTCAACTGCTGAGCTCTGGAACTCTCTCCCAGAATCAGTCTTTCCCTCTTCCTATGACTTAAATTGCTTCAAACTCTGTGTGTCCAGGCATTTTAGCTCGAACGTCCCTTGATTTCGGCCCGGTCACTCTTTGAAATCTGGGGGAGGCACTCGTTGCAGGCACTTATGCCTTTTGCCTCCCTCATTCACATAGAAAAAAAAAAAAAAAAAAAAAAAAAAAAAAAAAAAAAAAAAAAAACAGCTCATGTCGCACACAAGTACTGTACGGTAGTATGCTGGGGGATACATTCTTCGTTTGGGATGACCTTTACATCCCGAACCAGTTTCCAGTCTTTCCTGTTAATCAAGAAGTAATCTATCTGGCTACTGGAGACCCCAGAGTTATATGTGACCAGATGGCTCGGTCTTTTCTTGAATTTTGTGTTACACACAACTATGTTGAGTGCAATGCAAGACTCCAGTATATATACACCTTTCGTAACCATTTCTTTCATGTACTCCCTCGTATCCATCTGCAGATGCTCCCACGTGACCATTCAGGTCCCCTCCCAGGATTGTTATTTCATTCTCCGAGAGGCCTGAAATGACACTGACGGTGTCATTCCAGAAGTCCTCTTTTATCTCTTTCTGTAGTCCAGCCTGTGGGGCATATGCAGAAATCACATTCAGAATTCTTTCACCACCTTTCAACTTCAAAACAATCAGCCTTTCACTAACTCTAGTAATCTGAAGCACACTTTCCGCCCACTCTTCAGCCACCAGAACACCCACTCCTTTCGCTTTATCAGTCTCAACCCCCTTCCAGTAGATCCTATATCTTTTCTTTTTCTTCTAACAATCCACTGTACCCCATAACCTTCACAGAGTGTTTCCTGGGCACAGCAGACGTCCACTCGCCTTCTCTCACACATCTAAGGCACTTCATTTGCATGCAGATTGAAACTACCAATATTCACACTAGCAAGTCTGAGACTGTGGGGGGCATTTGTCCGTATCCTGTGCGGTTTTGGATCATCGGACTTACGTTGTTTCTCTTTAGGTTTAGTCATATTTGGTGATTAGGATGGCAAATGGGCATTATCCCCCACAGAACTCCGGCTCCAGTCTACCCAGGGGAACATTCCCAGCACCTTCCCCCAAGAGATTACAAGGGGGTAGGATCCAGTGGCCTCGGTGCGCCCCACCAGAACCAGCCGCAGGGACGCACCCTGTGCGTGTACACGGCACTACGACTGGTCTGGTATTTTTCGCCCAATGACAGGGCAGCCTCCTGGAACGCTACCACCAGGTTCGGGCCCCTATACTGTTGGGCATAGAGTGCCAGTCCGGAAAAACACTACGTACTGTACCCTCTGGATCCATTTCGTCCAGGTTGGGCCCAAGGCGCCAGGTCCGGGTCCGAAGGGAGCGACATCAAACGCCAGTGTGCCGCCATTAGACAACTTGGACAAGAACAATGAAGCCCTATCACAGCACTGTCATAGGAAAACAATGCCAGCGCCAATAACAAGGCTTCATTGTATAGTACAGTAATGGCTGTTGGTCCGCAAGTCTAACGCCATCCCCCCTATTAGTCGCCTTGTACTTACAGTTTCTTACAGTAGATCCTCTGGAAAAAGGCAAACTAGGCCTGTGTATCCAGCTCAATGCCAGTACTTGCACTACTGCGGTTGTTCACGGTATTGGCGGCGGCGGTAGCAGACGCAACATTTTTACTATTCTGTATTTTTGCTTTATAATCAAACTTCAAATCTTGTCTTCCCCATGCTTTATCAAGATTACTTTCAAACTTCCTTATTGATTCGGAATCGACTACATACTGGGGCAGTGCGTTCCACTCATTTACCACTCTATCACAAAATGATTTCTTTGTATGACACGCAGTAGGATGCGTGGGGCATATTCTTTTTTTTCCTCCACCATAAGTGAAGGCCCCCTTACCCCCTGGGGGCTAAGCAGGGGTTCAGCAGGGGCAAAACACAGCTGGCAATGGGATAATTTCGAAACAAAATACGAGAAGAGAACATTACTGCGAGCGTAAAAGTAATGTAAATATAGCCGTTACCCTTACCGAGGAAATTCGACGAAATTGCGTTTGTGCGCGGTATTCTGTTTTTATAGGTCATATTGGGCTTTTTTAAGTTATTGATATGGCAAATCCTCCATGGGGACAATACTGAGAATATTATTGTAAGTCTATACGTACCTATTGTCCCTAATAAATTGTTTCTAATAGTGCCGTAAAAGACATCTTTAATGATATCGTAAAACTTGTCCCGGGTAGACTGTAGAGTTCGGGCGTACCGCCAGCCTTGTTTACACTACGCGGAGCGGCGGCGGACACTTGCCATCATGTTCCTGTCTATTTTGACTGCCTTTGGATACAATAATATGCCCCACCTCATACCCCCATGACATATTGTCATCATATTATATATTGCCAGTAGGGGGCAAATAACCAAAAACAATCGCCGTCAAAATAGACGCGATCTTAACCACGGCGATCGACATATGTGAACATGACGGCGGCGGACGCTTGCGATCATGTTCCCGTCTATTTTGAATGCCATTGGATACAATAATATGTTGAGGGCCCTCCCCCCCCCATGGCATATTGTCATCATCATATATATATATCAGGGATCTGTGTTGGGACCACTACTGTTTGTTATATTTATCAACGACTTACCTGAAGTTACAACTAATGGAAGTGAGGTATACCTGTATGCGGATGACACTAAGCTGTATAGAAGAGTAAGGAAGATGTGGGTTTGCTTCAAGGAGATGTCGAGGGCATGAAGGGATGGTCTGAGGATTGGTTAATGCCTTTTCATCCAAAAAAATGCAAGTACATGCAGATTGGGACAAGCAAGATAGACAAGGTAGGATACAGTATGTATGAAGCGATGGAGGAAGTGAATGCAGAAAAGGATATAGGAGTAGTGATAGACAATAAGTTAAATTTCTCAGAACATTTAGCGGAAAAGATAAACAAAGCCAATAGAATTGTAGGGCTGATAAGGACATTTGTGTCACTTGACAAAGACATTTTCAGGAATCTCTATACAGTACAGCGCTAATTAGGCCGCACCTGGAATATGAGAACCAGGTGTGGGCTCCATATATGGCAAAGGATATGGAAGCAGTGGAGAAAGTGCAGAGGAGAGCTAGCAAGCTAGTACCGTAAAATGCCGTAATTTCGGACAGCACCCAAACTTCGGACATTTCGCGAAAATATGTAATACTTCATGGTTATTGGAAGATGGTTTATTATATGCGAAAAATAAATATATGGGTAGTTTGGGTAATATTCAAAGACTATTGTGTATAACTACTATGGGACTAGCACGAAAATATATGGATGAAAAAAATTCTTGAATCCGATGAAAAAAAATGATGTTAATTGTAACCCTGCAAAACTTTGTCTGCCTAGGACAAACAAATGTGGTTGTATGATAGTGGTAAGTATGATAATACAGAGAAAAGTGTTGTCAGTAATACCCGATAAACGATTTTATTACTTATTCATGCATAATTTTGTAATTAATTTAATAATGACTGTTACATTTTTTTTTAGAAATGTATCCTAACTTCGGACAGGTAAAAAACTAACCTAAACTTCGGACATGCTAAAATTTTACGTAATGAACAGTGAATAAAACAAATAAAAATGCCTAAAACAGTGACAAATCCTTCTTCCAAAACAAAGAGAAAATATACGGCTAAGGTGTCCAAAGAGGCACTTGAAGGTGCCAAGAATGATGTGAACAATAAAGACTGGAGTGTGCGTCAAGCAGCGAAGAAATGGAAATTAGGCAAAAGTACATTACATGACTACCTCAAAAGAAATCACTGTAATCCAGTGGGGCGTCAGACGTGCTTATCTTAAGGTGAAGAAAATTTGCTATGTCAAAGAATACTGATATTGGCAGAGTGGGGTTTTCCTTTGGATACACTGGATCTTAGGATGCTAGTGAAGGCTTACCTAGACAAACGTGGAGTTGTAAGAACACGTTTTATCAACAATCTGCCAGGCCTTAAATGGGCCCAAATGTTTCTCAAACGCCACAAACAAACCCTCAGCAGACGTATGTCCCAAAACATAAAGACTGTACGAGCACAAGTGACAAGGGCCATATTAACCGAATTTCATAACAACCTAATTTGAGGCATATGTGATACACAAAAAAAAAAAAAATACGTTTACAAAAGTTCCTGAACATTAGTGTGTTCATATCATCACATAAATACATGTCTGTAATGTGATATAATCCCTATTACTGTGATATAAAATCATGTGCCAAAGAAAGGAGATGTGTTTGGTTATATGTATATACATGTGTATAAGTCTACACAGGAATGTGCAATTTTGGATATTTTTTTTTTAAAACCTCCGAAATGTCCGAAGTTTGGTTACTGGTGTACGATGTTAGGGTAGTGTGAACAGTACTCTCGTTTAAAGGGCAAATATATGCGTGTCCGAGGTTAGGAACACCCGTCCGAAGATAGGAATTATGATCCTAACCTCGGAAGTCACAAAATAGTTTATATGCCACGCAAGGTGAAGGTTTAGATTTTTGTTTTGTTATGGATTCAGTAGGTAATCTCCCTGGCTACTCAATGACACCAACATAAAACATTTGGTACCATTCTACACATCGTTATTAATTGAAAACGCTAAAAATTTCCGAAGTTACGGCATTTTACGGTACCAACATTGAAGAACGCGGGCTATGAGCAGAGGTTGAGGACACTGGGACTTCCGACACTGGCATATAGGAGAAAGAGAGGGGATATGATAGAGACTTTTAAGATAGTGTCAGGAAAGTATGATGAGGATGTGTGTGAAGGTATCTTCTTGATGCGGGAGGGAACAAGAACGAGAGGACACTCTAAGAATATTTACAAAGAAAGAAATTGGCTTGAAAAGGCAAAGAACTCATTTTGTGATAGAGTGGTAAATGAGTGGAACGCACTGCACCAGTATGTAGTCGATTCCGAATCAATAAGGGAGTTTGAAAGTAATCTTGATAAAGCATGGGGAAGACAAGATTTGAAGTTTGATTATAAAGCAAAAATACAGAATAGTAAAAATTTTGCGTCTGCTACCGCCGCCGCCGCCAACACCGTAAACGACCGCAGCAGTGCAAGTACTGGTACTGAGCTGGATACACAGGCCTAGTTTGCCTTTTTCCAGAGGATCTACTGCAAGAAACTGTAAGAAATTGCCAGCAGGGGGCAAATAACCGAGAACAAAAATCGCCGTCAAAATAGACGCGAACTTAACCGCGGCGATCGACCTATGTAAACATGACAACCGTACGCCCGGACACTACATCCATCCCCTTGTCCCCGGCGTATAACTTTATTTTTACCGATTACTGTATTATTATTTTTTACGCAAGTTTTTCCATTTATGGGTTTTCGGTAGGCTATTTGAAAAACAGGAAAACTCGAGCCTAGTTATATTTTAAATACCTTATTCTCCTCTTTTTACGTCTTTAACCCCACATATTCCCTGATCTTCAAAGCCCTCCCAACTAGTGGGGGCCGTGTTTTTAGATTGTTGGATAATGGGTAACGGCCAGCTCGGCCCTTTGCCGACTTTGTTCAAGTGATTGTCAACTCCGCCCATCTGATTGTCAACTCGGCCCAATCATAAGTTATTCAAGATTAATTGCTGGGAATAAATTATAAAACAATACTTGCTCTCTTTTTGCATTTCCAGACCACCAACAGAGATATACACCATGGCCCTTTTTTATTTACTCAGTGGTGTCCCCTGTAGGCCTAGTCCACTGTCTCAAGGCAAAACAAATATGTAATACAATAACAAAGGATAATTCTAAAGTTATACTCCCCCTATTTTTAACGCTTTTCTGTTGCTTCTAATAGGTTAATATTATTTTAGATAGCGCCAACGAACTTGACAATAATCTTGACCCCTTAACTTCTCATAATTCAAAAGGGCCTAGAGCAAACTGGCTGTAAATATCCACACCTATTTCCTGGTGGGCTCTTCCCAAATGATACAAATGTCAGCTCGATTGCTTTCATTCATTTTGAGTTATGAGAAGTTAAGGGGTCAAGATTGCTGTCAAAGTTCATTGGCGCTACCTATAGTAGTAGACTTAGTATGGTTTGATGATGCGTGGAAATGTATACTGTATTTGATTTGAAATTGATACATTCAAGTACAGTATTAAAATACTTCACCAAAGTGAGACTCGTCCGCCGCGGTTTGTTTACGTTTTCGCGGGTCACCCCGGAAGGGGACGATGAAGAAGAAGGGTCGCTGTTAGGTGAGGGTTCGTTTTATATCCCACATACTGGGTACATATACTAGGTGTTAGGTGAGGGTTAGTTAGTTAGTTTTGTATCCCACGTACTAGGTACTAGGGAGATATACAGTACTAGGTGTTAGGTGAGGGTTAGTTTAGTATCCCACATTCTGGGTACTAGGGACATACTGTATACTAGGTGTTAGGTGAGGGTTAGCTTTGTATCCCACATTCTGGGTCTAGGTTAGCTGGTTAGGTTAGGTTGATGACAAGGGAGCAGGTGGTAATGGGATAAAACTACAGCTGTGGTAAGGGGGGGTGGGGGGGGGGGTGGAAATAAAACGTATAACAATTTTTTTTTTAATGTTTCCCCACCTGGTTAACCATCCAAAATAACGCTAAAATGTGTGTTTTGAAGGCGGGAGGGGGAAGGGGGAGTATAACTGTACATTTACCTAACAAAGTATGAGTCATTAAAATATAATCAAATCATTCATCAGATTAACCCTCTCACGACCATAGGACGCAGAGGTTGCCAGATTAGCAATAAGAAATAGATTACTCTCACTGTTATAATAACCTCTCCAAAATTAGTTTTCTGCCCACAGCTAACTCAAAGACAACTGCAGAGGTTGAAGTAAACAAACTAAAGGTTTATAGATACCCCTGACGGTAACAAAGGCTTTAAAGTATCCCTAATAGGCTCAAAAATCGCGTCAGGATGTGAGAGGGTTAATAGCTTCGATGATTCGGGAAGTCGGGACAAAGCACAACCAGTTTGTTTGGTAAGTTAAAAACGTATGTTGACAGCTCTCATTATGGAAAACCATTGGGTAGAATGTAGAGTACGGGCGTACCGCCCGCCTTGTTTACAGTACGCGGAGCGGCGGTGGACGCTTGCCATTATGTTCCCGTCTATTTTGACTGCCGTTGGATACAATAATATGTTGAGGGGGGGCTTTGAGGGATGGATGTAGATTCCGGGCGTACGGTTGTCATGTTTACATAGGGCGATCGCCGCAGTTAACTTCGCGTCTATTTTGACGGCGATTTTTTTCGGTTATTTGCCCCCTGCTGGCAATATATATGATGACAATATTTCATGGGGGGGTGAGGGGTTGCAAAGCCCCCCCTCAACATATTATTGTATCCAATGGCATTCTGAATAGACGGGAACATGATTGCAAGCGTCCGAATACCGCCCCCGTCGCTGTCATGTTTACATTTGTCGATCGCCGTGGTTAAGTTCGCGTCTATTTTAACAAAGTTGCTGAAATTACTATCGGCCCTAGAAGTAACCTTGGGTATTCTGCAGAACAACACCTCGATTACGGGATTCCTGTCTTATGGATTTTTTTTTTTCACTCTTACCTTACTGATGCGCGGCTAAGTGCTACTTTTCGTATTTTGTCAATTTGATTTTCACTCTCCTATAAAATTATAGGATAGGCTATTGGCCTAGGCCTCAAGTTATTTTTGTACAGCGAGTCCAGGACACTCCTCCCAGATATTCAGTAGCCAAATCAGAGTGGAGCTTCACCTACAAGACGTCAGTACATTTATATTGGTACTTTCCTGTTATCGACAGTCAACGCTGAAGATTGCGGAGTAAACACCGTAGCCTAGACTTCATCGACTTTCCTTTGGGCGCCCGTCAATCTTTCAGGAAAATAATACCGAAACTACCACTAATTTTCCCATGGTATTTCTTTTTGGTTTTAGGTAGTTTTCATCATTATACAGAAGTTGAAATTAGTTACAATCCCCAGAATTTTTTTTGGGTAGAATTTAGAGTTCGGGCGTACCGCCAGCCTTGTTTACACTACGCGGAGTGGCGTCGGATGCTTGCCATCATGTTCCCGTCTATTTTGACTGCCTTTGGATACAATAATACAGTATGTTGAGGGGGGGGCACCCCCCCATGACATATTATCATCATCATATATATTGCCAGCAGGGGGCAAATAACCGCCAAAATAGACGCGAAGATAACCGCGGCGATCGCCCTATGTAAACAATGACGACCGTACGCACGGAATCTACATCCATCCCAATGTTTTTTCTCCTATTATCCAGCGATCTTAAAACACTCAGATGTAAGTCATTTTCAGAGTAAATATATAATATTTTTTGCCTTTGGATACACAATGGGTTGAGGGAGGGCTTTACCCCCCTCACCCCCCATGACTTATTGAAATCAGCATCTATTTGGTCAATATACAGGAGACGCAACAATATAGGTAGCAAATTTCTAATGGTAGTTTTGGGTTCCTATCATCATATGCTTCATGTCTATATACTTTTTATCCCCGGGAAAAAAACAAAAAAAATCTTGGGTTTTTTTATTTTTTTTTAGGCCTATTAACCCTTCCTACCCGGCCAGTCTTACCTAAGGACGGTCGCCCGTACCCGGGCGAAATGGCTGAAAAACGTCTAGGCCTAGGCTACCGTATTTATGTTTATTTTCACTGCTAGAACTTTCCCACTCATCCATAATCGTAGTGCGGTTTTCAATCTGTATTTTGGCGTTGAGTAGAGCTCTGTAAGTCAACTGGTTCAGTTGTGATCACGATTTCAGTGGAGCAAATATTGCAGAGATGTTGCCAATATGGGGGCTTTTCAGACACTAATTTCGTCTGACGTCAGAACAATAACATTGAAGAGTCTTCTCCTTCTTGTTTTCGGAGGTGCGGTGACGCAACGCTTGGGTTTGTTGACATACGTCGTACGCACGGCGTTCAGACCAAGCTTAATTAGGCTATTAAGCTGCCGTCTTAGGTAAGGACGGCCGGGTAGCTGCCCTTCTGCCGAGCTGTCCTTACCTAAGGCAGCCCGGGTAGGAAGGGTTAACCTAACCAAAAAACCTAACCTAACCTAACCTAAATGTATTTGAGGGCTATTAGGTTAGCTTAGGTTAGGTTAGGTTTTTTGGTTAGGTTAGGGTACGAGTACCAATGGAGACGCATTGCCCAAAGGAGACGCACTTGAAACAAAAAAACTTGCACAGGCATAGGATGAGTAGATAGCTGCATGAATGGTGGGCCAAAATATTCTTTAACTATCACCTAATATGCTCACATAGTACCAGCTTATTATTTTCATATGTTATTGTGTGAGATGAGATGAACTTAAAAAATTTCATGTTTTCGCAAATTCCTTACGAAAACCTAAGGATTTTTTTTTTTTTAAAGCTAAATTTCTTATAGTTCCTTAATTTGAATCTCGTTTCTATTACTGCAGGTTGATAGTGCATGAGTTGAAGTATAACACTGCATGATCAAAAGGCTTTTACTTGCACGGCTGAAGGGGGGTGAGGGTGCGTCCCCATATGACCAGCAAAAAACCCAAAGTCCAATGGAGACGCATTTTTTCAAATTGATGCTAGAAGGTCGTACACCACACTGGTAACATAGCATACTCTCCTCTATGTCTGGTATAAATAAGGTTGAGTTTCCTTCACCATTGACGAAGCTGCCTTAAGTAGAACTCAGTGCCCTATAGAGACGCACGCGTCTGCTTAGGGCAGCCGCGTTGCGTCTCCTTAGGTCCTTGTAAATGTGTGTTTATTTTGTTAACATTATTAAACGTAATAACCTTTTATTTTATCCTGGGTGAAGGAAACTCGACCCTAATTACACCATACATATTGGGGAGAATGGCTTTCTACCAGTGAGGTATGGCAACAGTTTGAAAAATGCGTCTCTATAGGACCTCCAGAATTTTTTGCTGGCCCTAAGGAGACGTACTCCTTTTACCCCCTCAGCAATTCAAAATCACATTAAGCATGTTCTTGCCACACAGTTAAATGTTTGTGTGGGCCCTGTCAGCCTAGTGATGAAAAAATAGACTATATTTCCAGGCCCTCCACCCATTTCCTCTCCCTATTTTCCCCAAATATGCCCGGGTTGGTGACTGGTGCTTGATTTAAACCTCGTATTAGCATGCATGTTACATATATACCTTCCCTGCATCCTCTAAACTGTTTTGTTATTGGCCTACAATGAGCAATTAGTATGTTTAGTAATATTTTACGTCTCTCTAATAATATATATTATAAGGCCTATGTCAGTCCGTTTTATTGCTTTAGCATTGTCAACTTACGACCAAAAGTACCATGCTTTGTTTCTGGTACCCATGAGGTAAGTACTTATATCATTTTATGTGTGTTTTTGTGTTTTAAACATACCTGCGTCTCCTTAGGACCAGGGGCGTCCCCTTAGGATTTTGCTGCCCTAAGGGGACGCATCTCTTATTTATCTTCTCTCTCCTACACAATATGATATAAAGTAAAAATGTTAGTGCCTGGTGAAAATATAAGCTTTTTGCTATTTATCCCCCTTACCCTCAATTTCCTATCTCTTATAGGCAAGCGGAAGCAACTCGTAAAAAAAAAAAAGTATGTAAAAATGCGTCTGCATTGGTACTCGTACCCTAATGACCAAAACAAAAAAAATCCTAAGATATTTTTTTTTCCCCCGGGGATAAAAAGTATATAGAAATGAAGCATATGATGATAGGAACCCAAAACTACCATTAGAAATTTGCTACCTATATTGACCATCTATTTTAACAGTAAGGGGCTTAACCCCCTCCGATATCTATGACGTGATCACGTCATATGGCGGTATTCCCAAGAGTATCATATGACGCGATCGCTACTCAACTTCACTTTTCAATTAGTCTTTCGTTGAATTGACGGTTGATTAATTGATAGGCTAAGCAATTACTCAGATAATAAGATTATCTGAAAGGACTGAATAGTATTAACACAAAATAGGCTTACACAAAATGTAATTAGGCCTGACTGACAGCTACAAAGTACGGTATTATTGCAGTTTTGGTGCCACAGCCGGCAAGATGGCGCCATCATGGCGGCCAATTGTCTAAATGGCCACCATCCAATCTAGAACTATTCTATGATAAAATTGAAATCTGCATATTTAGCCTAGGCGCTCGACATTCGTCCGCGCATTAATGAGCCTAGGCCTAATGGGTTCAGGAAAATAGGGGTAGAATGTAGAATTCGGGCGTACCGCCAGCCTTGTTTACAAACGCGGAGCCGGGGCGGACACTTGCGATCATGTTCCCGTCTATTTTGACTGCCTTTGGATACAATAATATGTTGAGGGGGGCTTTGCCCCTCCTCATCCCCCCATGACATATTGTCATCATCATATATATTGCCAGCAGGGGGCAAATAACCGAAAAAATCGCCATCAAAATAGACGCGAAGTTAACCGCGGCGATCGCTCTATGTAAACATGACGACCATACGCCCGGAATCTACAATTCTACATCCATACCGAAAATAGTGGGCAAGAATGTAGTTAGCGGGTGTACCGCCCGTCTTGTTTACACTACGCCGACGCTCACCATCATGTTCCCGTCTATTTTGACTGCCTTTGGATACAAAAATACATTACCCTAAACAAACAACAGTAGGCTATACAGTAACTCCATTTATTTGTCACCAATTATTTTGACATATTTGAAGACAGATATGGAATCTATATGCTCTAAGTATCATATTAAAATGAGTTTCAACCCTCGGCAAAACCTAATAAAAATATATGGTACTAAAATGGAATTTTTTCGTAACATGGTTGTCAATACCTTCCTATAGACGGCACCGATTCGTACACACGCTATTTAGAACATGGGTGCTTGACTACTGATGTGACGTGTAAGAGGTAAGATTTTTACGCATAGGTTTAAACTTCCGGAAATTAATGGGTAATAAATACCACGTACTGAGTACTATGAATCCGCTCTACCTGGCATGCAAGGGCTAGTTTAGTATGCCACGTACTGAGTACTATGAATCCGCTCTACCTGGCATGCAAGGGCTAGTTTAGTATGCCCCGTACTGGGTACTATGAATCCGCTGTTGCTGGCATGCAACCTAACCTAGTATTATGGGTGGGGGCTGCCTCCCCCACACCCCCGCTGGTTGAGTACTAATCCCTTAATAAAAAAAAAAAAAAAAATGACTGTCAATTATACGAAGGTGAAAGAAAAGTCGATGAAGTCTATGGTGTTTACTCTGCAATCTTCAGCTTGATTGTACATTGATAACGGGAAAGTACCGTATTGACAACCTTGCTACGAAAATTAAATTTTAGTACCATACTTTTATATTAGGTTTTTCCGAGGGTTTAACACATTTTCATATGATCTTTAGAGCTATCGATGACTGAAAGTACCGTATTGACAACCTTATTACGAAAAAGACATTTTAGTAGGCCTACCATACTTTTTGTATTAGGTTTTGCCGAGGGTTAAAACAAATTTTCGGAAAAATATTATTTTAATACCACGAATTTTCAGAGTGTTTTTTATAAAAGAAATTGTTCATTTGCATCAATATAATATTATAGTGTTTGCAATTAATTAGAAATCTCGGGAAAACCTATTTTCCCCATTAGGCCTATTGATCGATGTTGAGACACGCCCCCGATAGTGATTTGGAAAGACATTAGCCTAACCTAACAACCTTACCTAACCTAACCTAGTATTATGGGTGGGGGCTGCTGCCCCAACACCCCCGCTGGTTGAGTACTAATCCCTTAGTAAAAAAAAAAAAAAATTGGCTGTCGATTATACGAAGGTGAAAGAAGTCGATGAAGTCTACGGTGTTTACTCTGCAATCTTCGGCTTTGATTGTACATTGATAACGGGAAAGTACCGTATTGACAACCTTGTTACGAAAATTAAAATTTGATACCATACTTTTATATTAAGTTTTTCCGGGGGTTTAACACATTTTCATATGATCTTTAGAGCTATCGATAACTGGAAGTACCGTATTGACAACCTTGTTACGAAAAATGGTAAACCTGACTTTTTGGACCGACAGCGATTTCAGTAAGTTTTATTTTGTTTTTTGTAATTTTTCCTTCAGATATAGTGTTGTTTTATACTGAAGAGGAGCGGAAATGAGTATTTACCCATTATCCAACAATCTAAAAACACGCCCCCCACTAGTGGGGAGGGCTATGAAGTTCAGGGAAAATGAGGGGTTAAAAGCGTAAAAATACAATAATATAGCGTTTTGTATTAAAACTTGGCTCGGGTTTTCCCAAATTGCAAACCCATACAACCCAATTTTGTGAATACCCGAGCCAACTTTTGACGAAAGCTGGCTCGGATTTCACGGGGTGGAGTGGGTAGCCTAATATTTCATGTTATAAAAATAGTCAACTTTGGGAAGACATTAGCCTAACCCAACAACCTTACCTAACCTATCCTAGTATTATGGGTGGGGGCTGCCGCCCCCACCTGGTTGGGTTAGATTTTTTTTTTTTTTTTTTTTTAATATTCTAGGCTATTAGCCTAACCTAACAACCTTACCTAACCTAACCTAGTATATGGATGGGGGCTGCCGCCTCCACACCCCCGCTGGTTGGCTTACTTTTTTTTTTTTTTTTTTTTTTTTTTTTTGTGCTATTAGCCTAACTTAACAACCTAACCTAACCTAACCTAGTATATGGGTGGGGGATGCCGCCCCCACACCCCCGCTGGTTGGGTACTGGCTGAAAACTTATTGTTTTACAGTAGCCTAGGCCTATATGTATTTTAGCTTGTTTTTGTTTTTTTCTCCCTTATAATACATTTCAGCTCTTAATGCCATATATAGCAATGATGTATATGCTCTACCGGACCTATTAGGCCTAAACAGATCGATGGGCTAACTGTCGGTCCAAAACATCAGTATAACCCAAAAAATAAATGTTAGTACCATACTTTTTTATTAGGTTTTGCCGAGGGTTAAAACAAATTTTCTTATGATATTTATAGCATAGGCCTATAGATTCAATATTTATCTTCAAATATATCAACAAAATTTGTGGTATTAAAATAACATTGAACCAAATTTTCTTATGATCTTTAGAGCATATAGGATAGATTCATTATTTATCTTCAAATAGCCTATATCAACAAAATTCGTGGTATTAAAATAACATTAAACCAAAATTTGTGACATAAAAATTTAGTTTTTCCCAAACAACCTAACCTAACCTAACCTAGTATCATAGATTTAGGCCTATAGGCTAAGTATTTATTTTAAATAAGTATTTAGGCCTATAGATGATTTTTGTTGTATGTTGGTAGTGGTACACCCGGTAACTAGGCCTACATCCATCCCAAATAGTGCTACTCAATTAAGAGTTATTTGCTTTGAGCCTTTGACACCCTGACTAGGATAGGTTAGGTAAGGTTGTTAGGTTAGGCTAGGCTAATGTCTTTTCTAAGTTGACTAAAGCGAGTAAACCCCGCATACCCAAACTCTCCCTAGATTGTTGGGGTGTCGGAATTACAATTAACAATGCAAATTGTAAAAAAAAGTGCGGTATGATTAGGAGTAGTGGGCGTACACATTATTTCCATTAGGCTAGGCCTAGGGCCTACAATAGCCTAGGGCGGCCTAAAATATAAAAACATAAAAAATAAAATAAAAGTTGTTTTTCTTCTGAATTACCGTAACCTTTATCAGCTTTTCTACAAGTTACCTACAATAGCCTATGCCTTAAATTTAAAAATACAGTTACATTAATAGGCTAGCTTAACAATTGCCGGAAGTGGGCGTAACCATTATAATGGTTCTACTGAATTATTAACCAGCAAACTTACAATATTTAATTACAGCAATGTTAACTGGTGCTGTACATGTAATGGTCTTCATGGATATGGTAATATGAACTGGACTTATATTAGACTATATAATCACAAGCAAATTGTATTCCCGCGTCTTGCAGCTCTACACTCGGATCTACAGCAGTGACAATGATGCCACCTCAAAGAATACCAAAAGTTACCAACTACTGTACTCTAACCATAAAAATCCCAAGATTGCTCTGAACAAAATTCCAATATCATCTAACAATAATCCCATGTAAATCCGCGTTATCATCCTATATAAAGGACCAACCTATTCATGAAGGAAGAATTACAACTTATTTTATTAACCATGGTCGACTTAGGCGTTTTTTATGACACCTTTTGATTTTCACATTAACTTCGAAATCTTCTCCTGATGTCATGAAACATGAATGGTTTCGTTGTTAGGTGTATGATGCACAGTTTAGTTCAGTTCATAGATATCTAATACTCTCTGGATGGGCGGAGATGTGAGGAGTTAAAGAAATGCCAAACCACCATCATGCAGGCATTCACGTAGGCTACATGCAGCATCCAATTCAACAGCAGAGCCGCCAAACCGGATTGCTACTATCCAAGTGTGCAACACCAACCGCCTAATAGAAAATGTACCACACAACCGTCCGTTCAAGAGAGAACGCACCAAATGGGAGGGACTATTCTAAACTGACCGAGAACATGAGCATTGCTACCCGCAACAGCTGCCTTCATATCACCCTTATGACCCTTAATTTCACCAGCCCAAGCTACCTCATATTCCGGCCACACCACCAGACCAGGTACATGCACCAGCAGAAACAATAGAGAACCTGATCTATTACCTCATTCATCCCTAAAAAGGCAAAAGAGTGGCACCCACGTGTACCTAGCCACCTCAGACGATTCAACGTAGCTTCCCCTTCAATCTGGCAAGCCTAGACAAGCCAAACTAGGCTACAGCCAAACATCAAATACATCAATGGCCCTATGGCGTGCATCGGGGGAAAATACCCAGCAACAGCTGCAACGCCTAATCTTCTAAATCAACGACGTAGAAATAACATGCCAGACTTGGGGAATGTGCAACCCACTTCTACCCCTAATATCTACAAGCCCTCACCTTTCCCAGACACCAACCCAGTTCCGCTGCCTGCACAACTACTCAACCTACCAGAAGTACCAGCTGCAACCAGTGCATCTTGCCCCACAACTGCATAACAAATCAGACAACCTACCGCATCCATGATGCCCGGTAGCCTAAGTGTATACCCACAGGACACCTTAGAAAGAAGAGACACGTACTATACTCACGCTGACCAGTTCCATCAGCAATCATTCAGCCTGCTGGCTTGCATCCTATTTTTGGATTCTTGACAAGTAATCCTAGGCAAGAAAGGAAAGTTACAAATTCTGAAGATTGTCATAATAGTCATTTTAGAGATCCGACGCCACTCAATTATTGTGTTGAAGGTCGAGGACAGTCGAACCAACTAGGTCATTATGCCGGGTGGAAAATTGACTTAAGCCCGGTTCACACTAGCCGTCTGTTGGGGATCCATTTTTGGGCCTGTGACGTCACATACGAAAAACGGACGTGGAGAAGTGAAGTTGAAATGAAATGCGTACCACATTCCAGAGCGTGGGCCAGGCTCTGGTTTGCAGAACTTACTTCTCTGGCGTACGGTAAACACCGACTAGACGATCGTCAACATGGACTGAGAAACGATCTTTCTTGGTGTTTATTTCTTTATTTGGAACGAAGATGAAACACCACCGTAATTCAATGCATATTAACTAGGAACATACATCAAAACCAAGCCATGACATAGCCTGCAGTTGCCCACATATTTATATAAGTTCTGTTAATTCCTCTCCGTGACCATGCTAATGGAAATATATTGCGCATCATTGAATTACGAGTGTATAGTGGTTAATTCATATGAGTAGTAAGCTGATAATTAAAAGAAACCGCACTCGCAATTCATTCGTATATATAGGCCTAGGCCTACTATATAATTTACATTCATACATCAGATCACGATTAGAAACAACTTATGTGGGCAACGGTACCTGGACATAGACTAATTATATGTACTGTAGAAGGGAACCGAGATTTTATTGGAGAAACATGTTGTTGTTGTTCTGTAGTTATAATCTATGATTCTAGGTGTTCATTGTTTCTATCTGGAGGCGCGCGAAGCAGTACGTGTTAACTTTGGTGGTGTTGCGTCGGCTGCCAGCTAGGTACACGATCAATAGGTTAACATATTAAACTGCCTTGCCATTAAAATTATACATATAGCATATATTGCCATGCGATTAACCAGGCACGTGCAGAGGGGGGTTGCTGGGGTTACCTGAGCACCTGCCCCTTTTGTCTCTTGTGTTGAAAGTGCCCTTTTGTGTGTGCCTGGAGTCTACCATGATCTCAACTTTATCAACGATTTTCCTAATGCCCACAAAAATGAACCAATTGCTAGGTATAAAATGCTACCCTCACACAGTAAACTAAATGCACAGTAGCAATACTTACTATAGTGACGCAAAATTTTTGGCTGAATGCCATTACTAAAACAAATAGTTACCGTACCGTTACCACTAAAATTATTTTTGAATTTCTTTCATGCGATTGCGTATTTATATTAATCTTATCAGTCTGGCTAGTTTCTCACTTTCAACTGACCGATAAGGTTAAGAATATAATATTTTAATACTTAGGATAATTATACAGAAATCTGCACGAAACCTAGATAATATTTTACATTTATAGCATTCTCGAATGCTAGCGATACGAACGTTCAAATCGTTGTTGACAAACAATACCCGGCGGTCGAATGGAGAGCACACTCACATGTGAATCTGCTTGACCTGGGTTTAATCCCATCCCAGGCGGACATTTAGTGAGTGTTGTAGTACGTCCTAGTGTGTTTCACATGCTAGCACCCAGTCGTGGGACACCTCGATGACATATACAGACTAATAACACACACAACAAAGCCACTCCGACAGCTTCCTCTCTCCCCTCTCTACACTCTTCAGAAAACAAGAAAAGTAGAAAGTAGCAACGAGGTGCCGTTGAAAAGGCTTATCCCTCAATAACTTCACCTGTTAAGCCCGGTTCACACTAGCCGTTTTTCCTACCGTTTTACTGTACGTATAAAAAATTGTGACGTCAGAGTGACGTCACTTACAGACATGCGGCGTGTACGTATTGTGAACCGGGGAGCCGTTTACCAAAATGCGTATCACTCAAAAAGATGGTTTCGATTTATCTTTTTGGTGTACGTACATATGTATATTGAACATTGAAGTGAAATGTGTGTAATATTTGTCTGCCAATTTCCATTACATTATAGTTAATATCGCATCACAATATATGCTATATGTATAATTTTAATGGCAAGGCAAATATTAAAGCAGTTTAATATGTTAACCTATTGATCGTGTAGGCTACCTGGCAGCCGATGCGGCACCACCAAAGTTAACACGTTGTACTGCTTCGCGCGCCTCCAGATAGAGACAATGTATATTCCTAGTTAATATGCATTGAATTACGGTGGTGGTTCATCTTCGTTCCAAATAAAGAAATAAACACCAAGAAAGATCGTTTCTCAGTCCATGTTGACGATCGTCTAGTAGGTGTTTACCGTACGCCAGAGAAGTACGTGCCCCACCCCAGAGTCTGCCTATACGCTCTGGAATGTGGTACGCATTTAATTTCAACTTCACTTCTCCGCGTCCGTTTTTTGTATGTGACGTCACAGGCCCAAAAACGTATCCCCCCAACAGATGGCTAATGTGAACCGGGTTATACTCGGAAGGTGAAGGGGCAAGGAGGAGGTATAGTCTGGTATTTCCCAGGTTTGTAATTTCTCTCTCCATATATATATATATATATATATATATATATATATATATATATATATATATATATATGTTATGCCCTGATTTTATGCAGGATTAACAATTGGATAAGGTGAGTTCTACTCCACTGGAACTTCCAAGTTCAAATATGTACATATAATATGAAAGGAAAAACAGAGGATAAGTATATCACAAGATATGATTTATTAGTGGCCCCTCCATCATTGACGATTATGCCTATTACATAAGGCCTCCTCTTCAAACGCTCATTTACCGTAGTTTGAATCTACCGCGCAGAGCATAAAAAATTGACGAGCCTTCATCATGAGCGCACGCAACCTCACTCATGGTTCTGTCATTATGAAATTGGGTTCTCACTATGAAAAAACTTTGTAACAAATAATAAATAAAAAGAAAATAAGAATAACTATTCATAAGCTTTCCATATACTCGTGGATGTACTTGTGTGGATATTTGACCAGACACTGACTTCAGGCGTCATACTTCCTTCTCTGCTCTGCGCTCAACCTGCCGTGACGTGTCTCCCCACACTCCGCTGGTTCCGCATTTGCTGCGTCCCTAGTGAGTTTTTTCTCATTTGTTTACTCTGGGATGTATCGAGTAAGGTTAGGATATGCGTAGCAGGAGTGTCAGGGACGGGTTTCCCGCAGTTCAGTATTTTTGTGTCGTGTGTTTGCGACACCTATTTTGGGTGTACCCTCGTGGTCCCGTGGTGGACGTGTGTTACATTTTTCGCGGCTAGCTAGCCTAGTTATTTAGTTGGCTTTAACTACGTGTTATCAGGCTTCTTCTTATCTTTCTGATGAAGTTGCCTTATTGTTTGTTGTCTGACGTTCCTAGCGTATTTTTCTTCACTTAGTGAAGTTTTTTCTAGGTCCCGAGTCAGTGCTTCCCTCTCCCGGGAGCTTTTCTACGATGTGGTGATGGCGGTTGTTCCTGTTGTGATATGTTACAGTGCTTTTTGTTTATATTACGACGTGATTAAGTGTTATTTCTGTCTGCTTAGGCCTAGCCAGCTGCTCGTAGCTTTTTACATGTACAAGTGTTATTGATTTATGATTTAAATATGTAATACCGTGTCATGTGTGTCCTGGATTAGTTGTGTTTTGGCTTAATCCGGGGCCTAATTGTGTTTCTCAGATTGCATCTGGCTAGTGTGGGTTGCCTTTTCCGGCGGGTTTTCTCGATTGCTCCGAGAAAATCCGGCTGGTTGCCGAGTTTTATATAATAATAATAATAATAATAATAATAATATTTATTCAGTTAGCAATTTACAGAGTTGGTACCACATAGTATGTTATAAATATGGCATGTACCAGCCTTGCATAATTCCAACTAAGGATAGCCCAATAAGGCCGTTAGGTGTATTTCCATTGGGGTCCTTGTGGGATTAGGTTAGCTGGGGAAATGGGGAGGATAGAGAAATAGATACTTTAGAGAAAGTATTTCTAGGGGGTTATTTTAAGATACCTTACATCCTATAGTAAATATCAGTAATCCGTAATCAGTAATCATTTCAGTTTGGTTTGTCTATCTCTTATGTCGTATTTAGTAGTAGACATAAGCTTGGTGCTCCCTTCTCGCAGCTGTCCGGTTCAGGTGTTCCTTCAGGCTACGTCTGAAGGAATACAGTGTTCTCTTTTCACGGACTGACTGGGGTAGGTCGTTCCAGTCTTTGATGGCAGTGAAGAAGAATGTTTGCTTACCCTGTCCTTGGATTCTCGGGACCTTAAAATTAAACATCCTGTTTCTTGTATTATGCCCACTCCTCTCATTTGCTTTAACAAAGTCATTCTTTAGATACTCTGGAGCTCTGTCATAGAAAATTTTGAAGGCATTATTTAGCCTGATTTGTTTGGCCCTGTCAGAGACATTGAGCATACCTAGTGACTGAAGTAATTGTTCCTGGCCAACATGTGATCTGGGTCCTAGGTTCAGCATGAACCTAACCATTTTATTTTGAGTGACCTGAAGTTTGTGCTGTGCTGATTTAGATGATGCAGAGTACCAGGATGACACAGAATAGTCAAAATGACATTGAACAAGCGCTTGGCAGAGGGTCTTTTTTGGTCGCCGCGGGCAAGCATCCCACCTGTCTATACAGGTATTTTATACGTGCTCTACACTTACTCAGGATAGATTCCAAAATTGTTTCACCTGACAAACTCGCGTCCAGTTTCAGTCCGAGATATTTAACTTGTGACACTGTTGTTATAGGAATATCATTACAGTTGACCGAGAAGCCCACAATGTCTTTCAGTTTGCGTTTTGTTCCACATAAGATGGCTTTCGTCTTGCCCAGGTGAAGAGATTAAAATGCCCCAGAACGAGAAGCCCACCACAGAAGCCATGAACGAACACCACACAGAAACACCAAAGGAAAGGTCCACAGAACGAAAGGACCAGCTGACCGAGCCCGCCATTCCAGACAGGCCCAAGCCCGCAGGGCTAAACAGCTCCAGGACACACCCATTTACCTTTTCTAAACTGACCATTTTCCACACCTCACGTACACTAACCCCCTCGTGTCCTACACTCCTAACTACAAAGATGATGAACAGGAATATACATTCATATTAAAAACACCCATGCCTGTCCCGACGTTGAGCCAATGCCAACACATCAGACAGCCATAATTATATCTATGTATGTTCTTGCATCCGAGTAGATGTTATATATCTTAGAAGTTAAAACACCCACGCTGTCCCTAGACCTCGTATATCATTTTCCATGACGAGTATAGATATGTGTAACTCGTGCTCAGTCGCCCCTTGCATTGTTCCTCTAGTAACTAAGTATTAATATTAACATTCCCTAACATCTTGTCTTGCCAGATTAAGCTTCTGAAGACCCATCGCCCCATAAATCTATGTATGCAATCCTTAGGTTAAGTATTTCTATCCGCCATTGTGTTCACCTTTTTCCATTTACTTTCCACAATTGTCATACGTCTTCCCCTTGCCTCCTTCGTATCCACAGCCCACACTACGCCAATTTACTTCGTGTCTTACACCTCTTACCCCAACCAGAGATTGTATAAGATAACCTGGTTACCAGTATCTGTCATAAGTACCCCGAAAACAATAACTAAGTACCCCTACGAACTGCCGCTGTGGTTGGTATTTTATATTTAATAGAAAACGCAGTTCCCAGGGCCAACTAATAGTATCCATAACCCTCTGACTGATCACATAACTCTATCTTTTCCAGACTCATATACCACCCCATAGTTGCATTCCCCGGTAGCATTTGGCTAACGTATTCTACTGCCTTTTCAAACTTCCATATCAATTGTAGCCTAATGCCACCCCCACGCCCAGGGACCTTAGGGGCAAAATTTCCCTGTAGCCCTTGAACTCTTCCCCCCCCCTCTCATTAAGACACCCGCGCTTCTCGACTCTTGTCCGACCTAGCCTCTCTCTCATACCTCTTGAAGATCCTTGAATTGTCCGTTGCTAACGCTCTCCAACCTTTTATATATATACTCCTATCCAGCCTACCTTCACTTAGTAGGCCAGGACAACATTAGAACTTTACTAGCCCCTTGCATGCCATCTATTCTCTTACAACACATTCACAACCCTGCACCCAATGGTCGTCGGTGCGAGGCTAGCCGCCCCGCCAGTAACTAACTTCTATTGCCATACTTCCAGATAAATGTGGCAGAGTTAGCAACCCAGTCTCCACCATATCCAGCAAACCCTACAATTAACAACCAGCCGAGTAAAACCAGCTAGCTAAGGCACCTTCGGTTTTGGTATTAAAGACACCCACATCTGTCTCATACATAGAGGGTTATTACAAACACTGGTGATATGGCAAGCCCCTAGCCACAGCCGCCGGACGACTATCACAGAAGAGAGGGCGCCCAGCTCCCCCTTTTTGCCCACCCGAGGAGGGAGACACCCACCCCCGCGGAGGTATACCTGGCCCCTGTTTTGACTTTCGAGTCATTGCCAGGTAGCACAGGAATTCTTCCTATCGATGAACTAATAATAATAATATAATAATAATAATACTTTATTTCAGACTCACACAGTACAGAGGGGACCATACTGGGGTCCATATATACCTTACAGTAACATAAATATATATAAATATATATAAGCTACTGTACATAGGCTACATAAAATAAAAATAATTAAATATACCCAGCTTGCTATCATGTAGTTCACAGCACTGCCTCAACCAAAAACAGTGGTCATCAAACTACTGTGTTACCAAAACCACTGTCCTAATTGTGTACAGTACCATGCCTCACATCATTTAGCTTCCGGTACAGTATGTTGCTACAGTACAGTATAGGAATATCGGTACTGTACTGCACTATGAGGATCAGTACCGGTATGCTAATTCTGTAGAGTAGCAGACCTGAAATCATTACTTAGAGTTAAATATAGAGCAACTTCCTCCAGTGTGCCTGGATCCTGGAGGTGTACACTATGCTTGGAGTTTGTAGCATTTTAATGATCCTGTTCTCAGAAGTGTTAAGGCGCTGAATGAATTTATATGTTAGCTTTCTAATGAGTGATTTGTAACAGTGTAAGTTCATATAGGCACATAGCGTACTTGTACTCTCATATTTTGAGAGCCCCAGAAACATTTTCATGATATTGTGATATGAGATACTTAGTCTATTCACTGTCATTTTCTTATAGTTCCACCATAGTTGTGCTGTATACATTGGTGAGCAGTAGGAGTTGAACAATGTTATTTTTGTATCCCATGTGCACATATGAAATTTTCTTAATACTAACCATGAATGACTAACCATGAATGACTAACACCTTTACTAACCTCTATTAACTCACAATAAACCATTTACCTTTCTTGCATGCTCTGATCACTAAATTAGCACCTCAGCTATACCATAGAATGAAGATTGAACAATCTAGAGACGCTCCTATCACAGCTGTCCCCATCCTCCTCGCAAAGTAGATCCAGTCTCTCTCCCCTAATACGTCCAGTATAGCCAAAATAGTACCTCTTACTAAGGCTCAGTTATATGAAAATATAAAGGCTTCCTATCGCCCTGTGCCACAACAGTAAATACCATCTTACCTAGTCCCCATATCTATTGAGAGCTCAATTAAGTCCATAAGACTCGAGATCCCTACTGTCTACAGGGTCCAGAACCGAGCCTATAAATCTAACTCCCGCCCCCAGTCAAATCAGTTGAAAGCTAGACACCAACCAGGGGTCACTACCCTGCAGTTAATTTCTAGCTCTGCCCTTGTGTTGTTCCGGGGTGAGATCCCAGAACCGTCAGACTCCGTGGCAGATTTGGATAGAAGGACCTGCCCACGTATTGAAGAACTTCACACATATGGCCCCCCTGGACGGCCGCGGAACCAGTCGTTAGCCCCCAACATCATGGACGCAAGATAACCAGGACCAGACCCATCAGATACTACCCAAGATTCCATTTAGCAGTACTACATATTACTGTGCTGTTTAGAGATTCACTAATTAATATTTCTACGAAGTGGCTAAGACCTTGCCCAGTGTAACTCATACTTAACCATTCCATTTGGGACGTACTAAGCGATCAGTGCTCTTTAATTAACAGGCGACCTTGACTCTCGTAATTACCTTATTCAGATATTAAAACTCTAGTGATATCTAACGTTCGCCCACTGATTTGCGTTCTATGTATTTCTGAGACAAGGATAAAAAACTTAGATCAGTACCCCCTGAGGTTACTAGAATTCCCGTGCTCTAAAATACGCGTGTCTAATCTAGTCTGTGAACTACTACTTGTGCACCAGAGCTACCAGTAATAAATCTAACAGTGAATATGAATCTATAAGTAACATTGATGGTCTTCGGTATATAAACCTGTGAAATCAAAGCCAGTGATCAGAAGATTAATACCTGAACGTTGGAAGTGGGAGACTAGGCTCCATCCAGATCCACTTATGCTAGTGTTGTTCAATTCTATTATATTGTCTTACACAAGTATTCTGCAGTGGTATATCAATAAACGTGATCATGTAACTTGCTACCATGTGTTTCTTTGTGTTCTCTATTCCTCATATCTTGTATTGTGCATGCAGCCTTATATACCCAGTCAATTTAGAACTCACATTACCCAAGTTAAACCTGTAGAAAAACAGAGGTATGAGAGAGAGGCTAGGTCGGACAAGAGTCGAGAAGCGCGGGTGTCCTAATGAGAGGGGGGGGGGAGAGTTCAAGGGCTACAGGGAAATTTTGCCCCTAAGGTCCCTGGGCGTGGGGGTGGCATTAGGCTACAATTTATATGGAAGTTTGAAAAGGCAGTAGAATACGTTAGCCAAATGCTACCGGGGAATGCAACTATGGGGTGGTATATGAGTCTGGAAAAGATAGAGTTATGTGATCAGTCAGAGGGTTATGGATACTATTAGTTGGCCCTGGGAACTGCGTTTTCTATTAAATATAAAATACCACCCACAGCAGCAGTTCGTAGGGGTACTTAGTTATTGTTTCGGGGTACTTATGACAGATACTGATAACCAGGTTATCTTATACAATCTCTGGTTGGGGTAAGAGGTGTAAGACACGAAATAAATTGGCGTAGTGTGGGCTGTGGATACGAAGGAGGCAAGGGGAAGACGTATGACAATTGTGGAAAGTAAATGGAAAAAGGTGAACACAATGGCGGATAAAAATACTTAACCTAAGGATTGCATACATAGATTTATGGGGCGATGGGTCTTCAGAAGCTTAGTCTGGCAAGACAAGATGTTAGGGAATGTTAATATTAATACTTAGTTACTAGAGGAACAGTGCAAGGGGCGACTGGGCACGGGTTACATATATCTATACTCGTCATGGAAAATGATATACGAGGTCTAGGGACAGCGTGGGTGTTTTAACTTCTAAGATATATAACATCTACTTCTCGGATGCAAGAACATACATAGATATAATTATGGCTGTCTGATGTGTTGGCATTGGCTCAACGTCGGGACAGGCATGGGTGTTTTTAATATGAATGTATATTCCTGTTCATCATCTTTGTAGTTAGAAGTGTAGGACACGAGGGGGTTAGTGTACGTGAGATGTGGAAAATGGTCAGTTTTAGAAAAGGTAAATGGGTGTGTCCTGGAGCTGTTTAGCCCTGCGGGCTTGGGCCTGGCTGAAATGGCTGGCTCGGTCGGCTGGTCCTTTCGTTCTGTGGACCTTTCCTTTGGTGTTTCTGTGTGGTGTTCGTTCATGGCTTCTGTGGTGGGCTTCTCGTTCTGGGGCATTTTACTTCCCTCTCCTTCATTATAGGCTCGTCCTCGAGCCTCAAGGGTGAAGTAAAAAGAAGCATAGTCAGAAAAGTGTAGGTTAACAAGAAAAGTAGTATGACTAAGGGAAAAAATAATATATACAGTATATGGAAAACATGTAAATTTAAGAAAGGACAGATACTTAAGAACACAGGAAATTAAGAAGAGGTAAAGTGTTTAACAATGTATAAAGCAAATTTAAAAGATAGTCAGAAAAGTGTAGGTAACAAGAAAAGTAGTATGACTAAGGAAAAAAATATAGTATATACAGTATATGGAAAACATGTAAATTTAAGAAAGGACAGATAATTAAGAACACAGGAAATTAAGAAGAGGTAAAGTGTTTAACAATGTATAAAGCAAATTTAAAAGATAGTCAGAAAAGTGTAGGTAACAAGAAAGTAGTATGACTAAGGAAAAAAATAATATATACAGTATATGGAAAACATGTAAATTTATAGAATCATGCCCAATCGCTTAGGAATTGAAAACATTCGAAACAATTTAGTACAATAATATCCTCATCATCATCAGGGGGGGAGGGTATTTAGGGTCGCCGTTAGTCTGGGTGACGGTCTGGTAATAGGGGGTGGTGGTTCACTTTCACTTTGGAAGGGCGGGGTGGATATACCGTTAGTTCTTGTCGTTAGGAATGTGGGTCTGGGGGCGAGCTGGCCCGGGGCCAGTTTTGGAGGGGGGGTCTAAGTGGTTTCGGTCGGGGGTAGTGATAGGGGGGTTTTAAAGATGAAATGGGCAGGTCGAGTCGGGGTTGTTGTTGCGGAAGAGGTTGGTGCTGGGGAGGGGTTGAATTGTGTAGAGAGTTGTGGTCGTGAGTGGGGTTTGGGGAAGGGTGAGTAAGGCTGAAGGTTGAGAGTTTACTATGATCGGGTGGTTTGGAGGTTTGGGGTGTGGGGATTTGATAGGGAGATGGTGGGGGGGGTCTGGGCAGGCAGGGTTGTGGTTTGAGAGGGGTTGAATTTAGACTGATTTTATTTCCGGGAGAGACATGGATGGGATTTCGAGGAGTGGTTGAAGTTGAGAGGTTGATTATGTTGTTTGGGGCGAGAGAGAGAGTATTTTGGGGTTTAGCCAAGGTGGAAAAAGTTTTGTGGTTGGATTGGGATGGGAGTGGTATTTCGTCGAGCGGGATCTTTGGGGGGGGAATTTGGGGCGGGTGGGGTAACGGTGAAGAGGGAGAGGTTGAAAGTTTAGCTGGGCTCATGATGGTGGGGGACCGACTGGTGAGCAGGTGTTCGGTACGCATGAGGGGGGGGGAATCACTTTGGTGGGGGTCACGCGTGAGGGGGGGATTAACGGCGGGTGTGGGAGGATCAGAGTGGTGGGGTGTGTCGGTGGCAGTGACGGTTTGCTTAGAGGTTATCTGGGGTTGGTGGGTTTGTCTGTCATAAGGGGGTGAGTCAAGTGTGGGGTTTTGAAGTTTATTAGGGGTGTGAATTGTGGGGGGGTGGAAGGGAGCTACTGACGGAAAACTGTCACAAGGGAGATTTTGTTGGTGGGGGAATAGCTGAGTATTTCTGGGGGAAGGGGGGGAACATAGTTGGGTCCTTAGGTCGTCACGCGTGAGGGGAGGATTAACGGCGCGTGTGGGAGGGTCAGGGTGGTGAGAGGTGAGCGAGTTAGGAAACAGGATTTGTTGGGGGGACTGCGGCGGGTTGGTGGGGGAAGAGTTAGGTGTAGAACAGGGGTTATTGGTAGAGGACTGATCTATTGATTTGGGGTTGTTAACAGGACGAATTTTAGGAATCTTCTTGGTGGCAGTCACGGTCTGGTTAGCGGTTATCTGGGGTTGGTGGGTTTGTTTGACATTAACAGGACGAGTTTGGGGAATTTTCTTGGTGGCAGTCTCGGTCTGGTTAGAGGTTATCTGGGACTGGTGAGTTTGTTTGACATGAGAGGGCGAGTCAAGTGTGGGGTTTCGAAGTTTTCTAGGGGTGTGAATTGTGTGGGGGTGGAAGGGGGCTACTGACTGAAAACGGTCACAAGCTACCGACGGAAAACTGTCACAAGGGAAATTTTGTTGGTGGGGGGATAGCTGAACATTTCTGGGGTCATGGGGAAAATATGTTGTGGTAGGCCTACATAGGTAGGCATAGCTAGAATACGGAGCTTGTTGGCCGGGCTGCGGAGGGTTGGTGGGGGGGGAGTTAGGTGTAGAACAGGGGTTATTGGTAGAGGACTGATGTATTGATTTGGGGTTGTTAATAGGACGAATTTTGGGAATTTTCTTGGTGGCAGTCACGGTCTGGTTAGAGGTTCTCTGGGACTGGTGAGTTTGTTTGACATGAGAGGGCGAGTCAAGTGTGGGTTTTCGAAGTTTTCTAGGGGTGTGAATTGTGTGGGGGTGGAAGGGAGCTACTGACTGAAAACTGTCACAAGCTACCGACGGAAAACTGTCACAAGGGAAATTTTGTTGGTGGGGGGATAGCTGAACATTTCTGGGGTCATGGGGAAAATATGTTGTGGTAGGCCTACATAGGTAGGCATAGCTAGAATACGGGGCTTGTTGGGGGGGCTGCGGAGGGTTGGTGGGGGAAGAGTTCACTGGGGTTGGACTTTCACCGGAAGTCATTTTGGAAGGGTGCACGGAGTCTTGGATAGGGGCTAAAAGGTTGGATAGGGGATTCATCGAACTGCGTAGGCATTCTTCTCTGATGGCGAGCATATGTTCTTCGAATAAGCCATACGGGTCGAGATGGGCGGTGATGTGGGGTGGGAGGATGTTTAACAATGCGGTGAATAAGAGTTCATTTTGTTGGTCGTAATCTTCATAGCTATACGTGGTCCTCACGTATCTGTAGAGTTGTATGAGGGTCACATTTATATCCCCTTCATACTTGATCTTGTCGACTTTTATTATTTTGGGGGCGACGGGGGAACCCAAAAGTGGATCTAAAGTCCGGATCACGAAGGATCGAAACTGGTTCCAGGTACTCTCTGGCGTATTCTGTTTCACCATTTGGTGAATAAATTCTTTAAAAGTAGGCTTATCAACAAGTTGGGAAACGGCTTCTCCCAACTGTACAACATGCAAAATTGCCATGGCGATTTTTTTCGCGGTCATTATGAAGTACCACATCGTACACTGGCTTTATTATGTCTAAGTAACTGGTGATATCATATGTGTTTACATCATACTTGGGAATGTGTGCGAGTGGCTGAAGATTTCGCGATGTTGCCATGCTTCTACTGTTCCAAACTTGCAGTGTAATGCAACCTTTTATCCGAATCAAGAACCACCGCTGCCGCCAATGTTATGCCCTGTTTTTCTACAGGTTTAACTTGGGTAATGTGAGTTCTAAATTGACTGGGTATATAAGGCTGCATGCACAATACAAGATATGAGGAATAGAGAACACAAAGAAACACATGGTAGCAAGTTACATGATCACGTTTATTGATATACCACTGCAGAATACTTGTGTAAGACAATATAATAGAATTGAACAACACTAGCATAAGTGGATCTGGATGGAGCCTAGTCTCCCACTTCCAACGTTCAGGTATTAATCTTCTGATCACTGGCTTTGATTTCACAGGTTTATATACCGAAGACCATCAATGTTACTTATAGATTCATATTCACTGTTAGATTTATTACTGGTAGCTCTGGTGCACAAGTAGTAGTTCACAGACTAGATTAGACACGCATTTTTAGAGCACGGGAATTCTAGTAACCTCAGGGGGTACTGATCTAAGTTTTATATCCTTGTCTCAGAAATACATAGAACGCAAATCAGTGGGCGAACGTTAGATATCACTAGAGTTTTAATATCTGAATAAGGTAATTACGAGAGTCAAGGTCGCCTGTTAATTAAAGAGCACTGATCGCTTAGTACGTCCCAAATGGAATGGTTAAGTATGAATTACACTGGGCAAGGTCTTAGCCACTTCGTAGAAATATTAATTAGTGAATCTAAAACAGCACAGTAATATGTAGTACTGCTAAAGGGAATCTTGGGTAGTATCTGATGGGTCTGGTCCTGGTTATCTTGCGTCCATGATGTTGGGGGCTAACGACTGGTTCCGCGGCCGTCCAGGGGGGCCATATGTGTGAAGTTCTTCAATACGTGGGCAGGTCCTTCTATCCAAATCTGCCACGGAGTCTGCCGGTTCTGGGATCTCACTCCGGAACAACACAAGGGCAGAGCTAGAAATTAACTGCAGGGTAGTGACCCCTGGTTGGTGTCTAGCTTTCAACTGATTTGACTGGGGGCGGGAGTTAGATTTATAGGCTCGGTTCTGGACCCTGTAGACAGTAGGGATCTCGAGTCTTATGGACTTAATTGAGCTCTCAATAGATATGGGGACTAGGTAAGATGGTATTTACTGTTGTGGCACAGGGCGATAGGAAGCCTTTATATTTTCATATAACTGAGCCTTAGTAAGAGGTACTATTTTGGCTATACTGGACGTATTTAGGGGAGAGAGACTGGATCTACTTTGCGAGGAGGATGGGGACAGCTGTGATAGGAGCGTCTCTCTAGATTGTTCAATCTTCATTCTATGGTATAGCTGAGGTGCTAATTTAGTGATCAGAGCATGCAAGAAAGGTAAATGGTTTATTGTGAGTTAATAGCGGTTAGTAAAGGTGTTAGTCATTCATGGTTAGTTCATTGATAGGAAGAATTCCTGTGCTACCTGGCAATGACTCGAAAGTCAAAACAGGGGCCAGGTATACCTCCGCGGGGGTGGGGGTCTCCCTCCTCGGGTGGGCAAAAAGGGGGAGCTGGGCGCCCTCTCTCTGATATATTCGTCCGGCGGCTGTGGCTAGGGGCTTGCCATATCACCAGTGTTTGTAATAACCCTCTGTGTATGAGACAGATGTGAGTGTCTTTAATACCAAAACCGAAGGTGCCTTAGCTAGCTGGTTTTACTCGGCTGGTTGTTAATTGTAGGGTTTGCTGGATATGGTGGAGACTGGGTTGCTAACTCTGCCACATTTATCTGGAAGTATGACAATAGAAGTTAGTTACTGGCGGGGCGGCTAGCCTCGCACCGACGACCATTGGGTGCAGGGTTGTGAATGTGTTGTAAGAGAATAGATGGCATGCAAGGGGCTAGTAAAGTTCTAATGTTGTTCTGGCCTACTAAGTGAAGGTAGGCTGGATAGGAGTATATATATAAAAGGTTGGAGAGCGTTAGTAACGGACAATTCAAGGATCTTCAAGAGGTATGAGAGAGAGGCTAGGTCGGACAAGAGTCGAGAAGCGCGGGTGTCCTAATGAGAGGGGGGGGGGAGAGTTCAAGGGCTACAGGGAAATTTTGCCCCTAAGGTCCCTGGGCGTGGGGGTGGCATTAGGCTACAATTTATATGGAAGTTTGAAAAGGCAGTAGAATACGTTAGCCAAATGCTACCGGGGAATGCAACTATGGGGTGGTATATGAGTCTGGAAAAGATAGAGTTATGTGATCAGTCAGAGGGTTATGGATACTATTAGTTGGCCCTGGGAACTGCGTTTTCTATTAAATATAAAATACCACCCACAGCAGCAGTTCGTAGGGGTACTTAGTTATTGTTTCGGGGTACTTATGACAGATACTGATAACCAGGTTATCTTATATAATCTCTGGTTGGGGTAAGAGGTGTAAGACACGAAATAAATTGGCGTAGTGTGGGCTGTGGATACGAAGGAGGCAAGGGGAAGACGTATGACAATTGTGGAAAGTAAATGGAAAAAGGTGAACACAATGGCGGATAAAAATACTTAACCTAAGGATTGCATACATAGATTTATGGGGCGATGGGTCTTCAGAAGCTTAGTCTGGCAAGACAAGATGTTAGGGAATGTTAATATTAATACTTAGTTACTAGAGGAACAGTGCAAGGGGCGACTGGGCACGGGTTACATATATCTATACTCGTCATGGAAAATGATATACGAGGTCTAGGGACAGCGTGGGTGTTTTTAACTTCTAAGATATATAACATCTACTTCTCGGATGCAAGAACATACATAGATATAATTATGGCTGTCTGATGTGTTGGCATTGGCTCAACGTCGGGACAGGCATGGGTGTTTTTAATATGAATGTATATTCCTGTTCATCATCTTTGTAGTTAGAAGTGTAGGACACGAGGGGGTTAGTGTACGTGAGATGTGGAAAATGGTCAGTTTTAGAAAAGGTAAATGGGTGTGTCCTGGAGCTGTTTAGCCCTGCGGGCTTGGGCCTGGCTGAAATGGCTGGCTCGGTCGGCTGGTCCTTTCGTTCTGTGGACCTTTCCTTTGGTGTTTCTGTGTGGTGTTCGTTCATGGCTTCTGTGGTGGGCTTCTCGTTCTGGGGCATTTTACAGCAGGTACTGTGTTGGTGTTAATTGACAAGTTGATGATGTGGGTTAGGGGGCCTGCTATACCAATGGCTCCATCTCGTAGAAATTTGGCAGGAATTTTGTCTGGTCCTGTGCTCTTATGTACATTTAGGTTAGACAGCTCGTCAAAAGTGTATTTTGGTGTAACATTTTGCAATCTAAATGTGTTCGGGTGTATGTCTTTATCTCTGTAGAAATTACGAAAGGTGGCCGTTGTTGTCGTGTATTTATTGAGAGGTTGAGGTAGGTTCTGTGCAAGTGTGTTTGCTATGGAAGTGAAGAAGGAGTTGAAGTAGGTTGAAATTTGTCGTTTATCGTGGCAAACCTGATCATTAATGGTGAGAGCAATATTAGTGTTAGACGAATCCCTTGTCTTGTTGCTGTAGCCTGTTGTTTTCAGGTGCCTCCATAGTTTCTTTGGGTTATTCTGATATTCCTCTGCCTTATTGTGAAAATAATTATTTTTCGCTGATTTCATTTTCCTACTTAGTTTATTCCTGGCCCTGTTGAACTCATGTTTCAGACCTTGATCCTGTCTATGTTTCGCTAGCCTTTTTAACAGATTGTCTCTGTGTTCCAGATGGTGTAGTATGTCATTGTTGATCCATGGGTCTGACCTTGCTTTAATTCGTATGTCTTTCAGAGGAGCTATTTCGTCTAGGATGTTTGTGATGATGGTTCTGAAGCCAACCCCTGCGTCATTAACGTTTGTACTTCCAAACACTGGAGACCAGTCTGCATTCCATAAAATGTCCAGAAATGTTTCCTTATTGTAGTTTCTGAGTGACCTTGTATTGATAACCTTGTGATTCCCTAGGGTAATTTTTGTGGTTTTCCGTGTGCAATATGTGACGAAGTGATCACTTATCCCAGTCTGTATAACCCCTGATTGGGATATTTTGTCCTCTCTGTTACAGTTTATGTGGTCTAATATTGTGGCAGTGTTCTCAGAGATACGTGTGGGGGTTAAAATAGGCTAGTTTCCCCCTGCGAGTGGTGGCCTGAGGGCTCTCCAGGACTGCGTCTCTGAGGTGGAGCCTGTGTTCAGGCTTACTAGGTGTTTCCCGGCAGGATGGCTATACCCGTTTCACTAGGTGTTCATACGGACACCGGTGGAGTATGGTTTTCCCGGTTTTTGCAAAGCCATTGAAAAACTAGGCTGTTTTGTTTGTTTGGTCTTTCCACCCCGGCGATCTTTTGCAAAGAAGTGGGGATAGGAACAATTGGGATTAATATTTAAATTACTTTCACACCCGGCGGTTGAACTTTGGGGAGGTGGGATTAACGGATTTGCAATTCGGTATAGTTAGCCAGACAATTGAGGGATACAATTGGGTATCGAGGCCTTCAAAATACGGCGATCTATGAAGGCTTCGAAGGAAGTCAGATAAAAAACGTTTAAGATAAGCTTACCTCCTTTTTAACTGCGATATAATAAGGAGGCCGGCGTCTTAATATGGGTTTCCGGTGGCCAACAATACCACTGGGAAGACTGCGTCATTTATAACGACATGCTCGTCTCTAGATTTTGTCGGAGGATGTGCTTAAATCTTTTGGACAAGTAAAGATATTCTAAAATCTTTACATAAGAACCTACAGGGTAACAAGAGGTAATAGTGGTGTATTACGTCTTGTTGCCCGGCGGTTCATTAAAACTTGTGTTAGAACATTTTGGGGTAACCTTATGAGCATTAATTCCTGGAAATTTTCTTTTTTCCAGGGCGGAGTTCCGGCGGGTCAACAGAGGACCAGAAGGAGCCCGGGGGTGGGTTAGCTCTTCCCAGTCTCTGTCATGGCGCCACTAGACCCTGTTGTTGCTCTGTGCCTCACACCTTCTTGTTCAGGGATTCCTATTTTTGCCCATACTCTATGCATCAGATGCGTCAAATGCTTGGACCGGTCAAGGGGTCGGTGGGTGACGAAGAATTGTACTTTTTGTAGTCAATTGGGTACTAAAGTCTTACAACAAGATAATTTGGCCGCGGCGGTTGCATTGTGCGAGGTCAAACAGCTTTTATCTACTTATGCTACGTCAGTGGCTCATAAAGCCTTGCAGTGTGATAAGGTAGTTCTGTGGGACAGATTGATTGCTCAGTATCCCCCACTTAAACGTCCCCCTTCTAGAAGTAAAGTCAATGTGCGTAAGTCGACTGAGACTGGGCAGGCTACAGTGCTTACTCTCTCCTCCGGCACATCTAAGAGACCTCGAGAGCCGACACCCCCGGCGACAACTTCCAAGTCAAAATCAAGGTCCAGGTCAAGGTCTCCCCTCCGACAGCAGCCACATACTCACTCTACTTCCCCTGCGAGAAAGAAGTGCAAGGAGGAGAAGACCAAGGATAGTCCTGGTAGTAAATCAAAGTCGAGGCGAAGTCACAAGTCTTCTAAAAAAGACACTCATGTACGAAAGACCTCCAGGCGTTCGCCGGAGCCTCGTGCCTCGCTTTATGCCTCTACTCCCGACATGTCTCATGTCCAATCTGACAGGTCGGGAGTGGAGTCAGAGACTGTGGTGGGGGATATACCGGCGGACAAAGTGTCACCTAATATTATTACCAGTTCACATGTACCAGCTTTAGAGAGTTCTACCAGCAGTTATAACCCTCCTGAGGGCTCGAGTGAGGGCTCAGTAGTTGGTGTGGTACCTAGCTCACAAGTGAGTTCTGGCCAAGACCGGGGAGTTTGGAGGTACTCCCAGCCATGGCGTGACGGTTCACATCATTCTTATGCACCAACGGTAGTGGCAGACGTCCACCGGGACGCTGAGATCCCATCGTCCATCCCGGACTTAACATGGCAGCATGAGGGGGTCCCGGCTTCGGCGGAATCCTCTCCTGAAAGGCCGGGGGAAAGGGATGAGGGTTCTATAATTTCTGAGATGGAGATTCAAGTCAGGTTCAGTGCTGGACGACTCTCAGAGTAGGAATGATTCGCCACAGAGTTCATCCTCTGCTAAATTTGTCACAGCTGATGAAATTAATGGGTTACTAGCAACTGCACTAACAAAGTTTTTTTGGTCAGCAGCAGGAGACTCCCACAGTTGGTTTTGGAGCTTCCACGACAGCATCGAATATCCGACCTCTGGCTACTTCTATTGCTTTGACACAAATTCCGCACCCTCCCCTGTATCACCTACTATGGTTACTAGGCCAACTTCGGCGGCACTGACTACTTCCAATGTGAGAGTAGTAGCAGATGTAAATCCTCCCCCTTTAGACAAAGCGCCGGTCCGAAAGGGAGCTATGCCCCTCCTATACGGGCCAGATGAGTCATGGGTAACAATGTTCCCAGCAAAGCCAGAGGTAGCACAGTCCACTATGTCGGGGGAACTTCCGGTACCACGTGAGTGAGTAATTCAAGGGAATAAATCTAGAAAGTTACGTGCTTTAGATATTCTAGGAAATGTACTTGATGTTAATATTAAGGCCATTCCTAACTATTATCACCATGATTATTTTGTGTATACTTCTACACCGGCCCTGCCCCCTGCGTCAGCTTCAAAACTGTTTTCGGAATGGACCAAGCATGACGGTTTCAATGATATAAAAGCACAGTCAGCTCTAACACCAGAGTTAGGTTTAAAGACGTTCACAGACACAGCCGCAAATCCAGTTTTGAAGGTGGAGCAGTTGGGTCCGGGTCCTTGGGTGGAATGGGAAGTGGAGGCTCAAAACTTTGCAACGACTTTTACCTCTAAATCTTCATACCAAATTCCACAAGAAAGCCATTCTTGGTTCTCGATGCCGGTATTCTCTGCCGGCGGAGTTCCCTCTGCTTTATTTGCATTTTTAGCTGCCCCTAAAATTAATCTATGCGAACTTAAAGATCCCTTTTCCACACCGTCCACTGCTCACCTAGACCGGGAGTTTAGACTACATGGGAAAGCATATAGACTGTTTTTCCAGTATATTGTCACACAACAGGTAGCGAAGTCAATGCTCAGATCTGCTCAGGCAATCGCGGACGCGGAAGTCCGAAAGGCTATCGAACTATCTAGACGCTTGCTACTCCAGACTTCTATACAGTCACTGGGGGATATCCGTACAGCCTTGCTAGAGGCGGTGCGGGCACGACAAGATCTAAGGATGTCTCTCGTGAGGAAGCTCCAGGATAGGATTGCAAATCAAGTAGTTATGTCCCCTGTTCTAACTGCCTCTTTAATGTCCCCGGAGGTGTGGAAAATAGTGTTCAACATGGCTCAGGCCTTTAAGCACAGTCCCGCCCCATCTAAGAAACCTGCTTTCAATTTTACCAAGCCCAAACCAGTCGCAAAAGCTCAACCTGGTGGGGCAAAGCCCTTTCATCTGCCTAAGTCCTCTTCCACCCAAAGTCAGGCTCAGTACAGATACAAGCAAGGAAAGTTTTCAGGTAATCATAAAGGACAGAAGTATCAACGACCAGGCCAGGGCCCGTCTTCGACCAAACCCGGCCAGTCATCAAAGCATACACCACCACCACCACCAAAAAACTAGGGTCTCTCTCACTCTCAGGGCCAGTCTTCCGGCGGGTGGATCAGATGGTAGTCCAGCCGGTGAACCCTTGTCTGCTAACTGGGTCGTTCCGGGCGTGTCATCGCGCATGGCCATTAAACACATGGGCGAGGATGGTGGCACGCAAAGGCATCACCTGGCAGTAGCTCCGGCGACCTCGCTTCGTCAGCCGACAAAGGCAAATTTTTTTTCATTAGAGGTGGAGTCACTGATCCAAGAGATGATCGCCAAGAATGTCATCATCCCGGTCCCTCAAAATTACCCAGTATTTACGTCCAAACTCTTTCTAGTGCCCAAAAGGGACAGTGTTCAGATGAGGCCGGTCGTAGACCTGTCTTATCTGAACCTCCACATTCACAACGTCTCCTTCAGGATGCTGACAGTGAATCAAATCAGGCTAACACTTCCGCCGGAAGGGTGGATGTGTTCTTTAGACCTGACAGACGCGTACTGGCACGTCCCGGTAAACAAAAGATTTCAACGATTTTTGGCATTACGTATAAAGCATCAGACTTATGTCTTTCAGAGGATGCCGTTCGGATTAAACCTAGCACCTCGCTTATTCACGAAATTGGTCCGGCAAGCCCTGATGCCCATGTTAGAACAAGAGATCAGGATTTTGTGGTATCTAGACGACTGGCTGGTGGTGGCAGAGACGGAACAGTTAGGCATCATTCATGTCAACATAACATTAAATCATGTAAAATCTCTAGGGTTCAAGGTAAACCCGGTAAAGTCAAACTTTGTTCCCTCACGAGTGGTCCAGTGGATAGGGCTGGTCTGGGACACAGCTGCTCTCACTCTGAGTCAGAGTGTGGGCAATCGGAACAGGTTTCGCAAGAAACTGTTTATGTTTCTTCACAGTCTGACTACGACACGGAGAGTCTGGGAATCTCTGGTCGGCTCTCTCAACTGGATTCAACTAACTGTCAAGTTGGGCCGGTTGAAAGTCAAACGTTTAATATTGGAGGGCAACAAATGTTTTCCACTATTGCCGGCGGAAACATTATGGCCCATCTCAAAATTAATACACAGCTTACTAGCGGTCTGGGCGAAGAGGGAAACATTGCACTCGGTCATGTCATGGACCTGTCCTCCGCCGACGGTATGGGTAGACACGGATGCGTCAGGAACGATAGGTTGGGGCTTTCAGTCAAACCACGGGCATCAGGGTCAAGGGATTTGGTCCCATTCAGAAACCTCCCACATCAATGTCAAAGAGTTACTAGTCCCCTTGTATTTCCTTCAGGCTCATGGCTCTACTTTACGGGACAAATCGGTGGCCTTCAGGATGGACAATCTGAATGCGGTTCACTACATTCAGAAACAAGGGTCAACGAGATCTCGGAAGTTGCTAAACGTGTCAGAAAAGATTTTTGTTCTAGCCGGCGAGCTGAACATTCATCTTTACGCATCTTATCTCCCAGGCGTAGCAAACGTCTGGGCAGACGCTCTGTCTCGGAGACAGAGCACAACGGTAGAATGGGCGCTCAAGCAATTTTTTTTCGACCAAATGATTGCGGAGCCTTACCGTCCACAAGTGGATCTGTTTGCGTCCGAGGAGACTCACAAACTCCCGCTGTACCTCACCCGCCGGACAATAACGCCGGCGGGAGGACCCGACGCACTGGTGACGGACTGGAACATGTGGAGTTCCGTTTATCTGTTTCCGCCACCAGACGCTTCTCTAATGTGCCACGTAGTAAACAAACTATGGGATTATCGGGGCGTAGTCTCGTTAATCGCGCCCCTGTGGCCGGCGCAGTTGTGGGACCAGCAATTGAAAACGTGGTGCCCGAACCCGGTGTCGCTCCCGGTCGGGTATTTCCACTTAGACGCGATTGGCAACCTAGAGACCTCGCTGACTTTTGCATTATGGACATTCAGGAAGCCAAGTGGCTAACACCGTATGGTAGAAACGTGACTGATAAATTCATTAATCAATATACCCAATCTACGGAGAGACAGTATCAATCGCACTGGCAGTCCTTTACTTCTTGGATAATTAGAACAGAACAAACCGTTCCTTCGGTGGCTTTGGTTTTTCATTATTTAAACTATCTGTTCGAGCAGAAACATCTATGTGTAGTAACGTTAAAAAATCACTTAACAGCAATTAGGATGCCATTCCTTGACCTTACAGGTCTAACCATACCACTAGCGGAGGAAAAAGGTTTCATGAGAGCATGTTTTAAACTCCGCCCACCTCCCCGTCAGCTCATGCCTACCTGGTCTCTGGACAAGGCGTTGTCTTTACTTCATTCCCGTCTGTACCAAAATACTGCAGATTTTGACTTACTTTTAAAAAGGGCAGTTTTCCTTATGGCTTTGGCTACCGGACACAGGGTGTCTGAGCTGGCGGCGATGAGCAACACACCTAATTGCATACGGTTTGGTAGGCTCAATGAGTGTATTCATTTTGCACCTTCCCCGGCGTTCATCGCCAAAAATGAACACAGTGAACATGTTTTTTCAGAGTTCACGGTGCCGGCGTTAAAAAGGGGAAAAGTGCACCATAATTTATGTCCAGTGCAAGCTCTAACCAAATATTTGAGAGTAGCACCTCTGAATCAACAGGGTGCTTTATGGATAGCGAATACGGGCCAACGCTTAATGAAACGAAAACTAGCTTCTCTCCTAGTCGAAGTCATTAACCTAACAAGTGCGCATGGGGGTAATTAGACACCTCTCCCTGTGTGCATGTATTTGAGGTGTTTCCGTCACTAAAATATTCATTGTACCATTAATAGCATTAATACTTATCCATATGCGCCTATTATGGGTTGATTATAAAGGTATTAACCTGAAACAACAATAAAACGAGTGAAAACAGCGTTTGGATGGTCAAAATCGGAGATATAGCCCGCGAGTTGTATAATGTATGGGTGAGGCAAGCTGCTTTCCCGCCAATTTCCCCCAAGGCCACTGAGACACAGTCGATCGATACTCTCTCTCTCTCTCTCTTGCATTCGCTTGCTATCAGTGATGACCACACCCTGCAACCGGATTTCTAATGTTAGCACGAAAATATACCTCAGAATAAGGGAATAACAGGGAAAATAGGTGATAACTGAAGGAGAGGAGGAAAGTGGGGAAGGAGGGGAGGTAGAGGACTGAGATTTTGCATGGCCCAGGGGCCAATTTTTTTTTTTTTTTTTTATTTATTTTTTTTTTCTATGTCAAAAGTTGATATTTTTTTTTCTCTGACTCTTAAGAGTCTCCCCACAGTCCGCCGGGGGAACTCTTAAGAGTCTCCCTGCAGTTCCCGGGTTAAAGAGAGTAATCCCGGCGTCGTGGGAAGAGCCCACGATTTACGCAAATGGGCAGCCTCTTTGCGTTTCCTAAAGAATTTTTCTGTTGAGGACATAGCGTCTACGCACCTGTGGTCCTCTAATCATACGTTTTTGACTCGATATCTTTCAGTAGCTTTAGACAGACCTTCCATGCCATTAATAGCTTTAAGGCAGAGGGTCTAGAGGGCCTCTCAGTCACTTATTGTTTAAGTTAAGAAAAGAGGGGGGGGGGTGCAGTCAGTGTAACATAGGACACCCTAGACCCCGCCGGAGTATGTATACGGAGCATACGAGCTGTGATACTGTATATAGGTGTTGTGATATAAAATTTCTCTGTAATATGCATTACAGGAAATTGTGCTAAAGTACAATAGTAGTAAAACAACAACTCTTGTTGTAAGTAGTTTTGGCTGTGAAGCAATATAATTTTAAGACAATCTCAATAGTTACGACTGCGAATTTTATTTTTGATGTAAGTACTGTACTTTTGCATAAGTACAAGAGTTCAGTACTTCTGCGAAAGTACAAGAGTTCATGTTATGTTTGGGTATATTTTTAGGAATATATCCACTAGTTTAATGGGGTTTATATGTGCACATGTAGACTTATAAGCTTTTATTTGTCACCACTTACTTAAGTGGGGTGCCTTCTTAACTAGCAGATCTGTGTACAGAGTCTCAGAGTTAACCCTTTTTATTCAAGCAGGCTTCTTCGAAGCACGCTCCTGCTTGTACCCCTTTTTGAATATATATGCTGTATAAAGTTTATGCACAAAATATATCTTTTTTACAATGTATGAATACTATGTGGTTGTTTGATTATCTGCTTTTGCTAGAGTTATGATATGATTACGTATGTCCCCCTCCAGTCTTAGATATCAGGCATAATCGTCAATGATGGAGGGGCCACTAATAAATAATAGGTTTGACTCCTGCAAGGAGATAAAGAAAACCTAATATTTAGTAGTGGCCCCGTAATCATTGACGACTGGGGCCCTCCCGACCATCCCCTTCCCATTCGTTGATGTATTAAGGATTTTGGTTTACTTGATATGTCAGTGAAGGAAGTATGACGCCTGAAGTCAGCGTCTGGTCAAATATCCACACAAGTACATCCACGAGTATATGGAAAGCTTATGAATAGTTATTCTTATTTTCTTTTTATTTATTATTTGTTACAAAGTTTTTTCGTAGTGAGAACCCAATTTCATAATGACAGAACCATGAGTGAGGTTGCGTGAGCTCATGATGAAGGCTCCTCAATTTTTTATGCTCTGCGCGGTAGATTCAAACTACAGTAAATGAGCGTTTGAAGAGGAGGCCTTATGTAATAGGCATAATCGTCAATGATGGAGGGGCCACTACTAAATATTAGGTTTTCTTTATCTCCTTGCAGGAGTCAAACCTATAGTTTAATAATACAGCTTTATTTCTCTTGCACATAGGTTTGACTCCTGTAAGGAGATAAAGAAAACCTAATATTTAGTAGTGGCCCCGTAATCATTGACGAACATGCCTATTACATAAGGCATCCTCTTCAAACACTAATCCGCCGTAGTTTGAATCTACCGCGCAGAGCATTTAAAATCTGAGGAGCTTTCATCATGAGCGCACGCGACCTCACTCATGGCTTCAGTCATTATGAATTGGGTTCTCACTACGAAAAAACTTCGTAAAAAATAAAAACAAAAATAAAATAAGAATAACTATCCAATAAGCTTCCCATCATATCGTGGATGTACTTGTGTGGATCTTTGACCAGACGCTGATTCAGGCGTCATTCTTCCTTCACTGACATATCAAGTAAACCAAAATCCTTACTACATCAACGAATGGGAAGGGGATGGTCGGGAGGGCCCCAGTCGTCAATGATTACGGGGCCACTACTAAATATTAGGTTTTCTTTATCTCCTTACAGGAGTCAAACCTATAATTTATTAGTGGCCCCTCCATCATTGACGAACATGCCTGATTTCTAAGACTGGAGGGTAACATTCGTAATCATATCATAACTCTAGAAAAGCATATAATCAAACAACCACATAGTATTCTTACTTTTGTAAAAAAGATATATTCGGGTGCATAAACTTTATACAGCCTAAATCTTCAAAAAGGGGTACAAGCAGGAGCGTGCTTCAAAGAAGCCTGCTTGAAAAAGGGTTAACTCTGAGACTCTGTACACAGATCTGCTAGTTAAGAAGGCACCCCACTTAAAGTAAGTGGTGAAAACTAAAAACTTATAAGTTTACATGTGCACATATAAACCCCATTAACTAGTGGATATATTCCTAAAAATATAACCAAACATAAATGAATTCTTGTACTTTCGCAGAAGTACTGAACTCGTGTACTTAAGCAGAAGTAAATACTTCAAAAGTAAAAGTCGTAGTTGCAACTACCGAGATTTCTTAAAAATCTATTGCTTCACAGCCAAAACTACTTACAACAAGAATTGTTGTAACACTACTATTGGCCTTTAGCACAATTTCCTGCAATGAATACTATGGAGAAATTTTATAATACAATGCCTACAAACAGTATCACAGCTCGTATGTTCCTAACACATACTCCGGAGGGGTCTAGGGTGTCCTATGTCACACTGACTGCACCCTCCCCCCCTTTTTTCTTGAAATTAAACAAAACGTGACTAAAAGGGCCACCTAGACCCTCTGCCGTAAAGCTATACATGGCAAGGAAGGTTTGTCCAGAGCTACTGAAAGGTATCGAGTCAAAAACTCCTGATTAGAGGCCCACAACTGTGTGGACTTAATAACTTCCACCGAAAGATTATTAAGGAAACGTAAAGAGGCTACCCCCTTGCGTAAATCGTGGGTCTTACCCACAACGCCGGGATTCTTCTCTTTAAAGTCCTCGACCAAGAGAGAAGCCAATGTACGCTCCATCAAGCGTTCACCCGGACTTGCGACCCATAAAGCACCCTGGTGATTTAGAGGTGCCACTCTTAAATATTTGGTTAGAGCTTACACTGGGCAAAAAAGATGGTGCACCGTTCCCCTTTCTAACGCCGGCACCGTGAACTCTGAAAACACGTGTTCACTGTGCTCATTCTTGGCTATGAATCCTGGGGAAGGAGCAATGTGAATACACTCATGAAGCCTATCAAACCTGAGGCAATTAGGTGTGTTGCTCATCGCCGCCAGCTCAGATACTCTGTTCCCGGTAGCCAAAGCCATAAGGAATACTGCCCTTTTTGTAAAATCTGCAGTCTTTGGTACATACGGGAACGAAAATAACGACAATGCTTTGTCCAGAGACCATGTAGGCATGAGCTGACGGGGAGGTGGGCGGAGTTTAAAACCTGCCCACATAAATCACTTTCAGATAAATGTTTCTGCATGAACAGATAAATTCTAAATGGAACAACCCGACCGGGAGTGACACCGGGTGCGGGCACCACGTGTTCCAATGCTGGTACCACACTGCGCCGGCCACAGGGGCGCGATTAGCGAGACTACGCCTCGCTAATCCTGTAGTTTGTTGACTACGTGGCACATTAGAGACGCGTCTGGCGGCGGAAAATAGATAAATGGAACTCAACCTGTTCACGTCCGTCATCAGTGCGTCTGGTCCGCCTGCCGGCGTTATCGTCCGGCGGGTGAGGTACAGTGGGAGTTTGTGAGTCTTCTCAGACGCAAACAAATCCACTTGTGGATGGTAATGCTCCGCGGCTCGCTTGGTGTAGTGACTAGCGTCTCGGACTTCCACCCAGAAGGCCCGGGTTCGCGCCCACGCTCGGCGCATTAAAGATTTTTCACAAGCACTGAGTCATTACCATCCCTCATGAGCAAAGGGATGGGGTAGTAGTACAGGACCCCAATGGAAATACGCCTAATCGGCCTTATTGAGCTATCCTTAGCTAGCTTAGCATGCGCTAGCTTTAAGAACTATTATTATTATTATTAATCGCAAGAGCGCCCATTCTACTGTTGTGCTTTGTCTCTGAGACAGAGCGTCTGCCCAGACGTTTGCTACGCCTGGGAGATAAGATGCGTGAAGATGAATGTCCAGCTTGTTGGCTAGTATAAAAATCTTTTCTGACACGTTTAGCCACTTCCGAGATCTCATTGACCCTTGTTTCTGAATACAGTGAACCGCATTCAGATTGTCCATTCTGAAGGCCACCGACTTGCCCCGTAAAGCAGAGCCGTGAGCCTGAAGGACAGATAAGGGGACTAGTAAGTCTTTGACATTGATGTGGAAGATGTCTAAATGGGACCAAAACCTTTGACCCTGATGCCCGAGGTTTGACTAAAAGCCCCAACCTATCGTTCCTGACGCATCCATGTCCACCCATACCGACGGCGGAGGAGAGGTTCATGACATGACTGCGTGCAACATTTCTCTCGTCGCCCAAACCGCTAGTAAGTTGTGTAATAACGTTGGGATAGGCCATACTATCCCCGCCGGTAATAGTGGGAAAAATTTGTTGCCCTCCAAGATTAAACGTTAGACTTTCAACCGGCCCAACTTCACAGTTAGCTGAACCCAGTTGAGAGAACCGACTAGAGATTCCCAAAGTCTCCGTGTCGTAGTCAGACTGTGGAAAAACATAAACAGTTTTTGCGAAATCTGTTTCGAGTGTCCAAACTCTGACTCAGAGTGAGAGAAGCTGTGTCCTCGACCATCCCTATCCCCTGAAATACTCGTGAGGGAACAAGGGTTTGACTTTTACTAAGTTGACCTTGAATCCTAGAGATTTGAGATGGTTTAACGTAACGTAGACATGCATGATGCGTAACTTTTCTGTTTCTGCCACCACCAGTTAGTCGCCCAGATACCACAAGACCCTGATCCCTTGTTCTAACAAGGGCATCAGGGCTTGCCGGGACCTTGCTTGAATGCTTGTGCCAAATTGAAAACAGTCTTCCAAACTGCTGGTGAAATCAAAGAAGGAGTTAGAACTGGAGACAGAACTACTTGGCTTGCAATACGGTCAAGAAGGTTCTTCACTAAGAACATCCTCAGATCCTGCCTTGCTCGAACTGCCTCTAATAAGGCCGTCCGAATATCTCCTAAAGACTTGGAAGGAAGTCTGGAGAAGCAAGCGCTGGGAAAGTTCAATGGCTTTCCTGACTTTCGCGGCTTCTATTGCCTGAGAAGAGCGTAACAGAGACTTTGTTACTGTCTGGGAACCATATATTGCGAAAACAGTTTAAACGCTTTTCCTCTTAACCTAAACTCGCGGTCTAGGTAAGCTGGGGAAGGCGTGCTAAAGGGATCTTATAATTCGCACAAATTGATTATTTGGGGGGTGGCGGCCAAGAAGTCAAACAAAGCAGAGGGGACTCCGCCGGCACCAAAAACCGGAAGAGAGAACCAAGAATGGTGTTCTGGAGGGATTTGGTGGGAAGATTAAGTCATGGTTATAATAACTTGGAATGGCCTTAATATGAACATCCAAAACATTTCCGTAACATTGCTACCCCTGACTCATCAGGCCCGTATAAAAGAGGCATAGCTCCTGTTTTTGACTGGCGCCTTGTCTAAAGGAGGGGGAGATATGTCTGATATGACTCGCACATTGGAAGTAGTGAGAGCTGCTGTGCCTGGCACATTGGAATTGGATCTGACACAAGAGGATGGTTAGGTATTTTAGCTAAAGCAAAGGATGTAGCCAGAGGTCGCACATTCGTCGACATTGCGAGATCTCCCGTATCAACTGTAGGAGTTTCCGGCGTAGGGCCAAAGAACCTATTAAGTGCATTCAATAGTAGTCCATCAATCACTTCCGCCGGTACATACCTAGCCGATGACGAACTCCGTGGAGATTCGACAGTACCCTGAGAGTCGCCTGAAAGGTGACTGGACTCTTCAACCTCCATCTCTGAGACCAGAGATCGTTGTTCTTCATCCGTTAAGTCTGGCTTATCATGGGAAGATCCCGCCGAAGCCGGGACCTCCACATGTTGCCATGTTAAAACTGGGATAGAAGATGGTACATCGGCATCCCGGTGGACGTCAGCACTAGTTGAGCCACAAAGGGATGTGTTCTGTCCTGCCAGGACTGTGAGTATTGCCATACACCTTGGCTGTGGCTGTCCCTCGCTTGCGAGCTTGGTATACTCTCGGAATGGGAGCCCTCGTCCGAGTCCCGTAAAGGTTTATGATAATTAAAAGCTCCCATAGCTCATTAACACATTTAAAGCAGAGCTGGTGAGCAAAATCATAAAGTATACTAATTAATTTAATTTATATTTAATTGTATTAAAATAAATTACTATAAATAAACACAATATTATCATAATATAATCATAGAAAATATATATGTTTATTATTATTCAGTAATTAAATTATTTCATTAACAAATACAAATAATATAGGGATACCTGAGCTTAACGGCGTTGAACATACAGCAATGAGAGGTTCAAGTGCCGACATGACAGAGACTGGGGGAAAACTACCCCGCCCCCGGGAACTACCTGGTCACCTGGTGCAACACCGGTACGCCACCCTGGAAAGAGAAATTTCCGGGGATTAAAGCTCATAGGGTTACACCCAAAAAATGGTACAAAATATGTGCCACAAAACCGCCGGTCAACGCACCGTAGCACTCCACCACTACTTTTCGTTTTCCTTTAGTTTCATATTAAAGATTTCAGCATATCTTTACCTGTCCAGAAGATTTAAGCATATCTTCTGAATCCTCATAAAGATGAAGCATATCTTTATTAAAGATGAAGTCTTTCAAGTATCCCTTTACACTTGAAACACTAGTAAGATTCCGGCATCTTTTTATCCCATAAAAAGTCTAAGCCTATCTTAATCTCTAATCCGGCTTCTCCCAGAAGCCCTCATAGATCGCCGTCTTGAAGGCCGTGATACCCTATTGTATCAATCAATTGTTTGGCAAATTATCGCGAATTGCAAATCAGTTAAAATAACCACCCGAAGGTACAACCGCCGGGTTTTATATGCAATGTCAAACCAATTGTACCTGCCCCAGACCTCTTTGTAAAAAGGTCGCCGGGAGGGAAAGACCAAACAAACAGGAAGCATTGTTTCAATGGTTTTGAAAAGCCGAGAAAACCATATCCAACAGGTGTCAGCATGATCACCTAGATAACTGTGTGGAGCCCCCCTCGCCGGGAATAACACAGGAATCCTGATCCCAGGCTCGACCACAGAAAACGCAGTTTCTGATGAGCCCTCAAGCTACCAAACTCGTCGGGGTAACTTACCTATTTTTAGCCATCCTGTCTAAAACTCGGTAAACAAAAACGGTGTTCTCGGAGCAACGAGAAAAACGCCGGAAAGGTCACCCACACCAAACGAGACATTTTAACACATTTTATACAAAGGGTGTGCGCAAAAATAGGGATACCTGAACAGGAGGGCGTAATGCATAAAGAAAAAACCGGGGCAAAGGTAGCCATGACAGAGACTGGTGGGATACTTACTCCAGGTTCTGTATAGACCCGCCGGGACCCAGCTCTGGAAAAAAAGAAAATTTCCAGGAATTAATGCTCATAAGGTTAACCCAATCATGTTCGCACACAAGTGTTAAAAAACGAGACGTAATCCTCAACGACTACAGCTCGCTACGCGGTGGGGTTTCCTAAGTAAAAGATTTCAGAATATCTTAATTTGTCCAAAAGATTTATGAATACCCTCTGACATAATATATAAAGACCAGCATGGCGTTTATAACTGATTAAGTCTTTCCGGTGGTGTTTGTTTCAAGATTCAATTTTGGAAAAAAAAAACTAAAAAAGACGCCGGCCCACGAATTATCTCGTAGATAAAAAACTGGGAAGCCTGACAAATATACGAGATCTAACTTCTCCTGAAGTATCTTTTTAGATCGTCGTATGTTGAAGGCGGCGATACAAACTGAAATATCTTAATTTGTCCAAAAGATTTATGAATACCCTCTGACATAATATATAAAGACCAGCATGGCGTTTATAACTGATTAAGTCTTTCCGGTGGTGTTTGTTTCAAGATTCAATTTTGGAAAAAAAAAAACTAAAAAAAGACGCCGCCCCCGAATTATCTCGTAGATCAAAAACTGGGAAGCCTGACAAATATACGAGATCGAACTTCTCCCGAAGTATCTTTTGAGATATCTTTTGTGCTAATAAAGAATAATAAAGGTATAAAAATAATACTTGCGTTAATATACAGACCTCCAGCTCAATCAGTGCAAACTGACCGAGAAATTTACGAACAAATTGCAGATGTAAGTAACTCACAAGATACCGTAATTTTTGGCGACTTTAATTTACCTGTGACCAAGTGGGGCGATACTCTAACTTCACACTCCGGACATGACTTGTATACGAACTTGCAAGAGAGTTCGCTTTATCAATTTGTTCGAACGCCGACCCGTGGTAATAACGTTCTTGACATTGTACTTGCAACAAAAGAAGAATTGATAGAGAATTTGAATTGTGGTGAATTCAGTAACAGCGACCATCGTACGATAACTTTCACTTTAAACTTTACTAGTAACGAACCAAATTAGCATCGAAAAAGTCCCTAATTTCAAGAAAGCAAACTTCCATAAACTTAGAGCTATGTTTAAAGAAACTGACTGGAGCTTTTTAATTAACAATAACGACATAAATACATCTTGGAAGTTATTCGAAACCACTTACCTAAAAGCAGTGCAAGACTGCATACCATCGAAAATACGGCGTCCAGGCCTAATAATAAGCCCAAATGGTGGAATAAAGATTATTTCAAACTGCCTGCTTGCTAAAAATTGCTAATGATAGATTAAAATCCTCACAAAATGACGAAGAACGGGTGAAATTTGTAGAGCTACGACGCAAAGCCAAAAAGTTAATTAAGTAAAGTAAAAAGACCTTAGAGTTACATATGCGAATCAAAGTAAAACAAACCCGAAAGAATTCTATAGTTATATCAGAAAGAAAAAAGTAGTTACTTCAACTGTTGGACCGTTAGTCGATGAAAAAGGAGAATACACCAAAGACGAAGTACAAATGAGTAATGCCCTCAATACCTTCTTTGCATCAGTTTTTACAACAGAAGACCTCAGTGATATCCCTACACCATCGCCGATTCAGATTGATAATTCAGATGTTCTAAGCAATATCACCGTTACAGAGAGAGAAGTATTAGATTGTTTACATAAACTCAAGGTAAATAAAACGCCACGACCTGATACAACCTCGCCTAGAGTTCTAAAGGAAGCTAAGAAGCTCTCCAAACCACTGACATTACTATTCAATAAATCCTTGCAGTCTGGAACTAGCCTGATCAGTGGAAGCTAGCCAACGTAACACCGATATTCAAAAAAGGCAGCAAATCCCTACCCAGTAACTATCGCCCAATTAGCTTAACCTCAGTTGTATGTAAAGCTAGAAACGGTCATACGAGACAGACTCGTAAATCACTTAGAGGAAAATAACATACTTAAAGATACTCAACACGGCTTTCGTAAAAAACGTTCCTGTTTAACAAACCTCTTAGACTTCTTCCATGATATCCTCAACCTCTACGATGAGAGTAAAGCTGTAGATATTATATACCTTGATTTTCAAAAGGCCTTTGACAAAGTTCCCCACAAACGTTTACTGCTAAAACTAAAAGCGCATGGAATACAAGACGGTGTGTTGAAATGGATAGAAAATTGGCTCAGCAACAGAAAGCAAAGGGTAGTCATAAACGGTAAGGCATCTAAATGGACCAATGTAAGTAGCGGGTACCCCAGGGATCGGTACTAGGACCAATTCTCTTTCTAATTTACATCAACGACATAGATGAGGGTCTCACCTGCACAATCTCAAAATTTGCTGACGATACAAAAATTGCAAATAGCGTACTCTCAAAAGAACAAGTTGACGATATGCAACACAATCTAGATAAATTGTCATGTTGGGCCCAAATTTGGCAAATGAGTTTCAATGCGGATAAATGTAAAGTACTACATGTCCTAAATGAGAAAGCAAACTATTCGATGAATGGCACTCAGCTTAAGAATGTAAACAGAGAAACTGATCTGGGAGTAACAATATCGAGTAACCTAAAACCGAGTCAACAATGTTCAGAAGTTGTTAAGAAGGCAAACAAAATAATTGGCTTTATAGGCAGGTCATTTGAGCATAAATCCAAAGAAGTTATCCTAACCCTTTACAATTCCTTAGTCCGCCCTCTTCTGGAATACTGCGTTCAATCCTGGTGCCCTTATTAGCAAAGATATAAACAAGCTAGAACGAGTTCAACGTAGAGTTACCAAAATGATACCTAGCCTAAAGAACAAACCATACGAAGAGCGTCTTAGAGAATTAAATCTATTTCCTTTAACCCAGCGCAGATTAAGAGGCGACTTAATTCAAGTGTTCAAAATCATCAAAGGCATCGACAATATGAACTGTAGTAAGTACTTCACTATCGACCAATATTACACACGGGGAAACGGTTGCAAAATTATTGGTACATCTTTTAACTCGCACGAATCTAAGAATTTCTTCTTCAATCGAGTTGTCAACTTGTGGAATGGGCTTCCCCGAGACGTTATAGACTGCAGCACCGTTGATTCATTTAAATTCCGCCTAGACAAATATCTCGCATCAAACCCGCGACTGACTGCGTTTGTAAATGAATAACTTTATCCTCCCCTCAGTTACTAACCCATATGTCCCCTACTAACTTCCTAGTCCTGCCACGTTAGTGGCAGGGCAGTAGTTCCCTTTCCAATGTTCTCTTACCCACTCTAAACCACTGTTTGGACACTTGATCCTCAGTGTTTTGGAGGACAAGCAGCCTAGAAGGGTCACTAGATCTGTTGTTGCTTGATTTCCTTTGTACTCCTTTGTACTCCTTTGAGATCGCCGTATGTTGAAGGCGGCGATACAAAACGTATCCCTCAATTGTCTGGTTAACTAACTGAATTGTAAATTCGTTATTCCCACCCTTCCAAGGAGCACCCGCCGGGTGTGAATATTAGTTTAAAAATCGTTAACCCCAATTGTGCCCTAAAGCGCCGTATGTTGAAGGAGGCGATACACAATGCATCCCTCAATTGTCTGGTCAACTAAACTGAATTTTCGCAAATTCGGACATCCCACCCTTCCAGGTTGCACCCGCCGGGTGATTTAAAGTTTAAAGTTAACCCCAATTGTTCCTATCCCCACTTCTTTGTAAAAGATCGCCGGGGAGGAAATACAACAACAGCTTAGTTTTATATTGGCTTTGCAAAACCGAAAAAACTACAAACAACACATGTCCGTATGAACACTGTTAGATGGGTACAGCCATCCCGCCGGGATTCATAAGGAGCCTGAAACAGGCACCACAGAGACGCAGTCCTGGGGAGCCACAGACACCCACTCGCCGGGGAAACAAGCCTGTTTTAAACCACGCGTGGCCAAAACTCGGCAACCAGCCGGGTTTATCATGGTGAAACCGAGAAAAACCCGCCGGAAAAAACCCACCCCGTCCAGATACCATCTGAACGCAACACCGGACCGAGGCGTAGCCAAAACACAACTAACGCCGGGCCCAACATAGTCCGTGGAATTAGCCAATACACAACTAACCCAGGACACATAAATAGTCCGTGGAATTAGCCAATACACAATAAACCAGGACACACATGACACAGTAGTACATATTTAGAAAATAAATCAATAACACTTGTATATGTGGTAAAGCTACGAGAGGCTGGCTAGGCCTAGGCAGACGGATAACAGTAACATGTCGGAATATAAACAAAAATCACTGAATTATATCACAACAGGAACCACCGCCAACACACCACTGTAGCAAACACTTCCGGCAAAGGGAAGAACTGACTCGGGACCCAGAAAAAACTTCACTAAGTGAAGAAAAATACGCTGGGAACGTCAGTAAAAATATGCTACCTCATCAGAAAGATAAAAGGAAGCAATAACGCGTAATGAAAGCCGCCTGCATCACAAAGCTAGCTAACTGTGAAAAAGTTCACATGTCCACATCAGGACCACGAGGGAACATCCGAAATAGATGCCCTAAACACACGACCCAAAATACACTGCACTGCGGGCAACTAGCCCAGGACACTCCTGCTACGCATATCCTAACCTTACTCGATACATCCCGGAGTAAACAAATGAGAAAAAACTCACTAGGGACGCAACAAATGCGGAACCCACGGAGCGTGGGGAGACACGTCCGGGCAGGCTGAGCGCAGAGCAGAGAAGGAAGAATGATGCCTGAATCAGCGTCTGGTCAAAGATCCACACAAGTACATCCACGATATGATGGGAAGCTTATTGGATAGTTATTCTTATTTTCTTTTTGTTTTTATTTTTTACGAAGTTTTTTCGTAGTGAGAACCCAATTCATAATGACTGAAGCCATGAGTGAGGTCGCGTGCACTCATGATGAAGGCTCCTCAGATTTTAAATGCTCTGCGCGGTAGATGCAAACTACGGCGGATTAGTGTTTGAAGAGGATGCCTTATGTAATAGGCATGTTCATCAATGATGGAGGGGCCACTAATAAATATTGGAGAAATAATCTGGAACTGAAACATATAAAGACACGTATCACTGCCAGTGAAAATAGCACTTAATTTTATCACTGACTCCGAGCACAGTCGCGGAGCTAGATAGGGAGCACTTATTGGAGACCAACTTCACTAAATCTTCGAGATAGTTTCTAAGACACTAGAATAGATGATGGAGAAGTATATCTTAGTAGTGGGGTGACCACTGTCGCTTTCTTTCAGGAATGTCACAGTGTTTAAAGTTCAAAGTCAAGTACCCCTATGAGTATGCAGCTGGGTTGTATAGAAAATGGGGAATCACGGGTAGACTCTGAAATATTTTCTTGGCACTTTAGTAAATTTCGGCTGAGTCCTCGAAGTCTCAAAAACAGGTTAAAATGTATTAATTCAAAGTGGATTCACTGGTGGATGGCAAGTTATTGACCCGTATCGCTCGTACTGTAAGGGAGTACAACTCGTAGCTTTAGGACCTGCTTATTAACACTGGTGCGGATTTATACACTTTAAAGCCACTTTTGGAAGGGACTCTGCTTGTTTTAAACACTCGATACTTTACCCATTAGTTGTCACTCTATCTTCTTCTCTTGGTCTTCCGGCGTGGTAACTTCTCGATGGATGTCTCTGGTGAACACTTCTGGAGGTGATTGGTTCTCGTTGGCTGCTTCCTGAAGGCCATCTAGGTGGGCCGGCTGTGTGAAGTAGTTACAGATGGGTTGATTGGGCTTGAGATCTTAAGTATGGCTCCTTAACATATAGTAACCGTCTGGCGAATTACTGTTGGGCACCATACCGAACTAATGCGAGTATTTCAGAGGTAGGAGAAACTACTCGACTGTTCTGATCAGTATATCAACCGTTGATGAAGTCCTGTTAAGGTATTCTCGGACTAGGATCTTAAATATCGAGTCTTATGTGGTCGATATCGGATGAACGTAGTAATTTCAGTGGAAGTGATCTTACTGTCTGCCCTGATCTTTATGAGATGTTCGGGGGACCCGGGGCGGTGTTTAAACCTTTAAGTTACACAGTCATATGGGAGGCCACAGACTCAGTGTACCAAGGACTTGTCTCTGCAGAGTGCCCGTGAGGGTATCTCGCCAAGCCCTATCTCTAACACAGCGGTCTCAGAGGCTTGAGATTACCTGTGCCGAGTGGCAGTGTTCACTTTAAACAGATAACCAATAGAGAGGGCGGCAGGCCGTAGTCTCTCTACTTTTCACTGTAGAAAATGGAACCTCGCGGGGGAGTCTATGCATGTCACGTCGGCAGGCCGAACGATGACAAAGTTCCTCGACAAGAACACTGGGATTTCCCACTCTAGAGTTATTGTGACAAGCCACAACTGTCGACAACTTTGGAGTCTTGGAAGAAATATCGGCAGGCCGTACACAGTCTTCCTCGACTAACTAGTCACCGCCTAAGTAGGATAGCCACGTTAGCTAGGCGGCACGGGTCTAACAAGGATCCCTAGTATAGGGTTTGGGGTTAACGGGGACTGGCAGTCTAGGAAGAGATATCGGCAGGCCGTACACACTCTTCACCAGACGAACTAGTAACCGCCTAAATAGGATATATCCACGTTAGCTAGGCAGGCCCGGGTCTAACGAGATCCCTAGTATAGGTTTGGTGGTTAACGGGGACTTGTAGTCTAAGAAGAGATATCGGCAGGCCGTACACACTCTTCACTAGACAAACTAGTCACCGCCTAAGTAGGGTATCTATGTCAGCTAGGCAGGCCCGGGTCCAACGAGATCCCTAGTATAGGGTTGGTAGTTAACAGGGACTTGTAGTGTAAGAAGAGATATCGGCAGGCCGTACACACTCTTCACTAGACAAACTAGTCACCGCCTAAGTAGGGTATCTATGTCAGCTAGGCAGGCCCGGGTCCAACGAGATCCCTAGTATAGGGTTGGGAGTTAACGGGGACTTGTAGTCTAAGAAGAGATATCAGCAAGCCGTACACACTCTTCACTAGACAAACTAGTCACCGCCTAAGTAGGGTATCTACGTCAGCTAGGCAGGCCCGGGTCCAACGAGATCCCTAGTATAGGGTTTTACAGACAGTATCTGAACTTTACGGCAAGCCGATCAGTTCAAGTGAATGGAGAGCAAGCTTTGGTTTCTTAAGTCAATACTTTTTGAAGCCTCAACAATTGCCTGACTTTCCTCAAAAATCCTGAACTGGTATTGCAGATTACTGAGTGCACTCCTGTGGTACCTCTAAGATGGTAAGGGCATGGGGAGTTCTCTTAGATGGGGTCCTTGAACCCTTCTTACACTGTTGGTCAGGTCTCCTTCAATAGAAGGTTAATACTCGGTGGTGATGTGGTGAGTAAGGTCAATTAATGTCCCTAGAGTAGGCTACTTCATCAAGGTTAAATTATAAAATCATAGGGGGTAGGGGTCACTTCAATAGAACTCTGAAAAACAATAATAGTGAATAGCGGCCTCCAAGAATTAGACAGCATAATCCGAGATGCAGTGACCAGCATCACCAACGTGGAATTTAAAGAACGGGCCTGGACACAAGCCACCCTTCCTGTCCGCCTCGGGGGCTTGGGCATACGGAGAGCCTCGGATATTGCCTCCCCAGCCTTTATCTCTTCCCTCATCGCGACCAACGACCTCGTATTGTCCATCCTTTATTCTAAACCCGGAATGACACTTAACGGGGACGTAACAGCAGCGATTAACACCTGGAAGGGAAGTACAGGAGTAGAGGAGGAGCCTCAGGGTACCTCCAGGAGCAAGCAGAAAGCGTGGGATACCATCTCGGCGAAGAAAACTCAAGAAAATCTCCTAACCAATGCAGACCAGGTTGCAAAAGCACGCCTCCAGGCAGCCGCCCGTTCGGAGAGTGGCTTGTGGTCACACGCCATCCCCATCCCACCTCTTGGAACTCACTTGGATGCTGAAGCGCTCCGGGTCGCCATCGCGCTCAGAGTGGGTGCGGCAGTTTGTCACCCACACACTTGCAAGTGTGATGGGAGGATGGATGCTCAAGGTCACCATGCCTTGTCATGTAATTACAACGCAGGCCGCCTGCCAAGACACTCTGCACTAAATGATGTCATAAAACGGGCCCTGCAGAGTGCTAACTGTGCATCAATCCTCGAACCACATGGACTTCACAGAGAAGACAGCAAACGGCCAGATGGGATGACCACTTACCCTTACAAGAATGGCCGGTGCCTCGTGTGGGATGCCACATGTGTTGACACTTTCTCCACAACCAACGCCGCCAGAAACGCCGACGAAGCAGGTGAAGCCGCCCGGATAGCAGAAAATAAAAAGCGAGAAAAATATCAAGCCATCGCCAAAATTCATCAGTTCGAGCCCCTGGCATTCGAAACTTCAGGAGTCTTCGGCCTTACCACCCTTAAGATGGTGAATGAAATAGGCCGTAAAATCAGAGAAGTTTCAGGAGAACCCCGGGAAACCCTCTGGCTCAAGCAAAGACTAGGGATGGCTATCCTCCGGGGCAATGCCACCAGTGTCATGAGCTCAGTTCAACAGGACTGGGTCATGCCACTGCGTGAGGCCCCGGCAGGAGTGGTGTATCCGTAGTCTTTCCACAGTAGGGTAAAACAAAACATAAACTTTATTTGTATGTAACATGTGTGATGCACATTAATAAAAGGGGATGTGTCGGATGGTTGAAAGCCACAGTTGCTCGCGCGTTTGGGGCTAGCAACACGTATTATAATAGTGGGGGAAGTGAAGGAATTCCGAGTTTTTAGCTCTCGGGGAGGATTGGTGGTGTCGGGTGCATTGAAGGTGTGTCGTGTGTATCGGACAGTTGAGGGTCACGATGAGTGCGAGACAGTGTTATTTTTTCTCCTTCCTTCTTGTGGTGGTGTTGGCTGGGTTGTACTACTGATCTTCGTTGATAGTATTTTTAGGCATCAGAATATATAATCTCTCCTGGCACGGTGGTGTCTACAGGGCTGTGTACGTATCTACCTTCCCGGTTCGTGTTGGTAGGCCTGTGTGTACACCAGGTATTTAAATGTCTGGAGCGTCCCCTCTCGGGGCGCGGGAGCGGCAGATCTTCCGCGCCATTTTACCTGGGGACGAGGATTTTCAGGGGACTCTTATATAGAAAGAAGCAGGTGTGGTTTGTATAACTGGTAAACTAGTTGAAGAATGTAAACAAAAGGCATGTGTGTCAATGTGTGGAAAAACAATGTTCCAGGGTCTATTGAAGTATGGTTTCACATCTTATTGCATAAACACATTTTCATACAAGCATATAATGTTTTCATCTGGCATTGATTTCTTCTGTAGTGAACATTCTCTTAGTACTACTTCTCAATTCTTCCCCGAGTATATTGTGAGTTGGGAAGAACCGATAATACAAGAATACATGGATTACTACTTTTCAAATCTCCCTTGAGTATATTGTGAGTTAGGGAGAACAGATACACAAGAATACATGGTTGATCATAACGTTGGTTTATTTTGGGTTATATAGGGTTATGATAACATTACTTAACAATTACAATATGATACTCATAATATCCATAAATCATGGATATAAAGTCTACTTCATCTCCCAACAATTTGCGTATTGCTACTTATAACTGTAGGGGGCTCCCTAAAACCAACAGAGTGCTTCTCCTACGCCCTGATGTAGTAGACGTATTTAATACCAGTGATATTGTGTGCCTGCAGGAGACTTGGTATTTTAAACAGGATTTGGGTAACCTCAGTACTATCTGTGATAATTTTCATGGGTTTGGGGTCTCGACAACCGATGCTATGGATGGTCTAGTAGCAGGTCACCCACCGGGAGGAGTAGCTATTTTGTGGAGGGACTCTTTAGACAGCCGGGTTAAACCACTTGTAACAAATTTACCATGGTGTACAGGTATAGAAATAGAAGATATCCAACGGAAAGTAGTTATTCTTAGTGTGTACTTGCCCTACCAATGTAATGAAAATGAAGAACAATACCTGGAATGCCTTGGAGAGCTAAGTGCTCTTTTACAAGAACTAAATACCACCTGCTACTCTGTAATAGGGGACTGGAATGCTAATCTGAAGGACATGAGTAACTCTCTGTTTGCTAGTCATATGACTAACTTCTGTGGTGAGCATGATCTAATTATCTCTTCTCAGCTCATGCTCCCTCATAGTAGTTACACATGTGTCAGTGCAGCATGGGGCTCAACGTCTTGGCTAGATCATACCGTAGCTAGTGCTGATTTCCATGATATGATAACAAATATGGAAATTCAGTATACATATACAGATGAAGATCATATCCCATTGACCTTAACAGCTAGTTTGGAAAGAGCGCCAGAATTAACCCAGTCAAACAATAGTGTAAATCCAAAACTGCCATGGGGCGGGCTTGACGAGGAGGAGTGTGAGCAATTTTGCACTTTAACACACACTCTCCTTTCTGAGCTTGATCCTGGCAGTGAGGATGCCATTACCTGTGAAGACCCCAATTGTGTTAATGCTAGTCATCGAGAAGAAGTCAGCAAGCTGTACAATAATATTATATCTTGTCTTACTAAGGCTAGTGACATAGTATTTCACAAGCATAACAAAAATTACTCTTTTAACAAACCTGGGTGGAATGACCATGTTTCAGAACTATACCAGGCATCCCGAGATGCTCGTAGTGTATGGCTGGATCATAACAAACCGAGACAGGGACCCATTTTTGACATGTTCACCAGACTAAAGGCTAGATGCAAGTATGCAATCAGATATAAAAAAACAATGAAAATGTATTAAGAAGAGAAGCATTGGCCAAAAACTTTGCTAGCAAAGACACATTGGCCTTCTGGAAGGATATTAAAAAATGCATAATAGCTGCACACCTCTACCCGTTAGTGTAGATGGGATCTCTGGTACTAATAACATAGCCAATCTTTGGAAAACACATTACCAAACTTTGTTTAACTCTGTTGGGCACCAAGGAAATACCATTGCTGCTACAACAGAGTGTAACAAAGAAGAAAAATATGACACAATTAAAGTTACAAGTGAAAAAATCAAGGCTGCAATAAGTAGGCTAGATGCTAACAAATCCTGTGGTTTTGATGGTATATATGCTGAACATTTGAAGTACTCCTCCACTCTCCTCTTGGAGAAACTCAGCAGTTGCTTTACCAGCTTTCTAATCCATGGTTTCCTACCAGAATCTATGATGTCCGTTACCTTGATACCAGTAATTAAAGACAAGGCTGGCAAAATTACATCAAAAGACAACTATAGACCTATTGCCCTTGCCAGTATTGTAAGTAAGATACTAGAGTTAATCATTTTAGACAGAATCTCAGTGTATATCTCAACTAATAGTAATCAATTTGGTTTTAAAAAGAATCATGGTACGGACCAGTGCATCTACACTCTGAGGAGCTAGTGGATGGGTACATCAAAATGAACAGCTCTATTTTTGCATGCTTTCTTGATGCTAGTAAGGCATTTGACAGAGTCTGCCACAATATCCTGTTTGATAAATTAGCAACAAGGGGAGTGCCATCCTATATACTGAGAATCTTGAAGTACTGGTACGCCAATCAAACATTTAATGTAAGATGGGGTAACATTATTTCGGATTCCTTTACAGTAACCAATGGAGTGAGACAGGGTAGTATTCTCTCACCTTACTTATTCAATGTATATATGGATGAATTAAGTGATAAATTGAATAAAGAGCAGATTGGATGTTATGGTGGGAATAAAATCATCAACCATCTCATGTATGCTGATGATCTGGTCATTATTGCACCGTCTTCTGCGGGTCTGAGCAAACTTCTTGATATATGTGAATCTTTTGGTAGTAAACATTGTGTTAAATTCAACCCACTGAAAAGTGCTGTTCTTATATTTAGATCAAAATTACTGTATAAAAGTAAACTGCCAAATTTCTCACTCAATAATCAAATTATTCAAGAAGTAAACAAAATAAAATACCTGGGACACATTATCTCAAACGATTGCTCAGATGATGCAGATATCGGCCGTCAGCGCAGACAGCTATATTTACGTGGTAACACCATCTTGAGAAAATTCCACATGTGTAATTGGGAAACTAAAGTAACTTTGTTCCGGACATATTGTTCCTCTATGTACACGGCCCATTTGTGGTGGAAGTATAAGAGAGCCACCATAAATGGTCTGTGTACATCCTATCATAATATACTCAAGATGTTCATTGGTCTCTCTAAATATGAAAGCACTAGTATGGTGTGCACACTGTTGGATGTGCAGTGCTGTCGGGCTGTCATCAGGAGACTGGTGTACAGCTTTTCGCAGCGACTGCAATCCTCCAGTAACACGCTGATTGTATCTCTTTGGTCTAGTGATCATATCTATGAATCCCGTATTATATCTCACTGGCAGAAGCTGCTGCACACATAGTATGTACTGTAATGTAATATATAGGTCTAATTGAACTATGAGCAATGATCTGTGCAATAGGTGTTAACCAACATTGAGCAATAGCCTTAGTTAGCCTATCTGTGTTATATTGTGACAAAATGTGATATGTGCTCTATTCTGTAAATAGGCCTACTGTATTTTTTATTTTATTGTGTCTTTATTAATATATCTTTGTGTATAATTATTATCTGTGCTCTGACGAGAAGTGTATGTGATATGGACCATTAGGTCGTACTGTATTTATACTGTATCTATCTTATGTGTCTGGAATAAAGAATTATTATTATTATTATTATTATTAATACAAGAATACATGGTTGATCATAACGTTGGTTCAGTTTTGGTTATACAGGGTTATGGCAACATTACTTAACAATTACAAGGTGATAATCATATAGTATAGAACATGGTGGCTTAGAAGTGGACACTGAACCTCAGTTTCTTCTTTGTTGTGGTATTTGGAGTCGGTGTACGTTTTGGTATGGTGGGGTGTTCTTCTCCCGGGGTATTTTCTCGTATCCGGTCCGGGTCCATTCGTGATGTGCCTGCTTCCGGTACCTCTTCTGTCTTCTCTCTCATCTTCTTCGGCCTCTGTGCTGGTTTCCTGTGTTCCTTCTTGTCCGGGGATTTAGCCTCTCGCTTTCTCTTTCGGGGTATTTTACTTTCGTCTTCCCCTTTTAAGGCCCGTCCTCGGGCCTCAGGTGCAAAGGTTAGTAAATTTCCTTGGGCGCGTATTACGGGCATTCGAGCGATGTGTGTCCACCACTTTAGTGATCTAAAGTCGGGTATTTTGATGTGATCCACAAGTACAGAGACGTGAGCTTTGGTGTTAGGTTCTAATGATGCCACGAAAGCTTCTTGGATGTGCCTTATTCTTGTGAAGTTTACACCGTCGTTGGACCATTTTATTCTCTTGATGAAGGGAGTAAAAGGCATGGCGATGGTGGTAGTAAACAGAAGATCGGCAGCAATTGTTTCTGTGGTGGGGTCGGCTGAGTGAATGACCTTCCTAGCTTCCTGAGGCGAGATGTCATGACCTCTTGTAGACGCGAAAGTAGCAGGTCGGCTGGTTGGTTGGTAGGGGGGCCAGTTTCGCGTGTGTGGAGCGGAATTTGTGTTAGTTTCGGGGTGTATTTGATGGATTTCTGGTTGCTGGAGAGGGCGAATTGTGTATATTTGGTGGTGAGGGTATGGATGTGTGTCAGGAGTTTGGATTGCTGACAATGGATCGATGTGTGAATCGGTTGGTCGGTTTGCTTAATCGACCTGATTTAGTGCGAATAGTACCGCGGAGAGGTGTTTCAGTGCTGGTGGTGGATGAGGGCGACGGGGATGCTGGTTTAGTATTTGGAGCGGAGGGGGGGAGAGATAGAGTTTTTCGAGTATAATTTGGAGAGTGTGTTGATGTTGGAGATAGATTTTTTTTTTTTATGGTTGAGGGAAATGGAGATGTAGTTGGAGGGGCTAGACGCGGTGGTGCTGTTGTTTGTCGGGGTAGTGAAAAGGAAGTTGAAGGTTGAGAGGGTGAATATGGGGTAAGGATAGGAGGGGAAGGGGAATTTCGCGGGGTGGTGGGGAGAGACCTTGTTTTCGGCAGGTTTGGCGGAGAGGTTGGTGAGGTTATTTGAGGTGGAGACGATGTTGGTAGAGGGACGGTTGGTTTTGAAATCGGCGGAACTTTAGCCTTGATGGGTAAAGGCTGGGGAAGATGATGCTGAGGGGAGGAAGAAGGTGATCTGGAAGTGGAACGTGGAGGAGCAGAGGAGGAAGTTGACTTGGGGAGGTGAGGTGAGTGGTGACGTCGTTGGGCGGCGTTTCTTTGCAGGTGGTGAGGATGTGGGTGAGGATTCTGGAGAAGGGTGTGGCTGGGGGGTGGAGATTTCTCTTAGTTTGGGCCTGAAGGGTGTGGGAATTATAGATTTCTTCAGTTATTCCCTCGGTCTTAGTTTATAGCGGGAAGTGGTGGTTTTCGGGGCATTAGTGGTACGAGTTTTACGTTTGAGAGCATCTGAGGTAGAGGGGCTGGTGGTGACATTACGAGAAAGTTGAAATGGGGGTGGTGTTCTGAGTGTGTGTTGTATGATCTGTTGTGTGGTTTGTGCGTGAAATTTTGGAATGGTGGGAAGCAATTGACTAGTGGAATGTTAGGAGACCCCGGGCGTTCTGTAGCCTGAGGTGTGATGGTTGTTTTTGATAGTTCTGGAGTTTGGTTTTGTTCTGTTGATGATGGTGGTATGGTATCGTGCTGAATGGGTGAATATCTTCTCACAAACCTGTTTCGGTAAGTTCTGAACTCCCCGTGGTAATTGATGATGACTTGGAAAGGGTTGGGTATCTTCTCAATTGTGTGGGGGCCCACATATCGTGGGCCAAGTTTATTAATTACAGGTAACTTGGCGACCATAACGGTGTCACCAATAGCAAAGGGGTTTTGAGGGTCGGAGACGTCTGTGGTGACATCTTGACAGGCTTGTGCAGTGTGGAGGGTGTTTTTTTAATTGTTGGAGGGGGTCTACAGTATACTGGGTGGACGGGGGAGTGGTCAGATGTCGGAATGGTACTAGCAATGGTGCTACTCCGTAGACGCGTTCGTGGGGAGATAATCCATCGGCTCGGGGGCAAGAGTTTAGACCCCATTGAATAATTTTTATCTGGCTGGGCCAGTCAGTGGATTGTAAGTCGATCATTTTCGTTTTTAGTTGGTTGATAATAGATCGGTGGCTCCGTTCACATATGGCGTTCCCTTGTGGCCAATAAGGGGAAGAGTGTTTCACTTGTATTCCACATTTGGAGGTGAAGGCTTCCCATATTTGTCCTGTGAATTCTGGGGCGTTGTCGAACAGCAGGGCTAGGGGTAGTCCGAACACAGGACAAATTTCGGTGGCGAGTAATTCGGCCACGGTTATTGCTGAATGATCTTTGCTGGGACAGGCGATTACGAACTTTGAGTACACGTATACGAACATAACGATGAAACGTTTTCCGTGACTGGGTGGAAAAGGTCCCATGACGTCCAATGAAAGTACTTGCCATGGCTTATTTGCAGAAATGGTCTCGGCTGGTCCTGGGGTTTTGCACCTATCTTTTCCAATGGCACATGATTTGCAGGCCTCGGTTACCCGTTTCGCAATACCTGAAGGATTAACCGTCCAATATTGACTTTGGAACACCTGGAGCATCTTCTTTTGTCCCAAATGGATACCATTTTCCTCATGAATAGAGATCATGTATTCCTGGGCCAGGATGGGATCGACAATAATGTGTCCGGACTCGGTGGTCAACTGATCACCCCATCGACAGATATGTGAACAAATGTGACGAGGGATCCACTTAGGTTTGATTTTCTTCTCCCAGAGTTGCAATGTGGTGGGCTCTGGTGGTGAGGGTTCGTCTGTCGGGGTAGGTGAGTCTTGGTCAGTGGGCTGTAGTGCAGCTAGAGGGGTGGGCGACGAGGCTGGGACAGGTAAACGTGACAAAGCGTCCGCGTTGGTATGTAGCTTCCCGGGCCGATAATGAATTTCGAAATCGTACTCCTCTAGGGTTTCTCTCCATTGTACCAAGAGGGCAGAGCTGGTTTCGCAACGTCTAAGCCATTGTAGGGACTGGTGGTCCGTGATGACGTCTAGTTTAGCTCCTAACACAAATGATCTAAAGTGATTCAGGGCCCAGATGACGCCCAAGCACTCGCGCTGGGTGGCTGCGTAGTTTTGTTGCGCAGCACTCAAGGTCGAACTGACGTATGCTATGACATGCTCCTTGCCGTCTTGTACCTGAGCTAGCACTGCGCCAATGGCGTACAAAGAAACATCGGTATACAAGCGGAAAGGTTGTTGGTAGTCTGGAAAAGCTACAGTCGGGGATTGCACTAATTTCTCCTTCAATGTTTCAAATGCTAAGTTGCGTTCCGAGGTCCATTCGAAAGGTGTGTCTTTATGGGTCAATTGATGGAGGGGCCGAGCAATCTCGGCGAATTTTGGAACAAATCTTCGGTAGTAGGTGGCTAATCCTAGAAAAGACCTCATTCCTTTCACTGTGGTGGGTGGCAGTTGATTAGCGATAGCTGAGAGTTTCTTAGGGTCAGGGGAAATGCCTTGTGCAGAAATGACGTGTCCTAAAAATCCTACAGTGTTTTTTGCAAGTTCACACTTTGAGGGTTTTAATTTTAGCCAGGCGTCTCGGATGCGTTGCAATACATGACGAAGCCTTTGAAGATGTTCTGACCAGGTTATAGAGTAGACGATGACGTCGTCGAGGTAAGCCAGACAGGTTTCCCAAGTAAGGGGAGGTGTGGTGGAGTGGTCATGCCACTGGATTGGTAATCCAATGGACCCGGGTTCAAATCCCGATATGTCAATGGGAAGATATTATTGGGATTGAATTTGTGCTGTACCTAGTATCAGTGCATTACCACAAAGCCCACCGAAATGCCAAAAAAATACCCTCATTGTTCCCTGATTAAATAACACTGTATGAATATTCCCATATTCAAAATATGTTACAGGGGGACAATGCCTAGTGAGTTCACTGCTCAATAGGTGGCGTTCTGAGAGTGAGGGTCTGAGTCTGGAGGGTGAGATGGTGAAGCACTTGAGCGAAGCAACCGGCCGCTTCAGAGATGGAGCTGCTTCGAGCCATGATAGATGCTTCACATGTCTCACTCCCCAGACTGGAACAAGACCTCACGGGCTTCACCGTGTTGAGCGGTGGAATTTACAGGCTCTCAGCCTATGCCCGAGAGGGAGTAGTTGGAATATAGAAAAAAAAAAAAAAAAAAAAAAAAAAAAAATCATTTGAGTACGGACTCCATTAATTGGGAAAAAGTGGCGGGACCGTTGCATAATCCAAAAGGCAGCACGTTGAATTCGTAGAGATGTCCTCCACTGGTCGAAAATGCTGTCTTCTGCTGGTGCTCGGGGGTGATGGGAACTTGCCAATATCCGGCCTGTAAGTCTAGCGTGGTAAACCATCTGGAGCCATGTAGAGAGTCGAGGGAATCATCGATTCTAGGCAATGGTATGGCATCCTTAATCGTGGCGTCGTTGAGGCGGCGATAGTCTACGCAAAACCGGGTGGAGCCGTCTTTCCTTTTCACCAGGACGACTGGGGATGACCAGGGGCTGACGGAGGGTGTGGCGATACCGGCATCTAGCATGTCTTGGACTTGCTGCTCTTCCTCTTTTCATTGTACCGGATTTTTCCGGCGGAAAGGCTGCCGCAGAGGGTGTCCTGTGGTGTGTATGGAGTGTTCCTCTACGGTCGGTCGAAGTTTGGGCGAAAACATCATGAAACTCCAGGGGGAGTTGTTTCATCTGCTGTTGTTGGTATTGGTTCAATTTTGTGGGAACATGGGGCAATATGGGGGCCTGCTCAGTTTTCTCTGGAATTGGGGCGACCTCATCAAAGGTTTCTAAATCACCTATTATGAGGCCTCGAGGTAATGTCAGTTTCTCATCCAAGATGTTGGCAATGAGGATGGCATTGCGTCGGGAGGAGAGGATGGTGGGCTGGATCCTACACCGGTTGGGTCCTTCGGAAATATCGGTGGGAGTCAAGATCATGACGGGCTGCGGCATGGGTCGGATTCGTACCCATTTTTCATGTTGGGGGGGAATCTCGGTTTTTTCATTTGTGAGGGCAGGACTAATTATGGTGGAGGGGGGGGGGGGGGTGCACAGACTGAAAACATTTGGTCTGGCAGGATATTATACTGGGCGGGTTCACTTTTGATTGGTGTCCTGCCTGTTGGGTATCATAATTATGGGCTTCAGTAGCAATGGGAGAGTTAGGGAAAAGGTCACAAAGATCATGTTGGGCTTCAGTAGCAATGTTCACTCCAGGGGAAGCGATCTCTGGGTCAGGAAAAGGAAAAGATAGAGCTTCAGTAGCAATGTTGCAACAGTGCCCACCATTGGGTGCACGTTTAGAACCTTTTGCGGGAGTTTCATTGAGTGGATGAGTAAGGTTGACACCTGGGTGGTCGTTGGTGGTGAGGGGTTTCTTACGACTGTGGTGGGGACAATTTGGGTTGATGAATGTTGGCTTGGAATCCTGGTAGCTTTGTAGTGGTAATTTTTTTTTTCTTTTTTATTTAGATTCTGGAAACTCGGTTGTTTTCTCAAGTTCGATTTAGGAAGCTGAGGTTTTGGTTGATTTTTTTTTTTAAATGGATTAGTCATTGCCCGCAGTCCACTTGGGCTTGGAGCTTCTGAAGTAGGTCCAATCCCAAATATCCGTCATAGTGTTTGCATTCTGAATGGAACACCACAAAAGGATGATGACAGCGTGCATGTTCGGCAGGAGTGGTTATTTGGAGGGGGAGAGTTTCCCCTCTGATGTGAAGAGGGGTATCACCTGCACTAATGAGATTTGAAGTAGTAGGTTGGAGATTGCCAAATCTTTTCTTGTGTTTTACATAATAGGAAATAAATAAACACGATCGAGCAGTGCCAGTGTCGATCAGTAGTCGGACGGGAACGCCCTTGATCTTGACTAGGTGATATATGGGAGGTGGACGCTCACTTTTCGACTCCCCCGCCGAAGTCATGGTGGGCAGGGGAGAACTTAAAAATCCGGGGATTCGGTTTCCTCTTCTCCTTCAACCAGGTCGAGGTTGTCCTCCTCTGGGTATTTCTGAAGGGCGTCCTCTGTTTCCGCGGTCTCGTTGATTTCTTCCTCTGGCAGTTCTTCCTCATTCGCGGAAATTCTGGGCTGTATGGCTCGGTTAGACTTGGCAGAGTCACGGACAAAATGGAGAGGGCACCGGGAATTACAAGCAGAAAAGTCATATGGGTTAATGATAACTAGAGGGTGTGGTTTACTTGGGCGTTGATGTTGGTTGCGGGGAAACACTCTCTTCAGCTGGTGTGGTTTGAAGGCTGGTCTGCTTGGCTGGTAGTATCCGAGATGGTGGTGGATGGAGCAGTTTGTCGGTTGTATTGAGCCTGTTCACCAGCTCGGTATGGTAATTGTGGGTGCATGGTGAACCTTTTAATCGCTGCCATCACTGGTTTCTTGGGTTGAGAGGCTAATATCCTCCGTATGGTCACTATATCCCGCTGAAACCCTACGGGATCGTGAATGGCAAAATATTTGTGTACTGCTGAGGGCAGTACTTGCACTAAATATACTAGAATATGCTGTTCTTGTATATTTCTAGTCAATGTAGGGAATGCGGCCCTTACTTGTTGATTGATGCTTGTGATCGTTGCATCAAGGTCACCATCATACTTGATGTCCTTGATTTTGTTGTGTGCTACAAACACACCTAGGGAAGGCTTAATTGCCTCAATCACCATGGGTTTGAACAGTGCCGTATTATCCATAAGGCTGACTAAGCTGAAGCCTAGGGGCCCACCAAAAGCAGGGGCCCGTGCAACCTTTTTTCTTTTAGTGTTAAATGTTAACACTATGGATACGGTAAATGCAGGGTCCTGCACGTCACTGAATTTAATTTATAGGAATCCTCTTTGATACGAGAGACGCTAAGGGTGCGTTAAACAACATAAGAAAAAAATATATATAGTTCAATTTATGTGAAACAGTCAGGGATGGCTCGACCGGGTGGGTACCATGGGGGCTCACCCCCACCCCCAATCTTAATTTTTCAGTTGGTCAACAATGATGTAACCATGTAAACTATGGAATGGAAGGTTGTCTGATAAGATGGTATTATTTTCTTTGTTACTCCATTAATTACTTAATTCTTAATATTATTATAATAAATTGTACGAAAGGAGAGCGTGAAATTCGCGGGGGGGGGGGGGGGGATGTCGAGGGGCCCAAAGAAGCTCGAAGCCTAGGGGCCCTGCCATAAGTTAATACGGCACTGGGTTTGAACTCATCCCAGGTGAGTACAGGGGTTATTTGTGGGGCTACAAGGGAAACGGCTTTTCCCAAGTGCGTAAGAAGGACGGCTATTTTCTCGCGGTTCGTTGTATAGGCTAAGTCTAGCACTGGTTTTACTATGTCCATATACACTTCAATTTCATACGTCTCCCCATCATATTTGGGGATGGAAATGTGAGAGCGTGGAGCGGCCATATTTATATAGTATCTTTATCTCTGTTTCTTTTCAAATATGTTAAATTTATTGATTCTTCAATCCGAATAGAGAACCATCGCTAGCTACCAATGTTATGCCCTGATTTTATGCAGGATTAACAATGAGGGAAAATAGTACTAAAAATCCAGATGGCGCTGGGGGTCTTATTCAAATGACTATCGTGTGTGATACACCATTGAGGTGTTTGAGGGTTTTCGTGATTTAAGAGGTTTAATACAGTTTGCACACTTATCTGACACATAGTTTTGTAGTATATTTTTACTAGATTCATAATATGATGGTTATATACTCGTTAATGCAGTGAATATATAATAATTAATATAATTCGATACATAAATATCAGCTTATTGAACAAGAAATTTAGTTTCATCTAATGTGGTGTGATAGGCTGGGCGAAATTTTAATACTCATTGAAGTATTGTATTTACTTCCTTTTTAGTTACTAACAAATATGTGTTTCAGTAGAAATTGGCTGAACATACGGTATTATATTCTGTAGCTGTAGAATTTGGCAGGTTGAATGTCTGCGCCTGCGCACTATAGTTTCTTTCCTACAAAACAAGCTATCGTGCGCTTTTAAGTTACCAATTTATAATCCACTATCAAATCGGGCAGCTAAATATGTTACCGGCTATATTTCTTATTAGACCAGTGACAGGAAATCAATCAATGTGAATCAGAATGTCATAGAACACAGAGGCAGCAAATTACATACGTGGAGATGCAGGAAATTCGAAAAAGATGATGATAATTTTTTTTACAACACTGCCTTTTCCACGGGCGACTGGTTAGGTCGTCATCTGACCGCGGCGGAATATACGTACACAGTGTTGCCAAGGTCTTCTTTTGTTCGCACCATTGGGCTAGTTAGGATTCGTTCAGAAGCATAGATTTGCGAGTTTCCATTTCAAACGATATTATATTCTTGATTTACAGTGTGATGGGGTGGATAGCCTCTGAAGTATTATCCTAACTAACTAACATTGAGGAAAGCGGAATTGGGCTGGTTCTATATACTATTAAAGTTGTAGATCGAGGTGTCGAGTGTTGAGTAGCCTATAGCTAGGCTACATTTCATACAAACGTTCATCATGGCTTTCTGTTGGTTGTAGCCTACTATACATGTATGGTAGCCTATGTGGTGGTGACTGAATAGCCTAATTAAGTGATTGTTTGTGAGGGGGGATTGGGACATTGATGCAGATTTGATGAGTGCATGATTGTGATAATAATGTATGTGGTATTTCATTAATATTTAAATGATGTGACACGTAGGCCACTACTCATACAGTAGGCTATATGGGACTAGGCCTAGTTATATTTGAGGAACTCATAGTATCATGCATGCATGGCTGTTAAAGATAAACATATCAGAAAATGTGTGTGATAGGATTAAAATAGCTGAAATTGTCTGTTGTATGGTATTAATTGATACTTTTGAGTGAGTTTGGAGATGTGATGTGCGCTGGCAACCTTGGAATACACACACACACACACGCACGCACAACACAATCTATAACTGAACATTTTACCTTTATTAACACCTTACGAGCAGCCTATGCGGTTTATTTATATGTACCGCCCAGCGGGGTGTTTTTAGCCAAAATAGGGCTGTTTACGTGATCATTTCATGCCTAAATAAGACCCAGAACGTAAAACAAGTATCTATCCCTGAAAGGGCATAAACAGAGCTTTCGAATGACACCATAACAATCCTTTTATGATGGCTAGTTTTCTTGCAATAACCGTGCAACGCGAGTGCAAAAAGCATGTAATTAGGCACTTTCCCCATACAATTCCGTATATAGCGAGTGAGAGAGGGAGGGAGGAGGTGGGATTCGTGTCAGTAGGTTCGCCGCGGTGGTCTGGAGCAGTCATACGCTCGCTACTCTCCTGCCACCACTTGTCTCTCTCTCTCAGCAACATTACGTGCTGAAATTGCCACACGACCTATGTCGAGCGCCGCCACATAGTCCAGCTTTATTTAACTCGACTTATGTTGCTCGCCGCTAATTAAGGGTTAAGACTATAATCCACATTATATTAAGATTTCCATCTGTGAGAAACAAATATCTACCACCATTACTGCTAATGTGCACATAGATTCACAACTAATGTCAAATTTAACAAAGTAAGTTAAGTGGGGAAGAGATGTTTACTGTCCGAGAAGTTTCGTATAATGACTATTATGGGTAGCGAACACTGGCATCAATTTATTATGCGCTTGCCAGATCTGAAACTAGTTTATAATTGTATAATCTAATATCCAGTAAAGTGGCTAATGACGATTATTTTATAAGTTCATCTCAAGTTTTTATACATATCATTTTAAATTTAGGACATGGATACTAAAATGCCCCAGAACGAGAAACCCACCACAGAAGCCACGAGCGAACACCACACAGAAACACCCGAAAGAAAGGTCCACAGAACGAAAGGACCAGCTGACCGAGCCAACCAGTTCAGACAGGCCCAAGCCTGCAGGGCTAAGCAGCTCCAAACCACACCTGCCTACCCCTTCTAAACACTGACCTTTCCCACACCTCACATACACTACCCCTCGTGTCCTACACCTCTACCTACATGATGACGAACATAAATACACCTTAAAGTTAATACACCCATGCTCTGTCCCTAAGTTTGGGATATTAACCTCTGAAGTGCGCATGGGGGTAATTGGAAACGTCCCCCTGTGCTGACGTATTTGAGGTGTTTCCGCCACTAAAATATTCATTGTGCCATTAATAGCATTAATACTTATCCATATGCGCCTATTATGGGTTGATTATAAAGGTATTAACCTGAAACAACAATAAAACGAGTGAAAACAGCGTTTGGATGGTCAAAATCGGAGATATAGCCCGCGAGTTGTATAATGTATGGGTGAGGCAATCTGCTTTCCCGCCAATTTCCCCCAAGGCCACTGAGACACAGTCGATCGATACTCTCTCTCTCTCTCTTGCACTCGCTTGCTATCAGTGATGACCACACCCTCCAATCGGATTTCTAATGTTAGCACGAAAATATACCTCAGAATAAGGGAATAACAGGGAAAATAGGTGATAACTGAAGGAGAGGAGGAAAGTGGGGAAGGAGGGGAGGACTGAGATTTTGCATGGCCCAGGGGCCAAACAAATAAAAAAAAAAAAAAAAAAAAAAAATATAAATTTTTTTTTTTTTTCGATGTCAAAAGTTGATTTTTATTTTCTCTGACTCTTAAGAGTCTCCCCGCAGTGCGCCGGGGGAACTCTTAAGAGTCTCCCCGCAGCTCCCGGGTTAATATCAACATACCCTAAAATACCTTGTCTTGCCAGACTAAGTTTCTGAAGACCAATCGCCCCCATAAATCTATGTATTCAATCCTTAGGTTAGTTATTAATATCAATATACCCTAAAATACCTTGTCTTGCCAGACTAAGTTTCTGAAGACCAATCGCCCCCATCAATCTATGTATTCAATCCTTAGGTTAGTTATCTTATCCACCATTGTGTTCATCTTTTCTGTAATGCCCTCGAAAATAACCCGCAACCCCAATAATGTACTACCCGAGTTGACGTCATGTATAGTGTAAAATAGTCGTTGATGGGAAGTCCAATAAACTCATCACGTGAAACACCACAAGACTATCACCTGGTTGTTAAAAATCGGACTAAGGTTACTATACTTTTATACGTCCGTGGTAGTACAGTGGGTTAGCGCGCGGGCCTGGTTGACCTGTGATGGCCATGGTCACTAACCAACCAGGGTTCGAACCCCACCCAAGGCATCTCAAAACCTGTGGGTTTTTAGGAGGGTTAAACTCCCTTCAGAGGTTCGAGCCCCGTGCCAGGCACCAGGAAAGGTTGACCCTAAGTGTGCCTGGGGAGTTGTCAGGACAGAAATATTCCCTTCACACCCAGCAATTCATTGGTGGCAGCGGTGGGATATTTTCGAGGGCATTACATTTTCCATTTACTTTTCCACAATTGTTATCCGTCTTCCACTCACCTCCTTCGTATCCACAGTCCACACTACTCCATTTTGCTTCGTGTTCTACACCTCTTACCCGCCAGACTCTACCTACATGATGATGAACAGGAATACACATTCATATTAAAACACCCATGCCCTGTCCCTAGGTTGAGCCAATGCCAACCAGTCAGACAGCCATAAATCTATGTATGTTCTTCCATCCGAGAAGTAGTATGTTAAAACCCCCTGTCCTAATTGATAAGAAACTAAGATACCCACGGGTACACCAGTGATATAGAACCATTGCCCCCGTAAGACCTAGACAGCGATGACTACAGATGTTAGCCACCATGCTATAACTTAATGCTTACCCCAACCAGAGATTGTATAGATAACCTTTTTTTGTCCATTGTCTATCATAGTATCATGAAACAATAACGAAGTACCCCTACGAACTGCCGCTTTTCTTTGGTCTATATTTCATAGAAAACGCAGTTCCCAGGGACAACTAGACATACAAGAAATCGTGTCAAATAATAGTGTCCATAACCCCTCGTATTGACAAGTAATAATACACCATGTTTTTCCCTACTTTATCCACAGTCAAGCACACACCTACAGTTAACCTCCTTCTCCCCCACAGCCCCACAGTCCACATGATTCTATCTTTTCCAGACTCATATACCACCCCATAGTTGCATCCCCCGGTAGCATTTGGCTAACGTACTTTCACTGTCCTTTCAAACTACAATATCAACTGTAGCCTAATGCCACCCCCACGCCCGGAGACCTTAGGGTCAAATTTCCAGTAGCCCCCCTGAACTCTATCCCTCTCATTAACAGAAAGGCATCAGTCGCAACAACATCAACAATGGAGCAGCATTAGCAGCCAGGAATAAGGACAACATCATCAAACAGCAAATACAGGTGGGGCAGGGAGGGGTCACAGGGGGAGACATAGCCACAGACAGTCCCCACCCTAGCAGCACAGCTGATCATCACACCGCCAGACGTACGACGAACAATACAAAGAATCTATGTACAGTGTGCGATATTAGATTCAACAAAAGGAGTCCAACATCACAATGTAGTATTTGTAATGAAACAGCACACGATCGATGTTCTTATGTTAACAGCAGAAAAGAAATGGAATGCGATAAATGCAGGGAATTAGCAATTACCCACTCCACCAACTCTACATTACCCACAGCATTACCATTAATACCACAGATATCGGCGACCCAAGTAGCACAACATGCAACAAGAACAACAATAAAAACAGGTAGCACTCGCAAATACATCAACAGGGAAGCAGCATCAACGGACAATGAAAACAACAACAACAACAACAACAGCAAACAACCACAGCCCGACCGCGAGTATCCCCTACTCTCTCCCGCACAAACAGCTGATCGACGCGGACCAAGCCACACCTCCAGTCGTATGATAAACAGTAAGAAAAAACGATGTATAGTCTGTAATATTGGTTTCAACAATAGGAGTTCACTTTTACAATGCAACAGTTGTAATGAAATTGTTCATAACCGACGTACTTACGTTAACAGTAGAAACAAAGTTGAATGTGTTAAATGTAGGAACTCAGCTGTACAACATCGCGAAACCATTTGTTTTATTTGTGAATCACTCATAACACGACGTCAGAAGATCCAAAACTGTGTAAAGTGTAAACAGGTAGCTCACATGAAGTGCATCTCTAAGAAGACCAACAGTGAAGAACGGGAATTCCTTTGCAATAAGTGTGCCTTGCATTCATTACCGAATATTAATGTAAATGATCCAAGTATTAACAACTCAGAATCCAGCCAGGACACATTCAACATCAAAGATGAATACAGAGTGTTCACCAACAAAGGGCTCCATCTTATCCACATTAACGCCAGATCAATGTACCATAAATTGTCAGAAATAAACTTGTTAGATAATAAGGCCAAAGCTTCAATAATTGCAATCACAGAAACCTGGCTGGATTCAAGTATAAACGATGGTGAAATAAACATTCAAGGTTTCAACATGGTTAGGAATGATCGCAATAGGCATGGGGGAGGAGTATGTCTGTATGTAAAAACCAACCTCACACACACAACTAGGACCGACCTCCATGTAGAAAATCACGAAGCTCTGTGGATCGACCTACACCTGCCGAGGACAAGACCCATCACAATTGGGGTATGCTATAGGCCACCAGCCGACACACAATTCTTGACCAAATTTGAACGAACTTTGTCATCGCTAGACCCTCGGAATGAATCCATCATACTAGGGGATTTTAACCTGTGTTACAAACAACGAAATGATAGGCTTGTACGAGAATATAGGCATATACTGACAATGCACAATCACAAACAACTCATCACAACCCCCACACGTATCTCTGAGAACACTGCCACAATATTAGACCACATAACTGTAACAGAGAGGACAAAATATCCCAATCAGGGGTTATACAGACTGGGATAAGTGATCACTTCGTCACATATTGCACACGGAAAACCACAAAAATTACCCTAGAGAATCACAAGATTATCAAAACAAGGTCACTCAGAAACTACAATAAGGACACATTTCTGGACATTTTATGGAATACAGACTGGTCTCCAGTGTTTGGAAGTACAAACGTTAATGACGCATGGGTTGGCTTCAGAACCATCATCACAAACATCCTAGACGAAATAGCTCCTCTGAAAGACATACGAATTAAAGCAAGGTCAGACCCATGGATCAACAATGACATACTACACCATCTGGAACACAGAGACAATCTGTTAAAAAGGCTAGCGAAACATAGACAGGATCAAGGTCTGAAACATGAGTTCAACAGGGCCAGGAATAAACTAAGTAGGAAAATGAAATCAGCGAAAAATAATTATTTTCACAATAAGGCAGAGGAATATCAGAATAACCCAAAGAAACTATGGAGGCACCTAAAAACAACAGGCTACAGCAACAAGACAAGGGATTCGTCTAACACTAATATTGCTCTCACCATTAATGATCAGGTTTGCCACGATAAACGACAAATTTCAACCTACTTCAACTCCTTCTTCACTTCCATAGCAAACACACTTGCACAGAACCTACCTCAACCTCTCAATAAATACACGACAACAACGGCCACCTTTCGTAATTTCTACAGAGATAAAGACATACACCCGAACACATTTAGATTGCAAAATGTTACACCAAAATACACTTTTGACGAGCTGTCTAACCTAAATGTACATAAGAGCACAGGACCAGACAAAATTCCTGCCAAATTTCTACGAGATGGAGCCATTGGTATAGCAGGCCCCCTAACCCACGTCATCAACTTGTCAATTAACACCAACACAGTACCTGCTGAACTGAAGGAAGCTATTGTAACCCCTCTATTCAAGAAAGGAAATAAACTAGAAGTTGGCAACTACAGACCAGTTAGCATATTATGTATTGTATCTAAAATCCTTGAAAGAGCGGTATACACCCAAATTGAACACTACCTCAAACAAAATTATCTATTCTATAAGTTTCAATCAGGTTTCAGATGCATGTACTCGACAGACTCCTGTCTCATCCACTTAACGGATCACATTCGTAAAGAAATGTCTAAAGGTAACTACACCGGTATGGTTCTTCTTGATCTACAAAAAGCGTTTGATACAGTAGACCATGATATCCTATGCAATAAACTACAAGCAATGGGCATAGGGTCTGTGCACTGGTTTAAATCTTATCTTAGTGGTAGAACCCAAGGAGTCAAAATTGATGATAATATATCTGATCCTATGCCAATTAACTGTGGGGTCCTGCAGGGAAGCATCCTTGGTCCCTTACTCTTTCTCTGTTATGTGAACGACATGGAACGGAGCGTCTCATGTAAATTATTACTGTATGCAGACGACAGCGTGCTTCTGGTTTCAGGAAAAGACCCAATAAGTATTGCCGCTTCACTTTCCAAAGAACTAGCATCATGTAGTGAATGGCTAGTGGACAATAGACTATCTCTTCACCTGGGCAAGACGGAAGCCATCTTATGTGGAACAAAACGCAAACTGAAAGACATTGTGGGCTTCTCGGTCAACTGTAATGATATTCCTATAACAACAGTGTCACAAGTTAAATATCTTGGACTGAAACTGGACGCGAGTTTGTCAGGTGAAACAATTTTGGAATCTATCCTGAGTAAGTGTAGAGCACGTATAAAATACCTGTATAGACAGGTGGGATGCTTGCCTGCGGCGACCAAAAAGACCCTCTGCCAAGCGCTTGTTCAATGTCATTTTGACTATTCTGTGTCATCCTGGTACTCTGCATCATCTAAATCAGCACAGCACAAACTTCAGGTCACTCAAAATAAAATGGTTAGGTTCATGCTGAACCTAGGACCCAGATCACATGTTGGCAAGGAACAACTTCAGTCACTAGGTATGCTCAATGTCTCTGACAGGGCCAAACAAATCAGGCTAACTAATGCCTTCAACATTTTCTATGACAGAGCTCCAGAGTATCTAAAGAATGATTTTGTTAAAGCAAATGAGAGGAGTGGACATAATACAAGAAACATGATGTTTAATTTTAAGGTCCCGAGAATCCAAGGACAGGGTAAGCAAGCATTCTTCTTCACTGCCATCAAAGACTGGAACGACCTACCCCAGTCAGTCCGTGAAAAGAGAACACTGTATTCCTTCAGACGTAGCCTGAAGGAACACCTGAACCGGACAGCTGCGAGAAGGGAGCACCAAGCTTATGTCTACTACTAAATACGACATAAGAGATAGACAAACCAAACTGAAATGATTACTGATTACGGATTACTGATATTTACTATAGGATGTAAGGTATCTTAAAATAACCCCTAGAAATACTTTCTCTAAAGTATCTATTTCTCTATCCTCCCCATTTCCCCAGCTAACCTAATCCCACAAGGACCCCAATGGAAATACACCTAACGGCCTTATTGGGCTATCCTTAGTTGGAATTATGCAAGGCTGGTACATGCCATATTTATAACATACTATGTGGTACCAACTCTGTAAATTGCTAACTGAATAAATATTATTATTATTATTATTATTATTATAACACCCCGCGCTCCTCGACTCTTTTCCGACCTATCCTCTCCCTCATACCTCTTGAAGATCCTTGATTTTTCCGTTGCTAACGCTCTCCAACCTTTTATATATATACTCCTATCCAGCCTACCTTCCCTTAGTAGGCCGGAACAACATTAGAACTTTACTAACCCCTTGCATGTTATCTATTCCCTTACAACCCATTCACAACCCTGCACCCAATGATCGTCGGTGCGAGGCTAGCCGCCTCACCAGTAACTAACTTCTATTGCCATACTTCCAGATAAATGTGGCAGAGTTAGCAACCCAGTCTCCACCACATCCAGCAAACCATACAATTAACAACCAACCGATTAAAACCAGCTAGCCAAGGCACCTTCGGTTTTGGTATTAAGAACACCCACATCTGTCTCATAAACAGAGGGTTATTACAAACACTTGTGATATGGCAAGCCCCTAGCCACAGCCGCCGGACGACCATCCTAGAGAGAGGGCGCCCAGCTACCCCTTTTTTACCCACCCGAGGAGGGAGACCCCCACCCCTGCGGAGGTATACCTGACCCCTGTTTTGACTTCCGGGTCATTGCCAGGTAGCACAGGAATTCTTCCTATCAATGAACTAACCATGCATGACTAACCACCTTACTAACCTCTATTAACCCACAATAACCCATTCACCTTTCTTGCATACTCGGATAATCAAATTAGCACCTCAGCTATACCATAGAATGAAGATTGAACAATCTAAGAGAGACGCTCCTATCACAGCTGTCCCAATCCTCCTCGCAAAGTAGATCCAGTCTCCCTCCCCTCAATACTTCCAGTATAGCCAGAATAGTACCTCTTACTAAGGCTCAGTTATATCACAATATGAAGGCTCCCTATAGCCATGTGCCACAACAGTAATCACCACCTTACCTAGTCCCCATATCTATTGAGAGCTCAAATAATTCCCTAAGACTCGAGATCCCTATGGCCTACAGGGTCCAAAACCGAGCCTATAAACCCAGCTCTAGCCCCCAGTAAAATCAGTTGAAAGAGAGACACCAACCCAGGTTGGTCACCAGAGTTAACCTCGAGCTCTATCCTTGTTGGTTGCTGAGAGTTGAGTTCCAGAGCTGGCAGACTCCGTGGCAGATTTGGATAGAAGGACCTGTCCACGTACTTGAGAACTTCCTACATATGGACCACCTGGACGGCCGCGGAACCAGTCGTTAGCCCCCAACATCACGGACGCAAGATAACCAGGACCAGACCAATCAAATACTACCCAAGATTCACTCTATCAGTACTACATTGTTACAGTGCTATTTAGAGATTCACTTATTAATTTCTATGAAGTGGCTATATCTTTGCCCCAGTATAATTCATATATAACCATTCCATTAGGAAGTGCTAAGCGTATCAGTGTTCATTAATTAACAGGCGATATTAACTCTCGTAATTACCCCTATATACCCAGATATTATTACATAGAAGTGAAACCCTAGTGATATCTGAATGTTCGCCCACTGATTTGCGTTCTATGTATTTCTGATACAAGAATATAAAACTTAGATCAGTACCCCCTGAGGTTACTAGAATTCCCGTGCTCTAAAATACGCGTGTCTAATCTAGTCTGTGAACTACTACTTGTGCACCAGAGCTACCAGTAATAAATCTAACAGTGAATATGAATCTATAAGTAACATTGATGGTCTCCAGTATATAAACTTGTGAATTAAAGCCAGTGATCAGAAGATTAATACCTGAACGTTGGAAGTGGGAGACTAGGCTCCATCCAGATCCACTTATGCTAGTGTTGTTCAATTCTATCATTTGTCTTGCACGAGTATTTCAGAAGTGGTATATCAATAAACGTGATCGTGTGTCTTGTTACCGTGTGTTTATTTTGTGTTCTCTATTCCTCATACCTTGTATTGGTGCATGCAGCCTTATAATAATAATAATAATAATAATAATTCTTTATTCCAGACACATAAGATAGATACAGTATAAATACAGTACGACCTAATGGTCCATATCACATACACTTCTCGTCAGAGCACAGATAATAATTATACACAAAGATATATTAATAAAGAAACAATAAAATAAAATATACAGTAGGCCTATTTACAGAATAGAGCACATATCACATTTTGTCACAATATAACACAGATAGGCTAACTAAGGCTATTGCTCAATGTTGGTTAACACCTATTGCACAGATCATTGCTCATAGTTCAATTAGACCTATATATTACATTACATACTATGTGTGCAGCAGCTTCTGCCAGTGAGATATAATACGGGATTCATAGATATGATCACTAGACCAAAGAGCTACAATCAGCGTGTTACTGGAGGATTGCAGTCGCTGCGAAAAGCTGTACACCAGTCTCCTGATGACAGCCCGACAGCACTGCACATCCAACAGTGTGCACACCATATTTAGAGAGACCAATGAACATCTTGAGTATATTATGATAGGATGTACACAGACCATTTATGGTGGCTCTCTTATACTTCCACCACAAATGGGCCGTGTACATAGAGGAACAATATGTCCGGAACAAAGTGACTTTAGTTTCCCAATTACACATGTGAAATTTTCTCAAGATGGTGTTACCACGTAAATATAGCTGTCTGCGCTGACGGCCGATATCTGCATCATCTGAGCAATCGTTTTAGATAATGTGTCCCAGGTATTTTATTTTGTTTACTTCTTGAATAATTTGATTATTGAGTGAGAAATTTGGCAGTTTACTTTTATACAGTAATTTTGATCTAAATATAAGAACAGCACTTTTCAGTGGGTTGAATTTAACACAATGTTTACTACCAAAAGATTCACATATATCAAGAAGTTTGCTCAGACCCGCAGAAGACGGTGCAATAATGACCAGATCATCAGCATACATGAGATGGGTGATGATTTTATTCCCACCATAACATCCGATCTGCTCTTTATTCAATTTATCACTTAATTCATCCATATATACATTGAATAAGTAAGGTGAGAGAATACTACCCTGTCTCACTCCATTGGTTACTGTAAAGGAATCCGAAATAATGTTACCCCATCTTACATTAAATGTTTGATTGGCGTACCAGTACTTCAAGATTCTCAGTATATAGGATGGCACTCCCCTTGTTGCTAATTTATCAAACAGGTTATTGTGGCAGACTCTGTCAAATGCCTTACTAGCATCAAGAAGGCATACAAAAATAGAGCTGTTCATTTTGATGTCCCCATCCACTAGCTCCTTCAGAGTGTAGATGCACTGGTCCGTACCATGATTCTTTTTAAAACCAAATTGATTACTATTAGTTGAGATATACACTGAGATTCTGTCTAAAATGATTAACTCTAGTATCTTACTTACAATACTGGCAAGGGCAATAGGTCTATAGTTGTCTTTTGATGTAATTTTGCCAGCCTTGTCTTTAATTACTGGTATCAAGGTAACGGACATCATGGATTCTGGTAGGAAACCATGGATTAGAAAGCTGGTAAAGCAACTGCTGAGTTTCTCCAAGGGGAAAGTGGAGGAGTACTTCAAATGTTCAGCATATATACCATCAAAACCACAGGATTTGTTAGCATCTAGCCTACTTATTGCAGCCTTGATTTTTTCACTTGTAACTTTAATTGTGTCATATTTTTCTTCTTTGTTACACTCTGTTGTAGCAGCAATGGTATTTCCTTGGTGCCCAACAGAGTTAAACAAAGTTTGGTAATGTGTTTTCCAAAGATTGGCTATGTTATTAGTACCAGAGATTCCATCTACACTAACGGGTAGAGGTGTGCAGCTATTATGCATTTTTTTAATATCCTTCCAGAAGGCCAATGTGTCTTTGCTAGCAAAGTTTTTGGCCAATGCTTCTCTTCTTAATACATTTTCATTGTTTTTTATATATCTGATTGCATACTTGCATCTAGCCTTTAGTCTGGTGAACATGTCAAAAATGGGTCCCTGTCTCGGTTTGTTATGATCCAGCCATACACTACGAGCATCTCGGGATGCCTGGTATAGTTCTGAAACATGGTCATTCCACCCAGGTTTGTTAAAAAAAAAAAAAAAAGAGTAATTTTTGTTATGCTTGTGAAATACTATGTCACTAGCCTTAGTAAGACAAGATATAATATTATTGTACAGCTTGCTGACCTCTTCTCGATGACTAGCATTAACACGATTGGGGTCTTCACAGGTAATGGCATCCTCACTGCCAGGATCAAGCTCAGAAAGGAGAGTGTGTGTTAAAGTGCAAAATTGCTCACACTCCTCCTCGTCAAGCCCGCCCCATGGCAGTTTTGGATTTACACTATTGTTTGACTGGGTTAATTCTGGCGCTCTTTCCAAACTAGCTGTTAAGGTCAATGGGATATGATCTTCATCTGTATATGTATACTGAATTTCCATATTTGTTATCATATCATGGAAATCAGCACTAGCTACGGTATGATCTAGCCAAGACGTTGAGCCCCATGCTGCACTGACACATGTGTAACTACTATGAGGGAGCATGAGCTGAGAAGAGATAATTAGATCATGCTCACCACAGAAGTTAGTCATATGACTAGCAAACAGAGAGTTACTCATGTCCTTCAGATTAGCATTCCAGTCCCCTATTACAGAGTAGCAGGTGGTATTTAGTTCTTGTAAAAGAGCACTTAGCTCTCCAAGGCATTCCAGGTATTGTTCTTCATTTTCATTACATTGGTAGGGCAAGTACACACTAAGAATAACTACTTTCCGTTGGATATCTTCTATTACTATACCTGTACACCATGGTAAATTTGTTACAAGTGGTTTAACCTGGCTGTCTAAAGAGTCCCTCCACAAAATAGCTACTCCTTCCGGTGGGTGACCTGCTACTAGACCATCCATAGCATCGGTTGTCGAGACCCCAAACCCATGAAAATTATCACAGATAGTACTGAGGTTACCCAAATCCTGTTTAAATTACCAAGTCTCTTGCAGGCACACAATATCACTGGTATTAAATACGTCTACTACATCAGGGCGTAGGAGAAGCCCTCTGTTGGTTTTAGGGAGCCCCCTACAGTTATAAGTAGCAATACGCAAATTGTTGGGAGATGAAGTAGACTTTATATCCATGATTAAGAGTTGTTGGGAGGGTGGGTTACCGTAGTTATAGAGTCCTCATTTGTTGTTACCGGTACCTGTGCCCTATGTTCTCTCCACCAGTACACCGATGCTTCCTCTGGCCAAAGTTCTTCATCCATAAACACCTCGGGATTTGGACACTCACAGTTTATTCTGAATGAAATATATGTGTGCCTATCAGACCAGGGAATAATTGGTTCAACATCCATACTAAGACTGAGTTTATTGGAGAAATATACTTTCAAGTCGGATGCCGTCACTCCTGGCTTAAAACCTGTCGCGAATACTTTGGCTATGCGTGATCTTTTCACTTTTTTAACTGTACTTATCCCCGTACTTTTATTTTTACCCTTAATCCCCTGATGCATAAAGTTCCTAGGTTGAATTTGCACAGCCATAGAATTCCTAACATTGTTTGTGGTACCAGTACCGGTACCTCCATTCAGCCTCTGTTCCCCCTCAGGTATGTGATGAGTTTTACCTTTGGTGGAATGTACCCTAAACCATTGTCCTTGAACAGTACCCTCCCCCTTATCATCACCTGAGGGTGGAGGCGTTGTGATCCTGTCGATAGGGGTTGTTGTCGAGCTCCTTCCCGTCGCAGGTGTTGTAGTGATGCCTTGCGCGTTGCCTGTACGTGCAGCTACATTATAGGCCCCAGGTGTTGCTATACTCATTATAGTGGGTGTACCGCTTCCGACGCTCCTCACTGCAGGGTTGACTTCATTAACTCCCTCAGACATATTATGTTCCAGTAAGTCCGAGGAGGCGGGAGCCCCAGGATCATTGCCACTGCCTCGCACTACACTCACAACAACACTGCGGCCGTTAGAATTATCGCAGGAGGCTGAGGTTGCCACCAACGGTTTTATCGTATGGTAACTTATCGGACTTACTGAGCTCATATGACGCAAAATTGTGTCATAAACTTATTGGAGAGGTATAGAGATAAGTCCATATGACGCGATCGCGTTATATGAGTTTTTGGTGGACTTATTCATATGACGCGATCGCGTCATATATGTCGCAAGGAGTTAATTTCCTCAGTGGCAGAAGTTACGTTGATGTTAGGCCTACCTCGGGTTGTCTCGTCGGTTCTACTCGTTATGGCTGTGGCTTCCTGTGTGATGGAGGAGGCGCCACCGGCACCTGGTGTGGAGCAGCTGGTGGTGGCATCAGTAATTTCCCCTGTGGCAAAGGTTTCAACAGAGTTAGGCCTCCCTCGGGTTGTCTCGTCGGAGTCGTCGCCGTCGGTTCTGATCGTTGTGTCGTGGACAGTTGTGGATGTGGCCGTGGTCTCCTGTGTAGTGGAGGGGGCGCTATCTGATGTAGTGCGGCTGGTAGTGGACACTGCAGGTGTGGTATTTATAGGCTCTGGATTAGTGTCATTTACAGATGCAGTAGGCCTAGGCCTATTTGAGGGAAAGCCACCTGAAGATATTAAATTTCCTTGGGATTGGCTGTAGTCCTCAATCACTAGCACTCTACTACTCAGATCACCAGTTAATAAAACATATTTGATTAGGCCCACAAAAACACATGACAGTCATTCGAAAAATAGTCCTGTTAATATTTTAATAGATAGGTATCTGTTATGCCCTGTTTTTCTACAGGTTTAACTTGGGTAATGTCACTACTAATGTGAGTTCTAACTGACTGGGTATATAAAGGAATATAGACAGAGAAGTATGGTGTGACGGTGTGATTAGACTCCAGTTTTCACCTCACATTTTCCACATAATGGGCCATCCAGCAAGTACTCTACCTGTCACATAGGTGCATGAATACCTAGTGTTCACACTCTGATAAAGGACATAGCAGTTTCTTAATGGTGGGGGGTATGAGACACCTCTGCCTGTGCGCACGTATTTGAGCTGTTTCCATCACTAAAATATTTATTTTATCATAAATAGCATTAATACTTCTCCATATGTGCCTATTATAGGTTGATTATAAAGGTATTAACCTGTTACAACAATAAAACAAGTGGAAACAGCGTTTGGATGGTCAAAATCGGCGATACAGTCCGGGAGTTACATAATGTATGGCTGAGGCAACCTCCTCTCCCGCCACTTTTCCCCAAGTCTGGAGAGACACTGTCGATCGATACTCTCTCTCTCTCTTGCACTCGCTTGCTAACAGTGATGACAATGCCCTGCTTGCAACTCGCTAATGTTAGCACGAAAATATACCACAGAATAAGGGAATAACAGGGAAAATAGGTGATAACTGAAGGAGGGGAGGAGAGTGGGGAAGGAGGGGAGGTAGAGGAGTGATATTTTGCATGGCCCAGGGGCAATTATTTTTTTCTTTTTTTTTCGGTGTTTTTGTTATGCCCTGTTTTTCTACAGGTAAAACTTGGGTAATGTGAGTTCTAACTGACTGGGTATATAAGGCTGCATGCACAATACAAGGTATGAGGAATAGAGAACACAAAAGAAACACACGGTAACAAGACACACAATCACGTTTATTGATATACCACTTCTGAATACTCGTGCAAGACAATTTGATAGAATTGAACAACACTAGCATAAGTGGATCTGGATGGAGCCTAGTCTCCCACTTCCAACGTTCAGGTATTAATCTTCTGATCACTGGCTTATTTAACCTCTGAAGTGCGCATGGGGGTAATTGGAAACGTCCCCCTGTGCTGACGTATTTGAGGTGTTTCCGTCACTAAAATATTCATTGTGCCATTAATAGCATTAATACTTATCCATATGCGCCTATTATGGGTTGATTATAAAGGTACTAACCTGAAACAACAATAAAACGAGTGAAAACAGCGTTTGGATGGTCAAAATCGGAGATATAGCCCGCGAGTTGTATAATGTATGGGTGAGGCAATCTGCTTTCCCGCCAATTTCCCCCAAGGCCACTGAGACACAGTCGATCGATACTCTCTCTCTCTCTCTTGCACTCGCTTGCTATCAGTGATGACCACACCCTCCAATCGGATTTCTAATGTTAGCACGAAAATATACCTCAGAATAAGGGAATAACAGGGAAAATAGGTGATAACTGAAGGAGAGGAGGGAAGTGGGGAAGGAGGGGAGGTAGAGGACTGAGATTTTGCATGGCCCAGGGGCCAAAAAAAAAAAATTTTTTTTTTTTTTTTTTTTTTTTTTCGATGTCAAAAGTTGATTTTTTTTTTCTCTGACTCTTAACCTGACAAGCGCGATTTGACAGTAGGTGCTAGGGTAGTTATTTGTGCATTTCTAGCCCTGGATTCTGACAGAATTCGTTATATTTACAATATAAACCATTATTTGTTTTCGGTATGCTTTTATTTTACATATATGATGTATATATGAACCTTCAAGAGTGCTAAAATAAGTGGGAAAGCATTTGGGTGGTGAAAAACGAAGATATTGGCCACCCGGTCATAATCTCAAGCGAGAGAGAGAGACAGGCAGCCTTCCCCTCGCTGTCTGGGAGTCAACTGAGGAGAGCGGGGCGGTGTGTGCCAGTGTCTGGGTGTTGCATAACGATCTTTTATGCAACCCACTTGTGCTACATTATCGCGGGAGAGAAAAATAACCGATAAATGATGATAATAAGAGGAAAAATAGGTGATAATTGAGGAGGGGAGGGAGGGGGGAATAAGGTGGGGAAGGAGGGGAGGGGGTGGGTGAGATTCATGGATGAGTACTGGAGGGGAATTATCTCACCTAGAGACAAATTCCTTTGTTTTGATAGGCCCTTTTTTTTTATGGAAGTCTTTTTTTATGGTCCTGCTTCCGTGAGGCCTATCGCGTTCCCTATAGGAAGCCTTCCGTGAGGCCTATCGCGCTTGCCGGGTTAAGAGTCTCCCCGCAGTGCGCCGGGGGAACTCTTAAGAGTCTCCCCGCAGCTCCCGGGTTAACAGGTTTATATACCGAAGACCATCAATGTTACTTATAGATTCATATTCACTGTTAGATTTATCACTGGTAGCTCTGGTGCACAAGTAGTAGTTCACAGACTAGATTAGACACGCGTATTTTACAGCACGGGAATTCTAGTAACCTCAGGGGGTACTGATTTAAGTTTTATATTCTTGTATCAGAAATACATAGAACGCAAATCAGTGGGCGAACATTCAGATATCACTAGGGTTTCACTTCTATGTAATAATATCTGTATATATGGGTAATTACGAGAGTTAATATCGCCTGTTAATTAATCAACACTGATACACTTAGCACTTCCTAATGGAATGGTTATATATGAATTATACTGGGGCAAAGATATAGCCACTTCGTAGAAATATTAATAAGTGAGTCTCTAACTAGTACTGTAACACTGTAGTACTGATAGAGTGAATCTTGGGTAGTATTTGATTGGTCTGGTCCTGGTTATCTTGCGTCCGTGATGTTGGGGGCTAACGACTGGTTCCGCGGCCGTCCAGGGGGTCCATATGTAGGAAGTTCTCAAGTACGTGGACAGGTCCTTCTATCCAAATCTGCCACGGAGTCTGCCAGCTCTGGAACTCAATTCTCAGCAACCAACAAGGATAGAGCTCGAGGTTAACTCTGGTCACCAACCTGGGTTGGTGTCTATCTTTCAACTGATTTTACTGGGGGCTGGAGCTGGGTTTATAGGCTCGGTTTTGGACCCTGTAGGCCATAGGGACTCGAGTCTTAGGGAATTATTTGAGCTCTCAATAGATATGGGGACTAGGTAAGGTGGTGATTACTGTTGTGGCACATGGCTATAGGGAGCCTTCATATTGTGAGATAACTGAGCCTTAGTAAGAGGTACTATTTTGGCTATACTGGAAGTATTGAGGGGAGGGAGACTGGATCTACTTTGCGAGGAGGATTGGGACAGCTGTGATGGGAGCGTCTCTCTTAGATTGTTCAATCTTCATTCTATGGTATAGCTGAGGTGCTAATTTAGTTGTCAGAGTATGCAAGAAAGGTTAATGGGTTATTGTGAGTTAATAGAAGTTAGTAAAGGTGTTAGTCATACATGGTTAGTTCATTGATAGGAAGAATTCCTGTGCTACCTGGCAGTGACCCGGAAGTCAAAACAGGGGTCAGGTATACCTCCGCAGGGGTCGGGGTATCCCTCCTCGGGTGGGTAAAAAGGGGGAGGTGCGCGTCCTCTCTCTGTGATGGTCGTCCGGGCGGCTGTGGCTGAGGACTTGCCATATTACAAGTGTTTGTAATAACCCTCTGTTTATGAGACAGATGTGGGTGTTCGTAATACTAAAACCGAAGGTGCCTTGACCAGCTGTGTTTAATTGCATGGTTTGTTGGATGTGGGGGAGACTGGGTTGCTAACTCTGCCACATTTATCTGGAAGTATGGCAATAGAAGTTAGTCACTGGCGAGGCGGCTAGCCTCGCACTGACGATCATTTGGTACAGGGTTGTGAATGGGTTGTGAGGGAATAGATGGCATGCAAAGGGTTAGTAAAGTTCTAATGTTGTTCCGTCCTACTAAGGGAAGGTAGGCTGGATAGGAGTATATATATAAAAGGTTGGAGAATGTTAGCAACGGAAAAATCAAGGATATTCAGAAGGTATGGTGGAGAGGCTAGGTCGGAAAGGAGTGGCGGAGCGTGGGGGGTTAATGAGAGGGAGAGGATTAAGGAGGGCTACGTGGAAGTTTGACCCTAAGGTCTCTGGGCGTAGGGGTGGCATTAGCCTACAGTTGGTATTGTAGCCTGGGGGTTAATGCCAGGGAATGCATGTTAGCCAAACGCTACCGGAGGATGAGCAATATGTGGTGGTATATGAGCCTGGAAAAGATAGAATCATGTGGACTGTGGGGCTGTGTGAAAGAGGAGGTTAACTGTAGGTGGTGCTTGACTGTGGATAAAAGTAGGGAAAAACATGGTGTATTATTACTCGTCAATACGAGGTGTTATGGACACTATTATTTGACACGATTTCTTGCTGATCTAGTTGTCCCTGGGAACTGCGTTTTCTATGAAATATAGACCAAAGAAAAGCGGCAGTTCGTAGGGGTACTTCGTTATTGTTTCGAGGTAGATATAGACCATGGTAAAAAAAGGTTATCTATACAATCTCTGGTTGGGGTAAGAATTAGAGTTACTGCATGGTGGCTAACATCTTCAGTCATTATCTCGATCTAGGTCTTACAGGAATAATGGTTATATATCAATGGTGTACCCGTGGGTATCATAGTTTCTTATCAATTATGACATGGGGTTTAACATACTTCTCGGATGGAAGAACTACATAGATTTATGGGGGCGGTTGGTCTTCAGAAACTTAGTCTGGCAAGACAAGGTATTTTAAGGGGGCGAACATATTACTTCTCGGATGGAAGAACATACATATATTTATGGCTGTCTGAACTGGTTGGCATTGGCTCAACCTAGGGACAGGGCATGGTTGTTTTAACCTGGGAGGAACATACATAGATTTATGGGGGGATTGGTCTTCAGAAACTTAGTCTGGCAAGACAAGGTATTTTAGGGTATGTTGATATTAATATCCTAACTTAGGGACAGGGCATGGGTGTATTAACTTAAGGTGTATTTATGTTCATCATCATGTAGGTAGAGGTGTAGGACACGAGGGGTAGTGTATACGCGAGGTGGGGGAAAGGGTTGTGAATTGTAAAGGGTTGGTTTGAGGCTAGGCGCCGCGCTGCTCGTGACCTAGGATAGTGACCCTTAATGCGCTGGACATAGGGGTGGCATTCCCCTACGATCGAACAGGTAGAGTGGTGTGTGCAGCGGGGCGTGAAGGATATGTGGACAGGATGACCCAAAACAGGGGACCACTGAGCATAGGGTCACGAAGCAAAAATAGAGTAGTGTGGATTGTGGATACGAAGGAGGTGATTGGAAGACGTATAACAATTGTGGAAAAGTAAATGGAAGAGATGAACACAATGGCGGATAAAAGATAATTAACCTAAGGATTGAATACATGCATGAATGACGGCATTATAGCCGTCGTCCTAATAAGATGATGAAACCTGGTTGGTCTGCACGTGGCACAATACGACACAAGGACAGTGCCGCTATGTCGTATCAATACTGGTGGCATACTCCGGTTAATATTATATATACACTTAGTTTCTAGAAGAACAAGGCAAGGGGGGGCGACTGAGCATGGGGGTACATATATCTATACTCGTCATGGAAAGGGAGATATGAGGTAGCTTTCCTGCATCTCTCCTGATAATTGTCTGCAGATTGGTCATAGTGAGTTTATCCGAATTAACAGGCCTAAATCAATACAATAACTGGCATAGGGTTATCGGGTGTATAGAGTCGTGGTTAAAGGTTGGGAATATATAGTTAGTGGATAAAACCACGGAAGGTTAGAGACATAGAATTGTTAGAATTGGGGGGGCTATGATTGTTATATAACTAAATACAGGGCTGACGTAATCACGATCTGATTTGGTGTGAAATGGAAGTTAAGGCGTCTTAGATCGCCTCGAACCTACACAATGAAAGTATTATAGTCTGTATGGTGGTTACATAATTAAATACATACTTAGGTGGTACATTAAGGATATCAGTGAGTAAAGTATTGTGGTTTGTATATTAGAAGACTGTGATTGAGAGACGTATAATATGTGGAATGAATTGAGAGAGAGGGAGAGAGACCAAATCGGAAAAGGAAAAGGGGCCTGGGATCTCGTTGGGGCTGGGAGTTTTGCTCTCAGGATTTTCGTTCCTGTGGCTCGTTAGGGTTGGAGGTTTCGCTCTCAGGTTTTTCGTACCACAGCGTTCCTGTGGTATTTTACTTCCGTCGCCTTTATATTAGGTACGACCTTGTACCTCAAGGTTGGAGTACGTGGGTTTGTTTAGGGGGGGCAGGTCAGGTCGGTGAGGGGGTTAGGTTGGAGGGAAATGGCAGCTTGTCGGTGAGGACGAAGATTACTGTCATATCGACTAGCAACAGACTGTTCAGAAAAGAGAGACAAAAACTTAAAACATTTTATCCTGGAATGTGAATAATATAATGAAATTAGGAAAAACAAATTACTCAGGCCATATATCTAAGACACTGGAAACTAATAGGAGAGTTACTATTCAAGAAAGAAGGGAACGAGGGAAGAAAATACATAGATGTTGGAAAAGGAGAGAAGAGATGATAAAAGAACTTGACGAAAGGACAGATAATTAAGAACAGGAAAATTAAGAAGAGCTAAAGTGTTTAATAAGGTATAAAACATATTTAAAAGATAGTCAGAAAAGTGTAGGTTAACAAGAAAAGTAGTATGACTAAGGGAAAAAAATATAATATATACAGTAAATGGAAAACATGTAAATTTGTAGAATCATGCCCAATCGCTTAGGAATTCTATCTATCTATCTATTGCCTGACGCCGTGATCCCCGAAGGGGTGGCCACGAACGAACCGCCCCCATGCACCTCTGTCCCCAGTCAGTCGACGCCCCTCCCCCCAACCAGCACCGCCTTCGTTCATGTACTTCCTCACTCCATCCTTCCACCTCATATTCGGTCTACCTCTCCCCCTCTGTCCCTCCACCTCGCTCTCGTACACCCTCTTAGTCATTCTCTCGCTTTCCATACTTTCCATAGTCCGAACCATCTCAAGTTGTTCCTTTTCACACTTTCCAGCACATCTACCTCCACACCACACCTCATCTTACTTCCTCATTAGTCTGTCTATCCCCATGTAACTCCGCACGCACTCCTTAAGTAATTCATTTCCACTGCTCTCACTCTTGGGTCTGAGTCTCTCAAACCAACGTCCATGCTTCGCTTCCGTAAGTCAGTGTCGGGATTACCACACTGTCATGCAAGGACTTCTTCACTTCCATACTGACCACCCTATTTCTTGTTACTGCTTTTAGCGTTCCTACAACCCTCTTCCCCTGTTGTACCCTCTCCCGCACCTCTTTATCCATAGTCCCATCTTTACTCAACACACTGCCCAGATACTTAGAAAGAGTTGACGATCTCCATAGCCTGACCGTAAGCTTCACCTCACACTCTGTGGACTTCACCCCTTTCGAAGACCATAACCTTGCTCTTCCCGTATTTACCTTCAAATTCCGTTTTCGCACACTGTTCCAAACTCATTACCAGACCCTGCAACTCCCATTCATTATCACTCATCAGAACTGTATCATCCGCAAACAGCAGTATAGGTAGCTTCCACTCAATTCCCTCCCTTTTCAGCGATACACCAACATCCACTGCTCTTGATAGTATTTCTTTCATAACTCCATCCATATATACAGTAAACAACCACGGGGACATCACACACCCTGTTTCAAACCAACATTCAGGTCAAAGAACTCGCTCTGCTCACTCTCCACACGTACTGCGCCTTTGCACCCTCATACATGCTCTTCACTGCTTTCAGCAACTTGCCCTCTACTCCGTATATTCTAAGTACTTTCCACAAACCTTCTCTATCCACTCTGTCATAGGCCTTCTCCAAGTCCATAAAGGCAACATACACCTTTTGTTTCTTCTCCAGATACTTCACAACACAATTTAGGGTAAAAATCTGATCTACACATCCTCTTCCCTTCCTAAAACCTCCCTGCTCGTCGCCTATCCATTTCTCCGTTCTCACTCTCACTCTCTCAATCACTACCCTACTGTATACCTTCCCTACTACGCTTAGAAGACATATTCATCGGTGGCTACCACACACTCTGCTTTCCCCCTTGGCCTTAAACAGGGGGACAATTATGCCAGTCTTCCAGTCATCGGGTGCACTCCCTTCTCCCATGCTAGTTTGCACATTTTCCATACCCATTCTATCACTATCTCACCACCATACCTCAACATTTCCCCACACACTCCATCTGTTCCTGGTGCTTTCCCCAACTTCACTCTTTTCATGGCTTCCCACACTTCGGACCTCCATGATCCCACCTCCTCCTCCACTACTTCTCTTCTTCTCCCTCCCATACCATATCCAGGCTATGTTTGCTGGCTCTTCATTCCTTTCATTTAGCAACTCACTGAAGTACTCCCTCCATCTTTCGACTCTCTCTTGCTTCTCGGCTAGCATTCTCCCATTCTTATCTTTCACACCCTTACTGTTTTCCTTGCTACCTTCCCTAACTTTCTTGACTTCTTTCTCGGTTACACCATGAAAATACCCGGCTGGTTGCCGAGTTTTGGCCACGCGTGGTTTAAAAACAGGCTTGTTTCCCTGGCGAGTGGGTGTCTGTGGCTCCCCAGGACGGCGTCGCTGGGGTGCCTGTTTCAGGCTCCTTCTGATTCCCGGTGGGTTGGCTGTACCCATCTAACAGTGTTCATACGGACACGTGTTGTTTGTAGTTTTTTCGGTTTTGCAAAGCCAATATAAAACTATGCTGTTGTTGTATTTCCTCCCCGGCGATCTTTTACAAAGATGTGGGGTTCGGAACAATTGGGGTTAACTTTTAAACTTTAAATCACCCGGCGGGTGCAACCTGGTAGGGTGGGATGACCGAATTTGCAAAATTCAGTTTAGTTGACCAGACAATTGAGGGATGCATTGTGTATCGCCTCCTTCAACATACGGCAATTTAAGGCACAATTGGGGTTAACGTTTTTTAAACTAATATTCACACCCGGCGGGTGCTCCCTGGAAGGGTGGGAATAACGAATTTACAATTCAGTTAGAACCAGACAATTGAGGGATACGTTTTGTATCGCCGCCTTCAACATACGGCGATCTAAAAAGATACTTCGGGAGAAGTTAGATCTCGTATATTTGTCAGGCTTCCCAGTTTTTGATCTACGAGATAATTCGGGGGTCGGCGTTTTTTTTTTTTTTTTTTTTTCCAAAATTGAATCTTGAAACAAACACCACCGGAAAGACTTCGTCAGTTATAAACGCCATGCTGGTCTTTATATATTATGTCAGAGAGTATTCATAAATCTTTTGGACAAATTCAGATATTCTGAAATCTTTTACTTAGGAAACCCAACCGCGTAGCGAGCTGTTGTCGTTGAGTATTACGTCTCGTTACCCGGCGGGTTATTTAACACTTGTGTGCGAACATGTTTGGGTTAACCTTATGAGCATTAATTCCTGGAAATTTTTTTTTTTTCCAGAGCTGGGTCCCGGCAGGTCTATGCAGAACCTGGAGTAATTATCCCACCAGTCTCTGTCATGGCTACCTTTGCCCCGGTTTTTGCTTTATGCATTACGCCTTCCTGTTCAGGTATCCCTATTTTTGCGCACACCCTTTGTATGAAATGTGTTAAAATGTCTCGTTTGGTGTAGGTTACCTTTCCGGCGTTTTTTCTCGTTGCTCCGAGAACACCGTTTTTGTTTACCGAGTTTTAGTCAGGATGGCCCAAAATAGGTAAGTTACCCCGACGAGTTTGGTCGCTTGAGGGCTCATAAGA